>MU182172.1:437506-497693 GCA_016904865.1 Pissodes strobi | reverse complement strand
ATATCACCCCACTTTTTGAAACACCCTGTATAACTAAACATAATTTTAAAATATGCACCTTGATATGCGACGACATATCGAAAACAAAGGTCGTATCGGTATGCAACCGACGTGATATACCATAAGTTCATAGTAACGTTTTCAGCTTTGTCTTCCCTAGCTGAAAATTAGTCTAAGGATTTTCAAGTCGAACGTTAAATAATTAAATACGAACAGATCAACTCAACAGGACTGCCAATTCCAAGTCCTTAAGTGCAAAATTTTATGGGAGCCACAAATTGGTATTTAAACTCGTATCCTGAATTATCTGAGTGTCCTTATTGAGCAAAATCAATAACTTTTTTAGGATATCTTCTCGTTGTACGAGCAATTCGCCCATAAGATTTTCCCCAAGTAGGTCGGTAAAGTTGAATAGATCGCCAGAAATATTAAGTAAATGCAAAACTCTTTCAGAAAGATAGTAATCCATATCTTGACAGCAAACCACAATACAGAAATATTTATAGCCAATAATAAAAGTTTTTAAGCTCCAGATATTCGGTCTCTCATCCTAATAATACCACCGAACATTAACAAGCTACTGTTAATGTTCGGTGATAATACTCATTATAGTCATAAATCTATAAAACCCTAAGATTTGGTGCGCTTCAATTGTCCCGTGAGTAAAATACCCTTGGACCATCAAAGTGCTTGAAATATTGACACTTTTATAGCCTGAAATTGGTGTTTTGTCATCCCGTCACTTTTCGGTCTACAAGTGATTTAAAATTTGCGGAAATAAGTATAAGGAAGTGTCTTGTAACTATAACGGTTTGGGTGGCGCCGTCGTCTTATCATTTGCAAAGGATCCTTTTTTTTGACGGTTTTAAAATAACCGACACCTATAAATACCTTGGCCTTGGTGTACGCTCTTTCTATTTTGATAAAAAGGAATATATTTATTTTAATTTCGTTGTTAAAGACGTATTATTTATGCAACCCAACATTGCATGCTATTAGAAATATCTTAAAAGATTATTTCTTTGCAATAATGTTACAGGATAATCGGATTAAGAAGGTGATCGATAATTAGGTTGCATTGAAAAGCATAAATATCGACGAGGTTCACCAGACTCTGCAAAAATGTGTAAAAAAGAAGTATCATAAAATAAAGCCCATTAATCCATATACGAATCTCCGCACGCACATATCCCGATTTCTTGCTTTACTGCTTTATTACTGTACTACTGAACCACCGATATAGAGAACTGAACTATTCAAAAATAAAGAAATTCGATACTTGGGGCCCTCAATTTAGTATGGTATCTCTTGTTCTAGACTGTATTTTAACATTATGAAAATTATATTTTGTTGCAATTCAATTAATAGTTATTTATGGTACAAGTGTGATATGTTACATATAAGTCACGCTGGGAAATACTGCTTGTAAGGCTAATTTTCCAAAATTTTATCGCTTGATACAATTAAAAAAAAATATATATTGTAAATTGGAAATCCTTGTGTTATATTTCAATTAATATATTTTTGAATGACAAATTTAACAAAAAAAGTAGGCTAGACGGTAAAAATTATTATTTTTGGGAATTTAAAGGGTTATTTTTTAAAATATGGAAGAAGTTCCAGCCGAAATTCGAAAAGAAGCGGACCTGGCGTGTTCATTACACCCTACAAGTCCAGAAATGGTTATGACAAAGCCTTCAAAGCATTTATCGGCTAGTGCCAAAAAAGATCTGCCTGGTAGACGAAGATGCTTTATTGACATATTTTCTGAATGATAAATGATAAAATGATAAAAAAACTGTACAAAATGCTGATGTATCCAGATACGGCAAGCTTATTGCATTTTTGAAAAATAAGTAAGAAGTGCACGGTGCACAAACCAAACAAGCAGCATATTTTGAAAGACAGCTTACTTATACACACATTTTTATTGAAGGCACCTGAAGAAGATTTCTTAATGAAGAAGATATTATAGCTTATATAAATGTTTCTTTAAGTAAAATATTGTATATTTCTTTTTTTTCGGTTGCACTTAAACACTAGATGTCGGTACCAATAATAAAAAATAATTCTCCAGTTAACCTAAAAGTAAAGCATCTGTATTAATAGTAGTTCTGTGTCGATACATTGTATTTTTCCGAAGGTAAGTAACCTTGTGCTAAAATTTCAGGGGTTCTTTCTTAATCATCAATAAATATGCTTTGATGGAATTTTTGCAACATTGTCACAGTTTAGGGACCTAATGTAGGTATGCGGCGTCTCTCACAACAGAAATTAGAGTTGCCGCACTATAGTTTGGGATCGATTTTTAGAGTTTCTTCTTTTGTAAAGCTACAAAATTTTCAAATGAAGCTATATCTTTTTTTCTAGTCATGCCACGCAAATACCAACGTAAAGCAACTGCTCCAAAGAGATCGTCTCGGACTGAAGAATAGTAACTGGGAAGCAGTTCAAAATGTTCAAACATGCAGGTGAAAGCAGTAAAAGAGAAGCTCACAGACGACATAATGTCCCACCCAGAACTTTAAAGCGAATGACAACTGGAAAGTTGAAGAGAGGTAGTCTTGGGTCTGAAGATACTTGAAGTCACTTTAGCTAGGTATATATATTTTTAAATAAATTGATATATTTTAGGTGTTTTGGGCACTGACAATGAAAAAATGCTTGCTCTGCACATTAACCGGTTGTCAACCGCGCGTTTTGCATCAGACAGAAGGACAGTACGAAAGCTTGCGTACCAGTTCGCTGAAAAGTTAAATAATGAATTTTCCGAAACAAAAGAGAAATCATGTTCTGCGTGATTTAAATCCTTTTTGGAGAGTAATCCAGAATCGTCAATAAGGCAAACCGAAGGTCTTTAGTCACCTAGAGCTCATGGTATGAATAGAGACATTTTTGAGTTGCTAGAGAAGGTAGTGACAGAAGATCATTTATTAAATAGACCGTCCCACATGTATAATATGGATGAAACTGGCGTCCAACTTATAAACAAACCAGGCAAAGTGGTTACAAAAAAGGGAGCAAAATATGTGCATATCCTCACCTCGAAGAAAAGAGAAAAAAATGTTACCGTTATTGCGTGCTACAGTGCCGATGGAAAATATATTCCTCCAACTTTGATATTGAAGGGTGTTAATAAAGCCCAGAGTTTCAGATAGACTAATAGGATCAAAGGTTTTTATGAATACAAAATGTTCTTACATTAATTCATAGATAGTCACAGATCTGACAATTCGGATATTAAAATGCTTAAACTATTTGATGATCACAACATTATTATTGTTTGTCTACCCAGTCACTGCAATCACTTGACAGAAGTTTTTTTCGTCCATTTAAAATGTCCAATTGTGGATGAAAACTAACAGCAGTAGAAATATTACGAGGCACCAAGCTGAAGGATTGACTGGTAAAGCGTGTTTACGGACAGCTTCTGTAGGTATTACTGTCAATGGCCTTTAAACCACCGGAATATATCCTTTAGATCCAAACGCAATTCCAGATAATTTTTTTCAATGCTTGCATCAAATGGCGAGAGTTCAGTCATTGTCCGATTATCTCTCTCGAATTTGCTGCAATCCAGCTACCTAGCAATTCGAATTCATTGAACAAAACTCCAAGAATTTATGACCCTGATTTCACACCCACCAAATTGTTGTTTGAAGCATTTCCAATTTCTAAAGGACCAATACCATTCAGCAAACGAAAAAAACAAGATACGAGTGTAGTTGAACTTCGGAAGAGCAATTTAGCAAAAGGAAAAAACGATTCCTGATAAAATAAAATTGCAGTCAAGAAGAGTAGCATAAAAAAGACTGATGATTCCTGCAGGAAAGAGGTCACATCATATTCAAGCCAAGATTCAAATCGTACTGGCAAGATCATCGAGAAGGTAACATTACTTTCTCGATGAGCAATATGTAAGGCGTTCCCGTTAGTACAAAGGAAACAGAAAAAAATATCAGTATTCAAAATGACTGGAGTGACAGGGACGAAGAACCTCTTACCAAAAGATCCAATAATAAAGTAACAAAGGTACTAAGAGTATTTTTGCTTAGAGTGCTACAAGTCATATGAAAAACAGCATGTGAGGAAACACGCCAGTTCGCATGTCTCTCAGAATTTTATTTTCAAACTGAGTTTGAAAATATCTTACATCAAAATTCCACATTGGTTCAAATTATAAATGTGAATAAACCTTTAAAGGTAAATGATGACTACCCGACTTTAGTGTGTATTAAGACTCACAGGCAAAATAATCGATCCACGCAAATTTTGGATGAATTTCAATCCCAAAAAACTTTTTTAGTTGATGTTGGATTTAAAGAATTTCGAAGAATATTGTAGATAAACTAATGGGGAAACGCTCACATGTTAAAAATTTACAAAAAAATAGACGTACGATATACAGTTTTAAACAATATTCAATAATTCTTCTCTACGAAAAACTAAGGTTGCTATGAAGGATGACACCATAAACCTAACTACTCCGAATAGACGCTCAGTGGGCATAGGCTATAGAAAAATGCTACAATTGTATCGAGAGATGGCGCCACCATTATTACGAATTAAATTTATGATATCGATGATTAAATTTTATCGTATTTCGTCGCTTGCCAAACAACGGCCAAACGCCTTTCAGAACTCGGCTAGCTCGCGCTGTTGCCAAATTTAAATGTACTTAAAATTGATTATGTATAATAATTAAATATGAAAAGAGGCTTCTACTTTATTTCGGTTATTTACCTATGATTTTAAATGTTGCAGGACCGGAGTTTCTTATTTACAGTTTCTAGGAACTTAACATAACATGTCCTATAATATAATTATATTAAATCTTGTACCTACTATCATAAACCTAACTATTCGGCGTAGTTAGGTTTATGCTACTACTACACTACAATATATGAAATCTAAAATAATGTATAGGCACCTAGGTAGATACCTATCAAATCTGACCTCGGAACACTAAAAACATTAAAGAACTAATATTCAGCAATACAATTATCACCCTTATTTCGTAAAAGCATATAAAAACGCTCTCTTTCATCTTGCGAGTATTCATCAAAACCTGTTTCGCGGAAAACTGCGGCCGGTCCGGCGCGATGCATATGAACTAAGGTAAGCCCTACGTGCTTGTTCGATCCTCCAGCAAAAACCGTGCAGCGCCCTACACGGCGCGCGTAGCTAAATTTTCCATATAATCGCAATTGCAGCAACTAGTTAGGTTTATGACAGGATCAAGTGTTTGCGGAGCCCTCACAATTCATACGACATTAATTATTATTCTCTTATTTTTGACTATAATATTTGATATTATTATTGTTTTCAACATGTCAGGCATCACCTGTTGTTTTTATAACTGCAATAATAATCGAAGAAATCACGGGATTCAATTATTTCCAATTCCCCTAAAGAACGACGAACTTTGCAAAAAATGGATTTTAAATAGTGGTAAAAATAAAACTTTCAATGAACCTTGACGTTAATCTGAAGGAATAAAACTGGAACTGGGGGTTAATCAAGAACTTTATCGAAACCTATAATAGTGGGCATAATACCTCGGGCCGCTTCATACGGGTGTCTCAAATTTGAGATATGACGTCATCGACTATTTTTTAAATGAAATCCCTTTTTTATTATTCTTTTAAAGGGCATAATAAAGTTTAAGTTCGGCACATAGTAATCGACGTGTGCTAGCATAGTTTAGTTATCGAAAAAAATATCTCTAGTAAAGGACCTTTACTCAATTTATTGCACAGTTAGAGACTCGCACTGTATACCTACGAGCCGCCATTGCCCATTACTATACAGGGTGTTCGTTAATGACATGCTAATATTTAAAAGGTTGATTCTTGGACACATTTTAAGAAAAAAACTTCTTATGAATGTATGCCCTAAACAACTTAACTTTTAGATACAAAAGGAGGTAAAACATTTATTTTATATATAATAAGTGCGATACTATTCTAGATATCTTTATGAAATTGGGTACACGTCTTTTAGGCATCAAGATGTATTTCCTGTTGTACAGGGATATCCAACGAGGACTAAAAAGGCGATTTTTTGACTTTCCCTAGTACTTTTATAAAAAAACTGGAATAGCCATCATATGTAATTTTCTCTCCATCAAATAAAAGTGCTAGGGGTTACTTTGATATTTTTTTAAATGGAACACCCTGTATATTACTACATATTTGGACTCTCTAGAGAAATCTAAACACATTTTGTGTATAATATCCTATATCTATCTTTAGCTGTTTACCAAATATTGACAGTTGAAAGTCGGGCATTTTGACACTTTGACAGGCTCTAAAATCTAAACCGCACGAGATCAAAGAAAACGGTCTGCACATTCCTATCTTGGGTTTTCATAAACTATCGAATAGTAGTAGATAGTAACTTTGATTTCAACCGGAGGTTTAAAAGTCTCGGTTAATTTTATCCGCTGGTTATATTCGAAGATACTGTCATTTGATAGTTTATGAAAACTTAAGATAGGAATGTGCAAACCGTTTTCTTTGATCTTGTGCAGTTTAGATTTTAGAGCCTGTCAAAGTGTCAAATTACCCGACATTCAACTGTCAATATTTGTTAAACAGCTAAATAAGGTATAGGATATTATACACAAAATGTGTTTAGATTTTTCTAGAGAGTCCAAATATGTAGTAATATACAAGGCGTTCTATTTTGAAAAAATAGCAAAGTGACCCCTAGCACTTTTATTGTTTTTTGCTGAACATTCGCGGGAGAAAATTACATAAGACGGCTATTTCAGTTTTTTTTTTATAAAAGTACAGGGAAAGTAAAAAATCGCCTTGTTCAGTTCTTGTTGGATAACCCTGTACAGACAGTTTTTTTCCAGTGGCGTCCGTACCAGCTTTGCATTAAATATTTTTGAAGAAAAAAATGGTACGCACCTTTATCTTAAAATAAAAATCATTTTTGTAATTCGCATACATTTCTAAACAAATTTGATCAGTTGGTGTTTTTAAGTCCGAAGCAAGACTTTCGCTTAAAAAAATCAATAATCATCTCTTTGCATGGTCATAACAATTACGTTAATGACAATATCACAATGTAGAGAATTATATTTTATTTTTTCAGGTGAAAACCGTGTGCCGGACTAAAAAAAAATCAAGTGATCAAATCTTTTCCTTAAGAAATAAGAATTTCAAAAATAAATATATTTTCTATTTTAAGAAAAGTCAGTGGCGTACCACTGCTTGTCTAATAATAGTGTTGCCAGAAAACTTCCACAGGCTACTGATGAAAACTTCTACAGGCTACTGATGAAATAACTCTGGATTTCTGGACCTTTTTATTATACAGTGATGGGCTAAAATATGGAACAAATTCATTATCTCGTAAACCACAATTTTTTTAAAAAATCGCTCGAACCCGTCGATTTTGTTTTTCGATCGCGCATATTCTGACATAAAATGTAGATATACACGGTGTTCCAAATTAGAGTGACAGACAAAATATTTTTTTATTAAATGGAATATTATTGCATATTTGGATTTTGCGGAGAATTCTAGACATATTTCATGAATAATGTCCTATACCTATCTCCAACTGTTTTTGAAATATTGACAGTTGAAAATCGACCATTTACCAAGTTTGACAGCCTGTGAAATCTAAACGGCTAAAGATAGAGCAAAATGGTTTGCACTTTCCTATCTTGGTTTTTCATAAGCTATCGTTTGACACTAACTTTATATTTTACCAGAGGTTAAGAAATATCGGTTAAATTTAACCTCTGGTTAAACCTAAAGTTAGTGTCAAACGATAGCTTATGAAAAACCAAGATAGGAAAGTGCAAACCATTTTGCTCTATCTTTAGCCGTTTAGATTTCATAGGCTATCAAACTTGGTAAATGGTCGATTTTCAACTGTCAATATTTCAAAAACAGTTGGAGATAGGTATAGGACATTATTCATAAAATATGTCTAGAATTCTTCGCAAAATCCAAATATGCAATAATATACAGGAGGTTCCATTTAATAAAAAAATATTTTTTCTGTCACTCTAATTTGGAACACCCTGTATATCTACATTTTATGTCAGAATATGCGCGATCGAAAAACAAAATCGACGGGTTCGAGCGATTTTTAAAAAAATTTGTGGTTTACGAGATAATGAATTTGTTCCATATTTTAGCCCATCACTGAATGTTCCTGGCCCTTGAAATAAGCAAGTATTTTTTTTCAAATTCCAAAAAATATTTTAAGAAAATTTGCTATCGCTTGTCTTAAATTAGTGTCCAAAAAAGCTAAAAATATCTGAATAATGGGCCAGGGCGGATATATTAATAACAAAACAACACCCAGTATCTAAAAAACAATGCATTTCCAGACCCATGTTTATACGGACTTTTTTTCATGAAATAAGGTCACCAGTAAGCACTTAACTAAAAAATAATCATTCTATGTAGAAATGTATTACATCAGAAGAAGAAAATTCTTCGTTGGTTTGCAAAAGTATGAATATCACAAATTTTCGGAAAACAACAAATATTTTTTGGCTGTAATAAACTCCTACACAAAATGGTGTAGTGATTATAAGACATCAATAGAAATGTAACCAAGGCAACCAATGTTAAGTTGCCTCGTCATTTAATACATTAATTGGCCAAAATAAAAAAAAACAAGCGTATCTCGAAAAACATGACCGATATCAAAAATTTGACAAACTTGTTTTTTCTAATTAACTAGACAATTAAACTGATGCATAAAACAAAAAGTTCGATTCACCCATAAAAATTCTCGGTCCCATTGAATTTTCGAATTTTTTGCAGTGCCTTATTCCAACCCCTGTATAATACAGTTCCTACCAAAATGAAATATTTCCGATAAAGTAACTTTGTCTTAATAAAATTTTCAACAACATAATTCAAACCGAATCTCGATATCTTTTTTCGTTCAAAACATGACGTAATAAATGTTTGAAAAATACAATATCCTTATTATTATGTCCCGTAGTTTAGTAAAAAATTGTTTAAAAACAAATTTTTTATTTATATAAACTATAAACAAAAAAAATGGAACTAAATTAAATAATACCAGACCTGGAAATTAATCTTGACAAAAGTAATTCTAACAATCTTTTTTATTCATTTCATAAAATAAATTAACACAGATAAATCCCAGGACAAGCTCTTTTATTATATTAATTGTAAAATGTAATAAATTGATGGGTATGATTTAATTTAATGTTTTTTTTTAGAGCAATCTTGTTTTTTTTACTTCAGGGTTTTCGCTCTTGTTACAAAACGTCAGGACTCATACCTACACTTTGTTTTACATATTCTGAGAATTTAACGAGTAATCTGTATTGCCTCAATAAGTAAAAAATATTAAATTTTCCTCTTGAAATGCGGAATTTAAAAAATTTCTTATTTTTTAGTCCACCTTAAAAATCCAATTTAAAAAAAATCTGTATGATTTCTTAGACATGCAGGGAATAATTTATATTTCCATAATTCAGGTAAAAATATCTAATTTTTCCCTTGAAATGCGATATTATTAAAATTTTTCTTTAGTTAGGATTCAACGAAAGAATAAATGAAGATCTGATAGAGATGTTAACGACGATAGGCCAAACGACATACATTTTCGTCTATTTAGTGATTTTTTAATTAATTACATACTTACCTACATACTTATAATTCAATTTCGTGTCAACCAACTATTACATATTGATGTATATCTTACTTCATACCTAAATTGTATAGATGTATTTGATATTTTCTATCGTTACATTTTCATAATAATTTACTAAAAAATTCCATTTTATTTCACCTAAATTAATTTATTGGGTACCTACCTATTTACAGACGTATTATTATACGTCTTTTAAAAATCGGTTTTGTATTTAAATAATTAATGTTTCATATGTTCATAATAATTATTACATACGTAAAAGAGATATATTTTATTTTCTAATTCAAACGTTTTCGTTATAAAACCATAAACCCAACCATAGTTAGGTTTATGATGAAACGCATTAAATCAAAAATATTCCCCAAACTCACATTTGTTTTCAGACAACCGGCAATAATGCAGGATTATACCGTCGAATTGCGCGCCATCTCATACCGAGTAGCAAAAGTAAGCGAGCCGAAATCGAGCTTTGGACGCTCGCTTGGGCAAGCGAGAGTCCAAATACAATACGTTTTTATACCGTTTAACTGAGCGTCTATTCGGAGTAGTTAGGTTTATGATGACACTGACAGTTTTGTTGAATCATCCGATACTTTTTTTTTAAAGAAACATACTTGGACATGTCATTTACGGCTTTCCAAAGCTTTCCAATTGTTTTTTGTAAGTTACTTCTACGGTGTCTTCATACTTTTTAAAATGGATGTCTCCGACTGTCTGTGGCAAGAGATTTAAACGCCACAAGAAGTAAAGTACAAAGGGCTGTAAATCGGTTTAATCAGCATGGCAAGTACAGTAGAAGGACTCAATGTGATAGGAAGATACCTACGAATGAACGAGATGGTCGCTTTATTGCACTAAATGTTTTACGTGACAGACTTCTGTGGAGGTAAAACACAGAATGCAGGATATATTGCAGATCCAAGTAAGCGAGACAACCATAAGAAGGGGGTTATCTGGCATTGGATTATACGCCAGAAGACTCGCAACCGCTCCCGAGTTGTTAGGAAACCAACAAACCAACGGCTTGCACGGCTTAGATTTGCTAGGGAACATCAAAATTGGGGCATTGATGAGTGGAAAAATATCCTATTTACCGACAAATCTAGGTTTTGTTTAAATTCACCGGCGCCGGCGCCGCCGGCGCGGCGGAGGGTCGTAAGACAGTGAATAGGATGTATACTGACTTGTCCAAAAATAGCTTGATACTTCGGTTTTTGAGTAAAAGCAAGTCCTTTCCAGAGTGGATAAAGTATGTCAACATTAGTAGATTTTTGAACAGACCCATCTCAAAAGCGGTAAGAGATGGAATATTCGTTTTGGTGCCATTCGATAGAGTACAAAGTTCTGCATAATGGCTATGACCTTATTTTTCATTATGTTGTCAAGCTAAGGCCCCAGAAGAACAAAAAAATGGTGAGGGTGATCACAGTGACATATGTCCATCAATATCTTTAAAATCGCTTAAAAACAAAAAAAAATAAGATATACAAAAATTTTAACTTACAGTTTTCTCTATCGATAGGTGTATTACCTTTTTTCCTTAACTCTCCAAATAAAGCCACCAGTGGCGTACAAAAGAGTGGCTGAGTAAGTGGAATGACTAAAAATTAATATTTTTGGTTACATTCTTTTACTTGAGGCTGTCATACTTCGGTTTTTGAGTAAAATCGCATTCTGAGGGTGTCAACATCAGTAGGTTTTTGAACAGACCCATCTCAAAAAGTCATGCTATATAGCATCTCAAAATCGTGACTGTGGTTTGCAAGATTTTTTTAAATTTGAAAATCACCCATCCTCCTTCTCTTGCCCAATTGGGAAATATGTACCACGGACCAAATCTGATTTAATTCGTTCCTTTGATAAGTATATAACAAGTGTAGATGAACCTACCAGTGTTGATGCTGTTCTCGTAGATGGGGCTGCTCTTGTGCACATACTTCAGCCCAAAGCTTGTTCGAATTTTAGCCAATATTTATCAAACGTTATAAGACCTTATTTGCTAAATATTTTAAGGTTGGTAAAAAGATTAGATGTAATATGGGATACTTATCTACCAAAAAGTTTAAAGGGAAAAAAACAAGAGAATGCAGGGGATAGGGCAATCGAAAGCTAGTTAGGTACACTACAGCCATTCCAAATAACTAGTACGATTTTTTTAAGGGCGGCAGAAAACAAAACGGAATTATTTTATCTAATTTCCACATACCTCAGCACAATACCATTGCCTGAAAATGAAGTCATAGTGTGTACTATTAACGAAAAAGTACTGTATAACCCACCTTCAAACAGTTTGACTGAAATATCACTGTGCAATCACGAGGAGGCAGACACACGAATTTTCGTACACGCGTACAATTATTGTATTGAAGAGGGCTGTAAAAAAATTGTCATTAAATTTGTCGATCCTGATGTTTAAGCACTTGCAATTTTTAGCAGTATCAAAATAAAAATCAAGACGTATTGATTGAGTTTGGCACTGGTAAGAACCTAAGGTATATTTCTTGTATGGAAGTTGCTAACAAAATTAATGAGAAAAGTCTGACTCTCCCTTTTTTTCACTCATTTACAGGTTGCGATACCACTTATTTATTTTTTGGAAAGGGAAAAAAGAAGTTGTGGGAAGCTTGGGAATCTTTTGCGGAGATTATACGTTCATTGATTTAGTGCTGAATCCAAAAGAACTTACATCGGAACAACTCAATATTATTTCAGAATGTGTTATAATAACGTGCGATAAATATTCTGAAACCAAACTGTTGAGAATTTACCCCCAACAATGAATGCTTTGGCACTGGATATAAAACGATGTATTTTTCAAGCAGGATTTGTTTGGGGAAGCTGTGCCAACCAGTGCATGGTAGAACTTCCATGTCCATCTAAATGGAGGTGGACTTTCCAAAACAATAAATGGAAGCCACTATGGACCACTACGAAAAATAAAAAAAATTCATCCGGTATTTTACTAAAATGTCAATGTAAAACTTGTGGCCCAAAATGCAAATGCTTTTAAAAAAACTTAAAATGCACTATACTATGCTTGTGTGTAGAATGTTGCAACTAATTTAAGATATTATATATGTGAGAGGTTACACTAGTTTTTTATACTTTTAGTTTTAACGGTTTCTGTAAGTACCTTTGAAATTAAAAATTGTTAAAATATTTACTTATTTACTTTCATTACCTACTAAGATGCTCCTGATTATTATTATTTTTTAATTTATACGCGCACGCATACAGTACAATAAATCATATTTTAGAAGAGGAATATTACCAAAAATATTATTTTTTAGGCATTCCTCTTACTACGCTAATTTTTTGTACGCCACTGGTGGCCTTATTTTAAAAGATAACAAGAAACATGTTATATATCAGTCGATAGAGAAATCTATAATTTTTGTATCTTTTATTTTATTGTTTGTGTTTTTAAGCGGTTTTAAAGATATTGATCAACATGTGTCTTTATGATTAGCCCCCACCCTTTTTTTCTCTTTCTGTGGCTTTACCTTAAAAACATAAAAAAATAAGCTCATAGCCATTATGCAGAATTTTGTGCTCTATCGAATGGCACCAAAACGACTACTCTATATCTTACCGCTTTTGAGAAAAACAACAAAACTAAAACAATCCACTTATCAAATTTGACGGGGGTGGAGAGGGGGTCAGCATGACTTTTTGAGATGGGTCTGTTTAAAAATTTACTAATGTCGACACACCCGATCCACTTTAGATAGGATTTGCTTTTACTCAAAAACCGAAGTATGGAACCCTCAAGTCACTATACTAGGAGAACAGGAGGACGTTTTGAGCAAAACCATTTTTCGCCTACGGTAAGCTATGGCGGAGGCTTCGTTATAGTGTGGGGTGGAGTGAGGCTCGACGGTAGAACGACCTTGGTAATAGTCAATGAGGGGAGGAAGAGGCAATGACAGCGGATATTAATGACGTTTTAGAATCACATGTTGTTCCATTTGCTCTATTTGTGGCAGACGATTTCATACTAATGCAGATGTTAATGAATATTTAGATGAGGTGGAAATCCCAAAAAGGAATTGGCTCTCCCGCAGTCCCAACTTAAACCCGATTGAACATGTCTGGGACATATTGGGCAGAAATGTACGGTATCGGATACCTGCTCCAGACAATTTACAGGAGCATAATGAAGTACTCATTGGAGAATCGCAACAAATTGATCAATATCATTGTACACGGAACCTTATTGATGAGATGCCAAGGCGTATGGAGGCTGTCATTCGAGCACGTGAAGGAAACACTCGTTACCGAGTTATTTGTTACTGTTACTGTTTATTCCTATTGTTATTTTTTAAGTGTGTTCTTATTTAATGCAATTTTTGAATTTTTGTGCTTTGAGTTTAAAGTTTTATAATGTTCCATAGGGGATTAATTAAACTTTGTTAAAAAAGTTAGTACTGTTTCTTAAAAAAAGAAGCATGGGATGATTCAACAAAACTGTCACTGTCATCCTCCATAGCAACCTTAGTTATTCATACAAATTATTGGAAATCGGAATGTTTTTTTTTTAATCCATATTTTCAACAAAAATAAAGATATCGAGGTTCACCAAAAACGTAAGAATAAATGTAACTTGATAATTAAAACTTAATTTAGAGCAAATTACTGTTTCGCCACTCCACAGAGTGTCTTAAACTTATGGTAAAAACATCATTTTCGGTAAACCTGGATATTACAAACTTAAGTCTATTTTTTAGTACATTTTTTACATGTGAGCGATTCTCCATTAATTTATCTACAATAAATACATAAAGTTATTTGCGATTGAAATTCATCGAAAATTTATGTGGATTGATTATTTTGTCTGTTAGTGTAGTAATATGTTAATAATGCTAACGACACATGTTAAATTCTTATAACATTAAAGCTTTGTTACCTTCATTTCCTCGAGTTTTATTTATCTAATACATGTAGAATGATTGCCGATATATGTATGTACAATTTACCACAACCCACTAGCGAGTTATGGTTATAACCAAGGTATGAATTATAAGCTACTTTATTAACTTAAAATAGGACTAATAATATTTACTTTATATGTGTCAGGTAAATAATATTCAACGCTTTACTATTACATATTTTCGTTAGTTTGAGTTAGTTTTTGTTAGTTACACCCCCGGAGCGAGCCTAGGGTAATACTTGTGTTTTATATTTTGCAATCATGTTTTGTTTCATTTAAATTAAATAATATGTAAAGCTGAAGTGTGCATACAATTTTATGGTGTGCGGTGTTTCACGATTTATTAATCCTGCGGAGCTTCGTGCTGCCCATATCCAAAAAGTTTTTAAAAAAGCATAGTTTTATTCACGTCTTACGAAAAAAACCTTAAAAGCAGCACTCACTGGTCAGTTACCGAAATTATGATAGATTTTACTTAATATCTAGGTGTGTATTACTTAGTAAATGTGGTTTTTATTTACATATTTATCATACAATTAAATAATTTATATTTTCGAAAATAGTGTAGCATGCATTAAAATATCTTAAAAACAAAATATGTTTATTCGTACGCCTGCGATTATATATGGTAATTATGAGAACGCTTCTTTACACGTCAAGTTGGACAAATAATAACAAGAGGAGAGGATTATATCTATCTCAGATATAAGGTGAAACTAGAAAAGAAAAATCAAACATAAGCGATCCCAAAACGTATCAGATTGAGTTGAACGGCTCTTAGCAAATTAACCTCTCTAGAAACTATAAATTTTCCATAAACCTTATCCAGAGAGCCGTGTGTTGGGTTTAAGAGAGAATCCAGAATGACATCATAATGCAGAAACTGGCGTTGTAGGCATCGTTGAGAGAGCTGCAGGGCTAAAGTAGCATGGATAAGTTATGCACCCAAATGGTTGCCTAGGATATTAATAATTATCATTGCAAACACGTAGAATGAAAAATTTGGTAGGACCGCGGTACCGTACCGAAAAAAATACAGCTTGACGATGTGAAGTTAGTTCGTGACTGATAGCCATTTAAACTTATGGAAGAAGCTTTCAAACAGCAGTGGATGCTGATAAGCTCGAAGGAGAAGAAGAATGTGTTATAATGGCAGAATAATTATCTATAAATAAATTTGGGGAGATGAGTGACGAAATAAGATAAGCCGAATTGCCCAGTAATTTGTTATAGGTACCGCGTTTGCGAAAATCCTTCCTCTTATTTTCAAAATAAATAATCTATACATATAAGTATTGAGCAAGAAAGCAAAAAAGATAATAATGTTTCCCTCTACATAAGTGAAAATGTTCTATTCTAATTCGGAAGCGAGATATTTTGTTACACATAATATAAGGTAAAAATGATATATTATTTCTTTTAACAATTGGGGTATCTTGATGTTATTTTAAATAAAAATACTGAATGAAACTTTTCTGTGACAAAATAAATATAATTTCTTTTATGAGAAAATGACATAATGAAATGAAATTCATCATTGAAATGACATAATGTACCGAACATACGAACAAACAGACAGGACTTCTTCCCCTGATATGAAATATCTGCGGAAGTTTGTAACGGTGTCGCGCAGCCTCCTTATTTGCATTTAAAGATCCTTTACACAAATAGTGCACTATGTAAAAATCGACCTCTCCTATTGGTCGATCCATCTCGTATTACGATATGTCTGCGTGATGCAATCGATTTCTGTCAAGAGCTCTCGTGGTGTAGAGGTTTATACAGCTGGGTCTCACCTGGACGGCCTCAGCCCCGTCTGCAGGGGTGAGGCGGCGAGGCAGCCGCCTCGGGCGGCCGATTTTTAGGGGCGGCCGTTTTTATTTTTTCTATAATAAAGTTTTAATGTGATTGTATGTAACACGGTAAACACTCTCGCAATGAATATGTAAAACGCTTCATTCGTACTATAAGAAGCTCATCGCACGTTGTATGCAATAATAACCAACGCCTTAAAAAATTTAACCCCATTATATAACATAACGGTCTATTCGCAATTAGCATTAACAGCTGTTTAAATTCGCAGTGAATGAAAAATCGCATTAACAGTCGCAACTGCTAATGAAAAATCGCGACTTAGCACATCTTTAGGGACGGACGACATCGCCCTAAAGCGATTGGAGCGAGCGCATGTTACATGTACGTACTCATGCGATTTTTTAGATCAAAAATTCGAACTTCGCGCCCCTAAATACACCTCTCTATATAGGGTACCCATATCAAAATTTATTTTTTTCGAAATATAATTTTTTTAAATTTGTTTCGCTTCCATTGCAGAAACGGATAGAGGGATCCACGTACATGTCACCCACGTACAAATATTTTTTTTTTTAATCACATACAGGGTGTTAAAACCACAATTTTTCCAAAAAAAAACCCATTTTCGACATATTTCGGTACAGCAAACTCGTGCAATTTTTTAGGCCAAAAATTCGAACTACGCGCCCCCAAATACCCCCCTCTAAATTAGCCACATCAACATTTATTTTTTTCGAAAATTATTTTTGAATTTTTTTTTTGCTTTCATAACAGAAACGGTTAGAGGGATCCACGTAGATGTCACCCACGTACAAATAAATATTTTTAAATCACATACAGAGTGTTAAAACCACAATTTTTCCCAAAAAATCCCCTATTTTGAAATATTTTGGTACAGCAAACTCGTGCGATTTTTTAGACCAAAAATTCGAACTCCGCTCCACAAATACCCCTCTCTAAAGTACCCACTTCAAAATTAATTTTTTTGGAAAAATTATTTAAATTTTTTTCCTGTTTTTATTACCGAAACGACTAGAAGGATCCACTTACATATCACCAACGTACAAATAAAATTTCCAAAATCATATACAGGGTGGTAAAACAATACATTTAAAAAAATCAACTTTTTTCGAACTGTTTCGGCACAGAAAATTCATACGACCTTTTCGATGCGAAAATCAAACTCAACGCACCCAAAAACGCTCACAGCGCACATACGGCAATTATCGCTATTTAGCGTGCCAAAAATAAGAAAATTTGATACTTGTAAAACATATTTTGTCCACGTACAATTATCCTATATACGCTGGCGCACTTATCTGCTTACATGCTTTCAAAAACCGGGAGTAAATCAAGGAGCAATATGCGCGGAAATAGGGCGATTTAATTTTGGAGTTTTGATAACACTCGCAGTAACATGCAAAAACTTGTTTCTAAAATTCGTGCGGTTGGATATTCTTGATATCCAAGAAAATTTTTGACATGGATTGTGAAGCGTCATGTTAGTAGTTGTTATTTAGATATGTAATTGCGAAGTATTTTCCTTACTCTTATCTACTTGTAACGAAGGCCTTTCGTGAAATAAATTTTATTCATAATTTTTTGGAAATGACTAGTTTGTGTGAGTGCTACAAAAAAAAGTTCCACCTAGTACCACCCTCGTTCCTTCTTTTACAGTTAGATTAGACCTATATCTTTACGAGCATAAAAAGATTTGTGTCTCCAACTGTCTCCTCCGTCTGCTACAGGGGGTTTTCTTTACAGGTAGTCACAAGAACATTGATCCGCTTCCCTCCGGTAGTAAAAAAATATAAGTTAGGTTAATATCTTGAAAACACGTCAGTATTTTTTTTCATTTTCAAAACAAAAAGAAACTTACTAGATAACTATGCAAAATGATTTTTGATTAATTTTGACATATTTAAAAACAAAAAAGTTACAGCTCATCCAAATGATATCAAAGCTAAAAAAAAACCGCTACCTATTTCTATGTAAAATGTATCCTGTTAATAAAAAAAACACTCTGTATACTTATTTTTTATTCTATGCTTATAATGATATTTTAGTCAAATTCAAGCATAAAAATTAACTTTGATATATACAACTATTTTTGGCACGCTAAACTGGCATATTTTCCGTATGTGCAGCGTGAGCGTTGTGGTTGTTGTTTACATAAGTAAGGTCTGATGATGCCGTAAGGCGAAACACGTGTAACCACCAAATACACATATACATTGACTGAGACTTTGACTTTATGTTCTTTGTCCCCCTTTGGAATAAATGAAGAAAATATAAAAAACACGTTTGGTCGATTTGGGAAAAACGAAATGTCGTACAATCAAACTGGATACGGCACATTATAGTACCCGACGAGACCCATATTTATCCCATTTAAAGTTTACCTACAACTCTTACCGTTTTCGAATTATAGCCGATTTAATGAAAATCCCGATTTTTTTTAAGATATGAATTTTTCCGACAAAATTTTTGAAAAAAATATATCCGTTTTTATTACGGAAACAATTAAAGGTGTCCATTTACATGTTATTAACATAAAAATTAAATTTTCAAAAGCATATACAGGGTGGCAAAAAAAATAATTTTTGAAAAAAATCCCCTTTTTTCGGAAAAAAGAACGGCAATATATATATTTTTTAAATTCTAAAGGTTAAAGTTCTAAAGGCTAAAGGCCGTCGAAATACACATATTTGGTGGTGTGTAATTTTTGGAATCACTCGTAGTTTTCGAGCTACGACCGTTCTCGAATTTAAACGGCCGATTTCTCGAAAACTAAGAATATTGTGTTCGTAAAGAACCTTTTTTGTCGACCTTGAAGCCCTCTACCTACACGCCGAATTTCAAATCGATCGAAAAAAAAAGCCGATAGGTTCTACCGATAGGTTCCAGGTAGGTTCTGGTTCCTATGGGACAAAATGAAGGTTAGGTCGATATAAAAATACGGGTTTTTCCGTTTGCCGAAATTCTTCATTTTTTCTACCAGAACCTACCCGTTAAAATACGTGTTTCGCGATTTCCCACACTTCTCCATAAAAGTTCGGGAAACTGGAGGCGTGGGGGGTACCCACTAACCGGCCAACCCCGACTGACTCCGCTGCGGAGTTTGATCGCGGCAAAATTTCGCTCCGCGCTCCCGTTTAGCCAGAAATCGCGAAAAACCATGTGATTTCCATATAGCCCCCCAAACCCCCCCTTAAAATCGAGCCCCGGCATCCCCGATTTAATTCCAGGTAGCCCCCACGTGGTACATCTACCATGAAAATATAGACCCGGCAGGTCATCTCCTTATTCCGGAACCTACCGCCGAAAAACCCGTCGGATAGGTCATTATTGACTCCTTAATTTGGTCTGTTCTAAGGGGCGGCCAAATATTGCTTGCCTCGGGCGGCCTAAAGCCTGGAGACGGGGCTGATGGCCTAGGTTCGAACCCCGTCACTATATTTTTTTTTTTTTTAAGATTATGTTTCTAAACAGTTTTTTTCTTGATTTTGGGTATGTCTTGGGTTAGTTTGGGTTAGCACCTGGTTAGTTTCCTTTTCTTGAGCCCCCGTAGCGAGCGAAGCGAGCGGAGGGCCATGCGGATCGACCAATAGGAAAGGCCGATTTTTATATAGTGCACTATTTGTGTAAAGAATCTTATAATGCTCCTTATTTCATTTTATATTTTGCGCCCACCGATGGCGCAAGGACACGATTGTGCTTATTATAGCTTATTTTTATTATCTATGATTAGGGAGGCAATATCGATACTTTTAAATAGTATCAAGTCCATTTTGTACTCGATACTTTTTCTTCGATTCTGAGTAGGTATCGATACTTTTTAAGCAGTATCAATATCGAAATTTGTTCCTTTGTGAAACAAAACAAATTTTTAAACTTGTTTTGTATTTGCGTTCTACGTTCCATTTCAACATCGGTAATCCGCATTGCGAAAACCAACGACATTCGACATCTATCTATGAAAGCCATCCTATAAACTTCACATTTACAAAATGAAAATGTTTCGAGATGTAACGGCGTTGCCATTATCCATATATTATCAAACAATACGATATTGATGACAGTGACGTGACAATAGTAAACTATTAACTAACCTATAGTTATAATAATTATCGTTTGTGTGTTTGTATAGCGCCTTATACGAGTAGGTAGATAAATATTAATATTTTAAATATATTGGAAAAAATAGAGGTAAGTTGTAATTTTTTTATTTATGTTTGATATTTTAATATATTTATTTCATTTGTTACATATTTTATCATACAAATAAGAAATATTTTATTTTTATATTTTTATACCTTTTTAAGTTATAATTACGTCAGAGCGTAAAAGCAATAATTGCTGGAATTACTTTTCATGTATTAGTAACTAACCCATACTAAAATCATTAAATATAATATTTTTTTATCCCTCAAATAGCCCCAATAAACTGTTACAAGAAAAAATAAACAACTCAGGACATTTAAACTGTAAACATAAAGCATAAACTAGATACTATTAACCCATTGTTATTTTTTTTCGTGTACTGTGGCATACACATTAGTGTAATATTTAAAAAAAGCAGAAATAAAGAAAGTAGTAATTTTGGTGACAAATCTTTGTATAGAGGGCGCCGAGCGAACATCATATGGTTCACCGATTTCGACATAGATGGCGCCGCGTAATCATATGATATTTGTTATTGTTAAACACTCCGATTGTTATTGCAATAATTGAAAATTAGAACAACTAAGACCCGCTTAATTGTAAATTGTAGCCATTTGCCTCTAAATTACATGAATTACATGTAACACGTGTACTCGTACACTTGCGTCCATAGGGACACCGTTCCACATTCGAACACTCCAACCCGGTGTCCTGCATGCGTTTGCCGCGTTCTGTAAATTTGAGGTTAGATATGGAGTATATTCGCGGAAACACATACAAACTTCTTTATATCAACTATAATACGGCTCTTAACCCAAATTTCTTTTCGTTTATATTTCACTTCACTCATGGCCCTCCGCTCGCTACAGGGGCCCAACAAACGCAGGACCTAATCAAAACTAACCCAAGGCATACCCAAAATCAGGAAAAAAAAATTAAAAATGCAGTACGGCAATCCAACCTTACGCCCTTTTCAACAACGATTCACACAAACAGTTATTTACCGGTAATATTTGTACTTACATCCAATCGGGGAGCAGCAGTGCGATATTCAATAACAACACCGGGTTGCAATGTTCGAATAAGGAGCAAGTACCGGTGTCGTAGACGCAAGTGTACTCGTACTCGATACCTAATAGTATCGATACTTATTTTCAAAGTATCGAGTATAATCGATACTATTCCTACAAAATACTCACAGGTATCGATACTTCTTAGTATCGTTGCATCCCTATCTATGATCAATCAAATCAAAACTCTATTTGACTTGATTGTGGTTTTTGGTCAAACAACTCCATCAATCAACCATGAAATGGTATAATCATTTTACTTATAGCCAAATCCCACATGTGGCGACCCAATTAAAAAATGCTTCTTAAATTCAACTGGACCATACTAATAGATCAGGTCTAATGTAGCTATACCTGGCACCATCTATTAAGTCTTCAACCGTAGCACTGTACTTTTCTGTTGTCGAAGAAAATTTACCCCAGACTTATTAGGGTGGTCCAGTTGGAATCAAGTAGGAAAAAAAACGTCAGAACCGACCAAAAAAAAATAACAGTCATACTTGTTGTCTATAATAAGCAGTATGTCTTCCTGCCACTTCTCGAGATGAAAACAGAACAAGGAATAATATATTTACTAAATAAACGAGAGGAAGTGTCTTGTAACTACTAGTTTGGTTGGCGCCGCCTTTTCATTTCACAATTCACATGGATTCTTCCGGTGACATTAAAATAAATAACACGTTTTTGCAGAAATTTTAAGTTTTATGGGTGGTCTAGAGGAAACTTGTTTTGAGGCAAGTACCTACCATAAAAGGAAAAGGGTACCTAAAGTTAATTTCAAATTTATAGATAGCAACAAAAAATCTATGGTTGATATTAAGGATGCAAATTAGTTTACATACAATCGATTTCCTATGCCAGTGGCGTGTCTATAGGCAACTTGTTTAAATTAATAAAATACTAAACATTATTTTAGCAAGTGTTAAATGAATAATGAAACACAGAATTTATTTAATGTTTACGTTTTAACTTTTTTGTAGCAATTCTTAAGCTGACAATTTAGCGTTGAAAAGATGTGAAAAGTCGTCTTCGAGTAGTCATATTCGCCTTCTGAGTAGACCGTCGTATAAGCTGATTTTCATATTTAGGTCTGTGCACCGGCTAGTGTATCTATCATGCTGCGGCGGCCACATTTAGGACTGGATGGACTATGATGATACTCGGACTATGTCGTTTTGTAATCAGTACCATTTCTGCAGTTGTAATCATACAAACGAACAGCATGAACTCTTCCGATGACGATTTAGTAATAATAGCAACGTGCGATCAGATTTTGAAAAAAGGAGTATAATGAGAAAACGTTGTAAAAAATATTATATCCATAAATTGTATTTGGCAAGAAGTCATGAATAAGGGGGTCAATTCTATACAATTTTTTCCAGGCTGAAAAAGGATCACACATTTTTTTTTAAATACTTTAGAATGAGTGTGGAAAAAATTGAAATGCTACTCAGTTTGGTGAACTAGTATTTATACAGAATGGCGACCTAGTATTTGACCACCAAATAGGCTAGCTTTATGTTTATGGAAAATATTTTAACAAATCTACTTGTCTAACAAATGAAGTTACTTTTATTACAGATTTTTGGCTTCCGGTGACTTCCGGTTAGTCAATTATTGCTTAGCTTCAGTTACCGAATATCTCCTACCGCAGTGAATTCAATTAAAATGTCAACATGTGAATCAATTTGGAAACGACTTTCACCATTGGAACTACCGACACCAACTGAGGAAATGATGAAAAAATATGCCTCAGATTTTTTCTCGCTGTGGCAGATTCTTAACTGCATCGGCGCCATTGATGGGAAACACATCGAAATTGTAGCTCCACAAAACAGTGGCTCGCTGTCTTATAATTACAAAAAGATATTGTCCGTTGTGTTGTTACCCGTTGTTCATACCAGCAACAAATTCATACTTGTGGATGTAGGAGGATATGGAACGGATGGAGGACTTTTTTCTCATGGTATCTTAGGCAAATATTTTGAGGATCAAAATCTAAATGTACCTGATCCCGGACAACTTTCAAGTTACAACGAGAAGTTGCCTTATGTTCTCGGATACGAGCAATACCTCCTAGACTACGCGTTTCCATTAAAGCCCTATTTGTTACCTACGTCTCTACTCCGAAAAATCTATGGGGGACGATAAAATCAAGTCTATTTTTTAACTATAGACTTTCAAGAGCTAGAAGGGTAGTTGAGAATGTTTTTGGTATTCTAGTACAAAAATTCCGAATATTTTATAAGAAAATTCAAATGGAACTTGAAAACGTGGATAAGGTGGTACTTGCTGCATGCGCTTTACATAATTTTTTGAGAAACATTGGAGGACGACGAAAATGTAGATGGAAAAAGGGGTTAATGCATGTGTGAAAGCAATAGGTGTAAGAGATAGATTAAATCCCACTTTAGCATCAATTCTGGATCTGTCTCATGGCAATTAGAGGCAGTTAGAAGAGGAAGGCAAAATTAAAAACATCATATTGATTTAATTGTTATACTAATACTAGTTTATATGTAAGTGTAAAAATAATATGAATGAAAAATAATATATAAACAGAAATACTTAAACACAACTACAATAATTGCGAAAAATAAAATAAAATCATATATTAAAAACTTAAATCATTGTCTCCACTGTTTGTGCATACATTATGGATGACATAAGCGTCACTCTTTCCAAGAGAGTCTGCGTTATATACACATTGTGCGTGGACAGTTGAAGATCGAAAGCTCGAATGCGTATCTACTTGAGGATATTAACCACTTTGAGTTTGCTGTATCGGTTGATTCTTTGAACGTCGAAGAAGCTCAAATGAAATATGTTGCGTTTTAGTTCAGCCTGTTCTAGTTCAGGAAAACTTAAAAGAGATAACTACATTATAAAAAAGTTAGGCAAACTTCGCTTTTTGGTTCAGTATTAATAACTGCTTTTTGTGAAGATTCTGACTGTTTGAATTTAATAAAATAACTCAGGGCATCACATAATCTGTCTGTTTCATCTGGTGCTTTTCTTTTAGAATATCTTGATGAGGTATCACTTAATGAACATGGCAATCTCACTGTTTTTGCCACCATAAATCGAAACGAAATAGTTTGTTCTGAAGTTGATTGCTGCGCTTCTGAAATTACCTGTACAGACTAAGTGCAATCTTTCCATATATTGTTCTTAATCAAATTATTGTCGTAATCCCTATGTTCTAGGTTATATAAACAGTCGTGTTCTTGAACGAGTATTATTAAACTTTCTTCCTTAATAGTTTCACCCATTTTACCAGTTTCGCACTACACTACAAACTGAGCATAGATGACAGAAACAGACTTGTTGCGACAAGCGCACGGATATACGTGATTTTCACATAGGTACGAGTCGTGCTGTGTTACGATCGTCCTCCGATCGTCGCAAACACGGTCGTAGCACAGTTCTTTATGTGTAAATGTATATATGGGCTCAATCAAGTCTCAAGTGCGTTTCATATGGAACATACAATTTTTTCACAGTAAAAAATTGAGTGTTAAATTTAACACTCAATGGTGGTACATATAGGACCACACTCAATAGGGTATATTAACCAATCAGCTAATCTTGTAAAAATGATCTTTTTGAAATGTTTCTTTACTTTGTGGTGAGTATTAATTCTTCTAATTTATGGCTAGGTACATTTACACTATGGTGTGTAAATTAATTAAAATGCGGTGTTAACATTAACACTCACATATTGTAAACCTAACCATCTAGGGTGTAAAAGAATCAATGAGAGGTGTAAGTAAACCATTTTTCAATGGTAATTTGTGCCTATTTACTGTAAATATCATATTATTATAGTGTAAATGTGGGTGTGAATTTACTATTGCGAGTGTAATAAAATAATTTACCCAGGGCTAGTATGCTTTTCATTTTATTTAAGTCATTTAATCACCTATCAAAATAACCGGGCGTTTATAATTAAAATGTAACCATTGTGCATTTAAGATGTTTGACATTATAATATAAACCTCCGCTTAGTTTGATACATGATTGAATGACTTGAAGCCGAAAGTATCAGCCTTTATATATACATTTTTCAGACCGCTTGGAAAAGGTTTGTTAAATGAATGAAAATGTTGAGAATTATTTATCGTTTATTAATAAATCAAATTATAATACTGATAATGCTGAAAACTCAAAAACCGTTTGATTTTTTTTCGTTATACTTATTATTAAATAGTTGAACAACATGGCAAACTTAATGGTATATCTATAGTTTAACAACTTAGTAAATTAAACATATTTATGTACTTTTAATGTACCTCACTCTTAAGCTTAATAAAACAAATAACCTATTAAATACATGAATACTTAGAATACTAAACAACTAATGCTTTGGAACAATAAAAAAGGAAGAAAATGACGAGTTATATATTAATTGTTCATTCTTACACCAAAGAGGGTAAGGATTTTTTCCATCTAAGTATCTCCAACGGTGGCTAAATCAGTCTGGAACACCCTGTATAGAAGAAAATAATTAGATTATCCGTCTTTTGACCCTGATTGTAGGTATACAATAACTTTTGTATTTAAAGTTTTTTCTAAACTTTAAAACAAAAACATTAAAGAGAGACGTCATTATTTATATAAATGGATATTATACTTTCTACAGTAACAAATGTAAAAAAGGTCTCAGGCATAGGCGTGCCCAAGGGGTGGACCCTGGCCCATCCTGAAATTTAAAAAAATTAACAAATTTTTCTATTTTATAATTATTAATATGTTTGGCAGTTTTTATATGTATTTTAGAACAAGAAAAAAAATCCCATTGTCATTTAATTACCAACGAATTTAAGAACCCTTATAGATATAGCAGCTGAACTGATACATATATACATTAATACACGTTTGCCAAAAAGAAAAACTTTTGCATATATTATATTTTTTGTGTAAGAAAATAAAATGTTTAAATGTTTTCTTCTTTTAGTTTAATACAGCCCTATATCTCCCATCTTAATAAAAAGTCTGGGCACGCCTATGATCTCAAGTGAATTTTAAGAAATCAGATACTGGCCTGACGATATGAAGCATCGTGTGCGCTTAAATCAAAACTAAAATATACAAGTTTGCACATCTGTAAAAATTAAAATATACAGCAGCGTCGCTGATACGTGACAACATTTTTTCAAAAACAGGATATAAAGATATTCTTATCATTTCATTCTAAACCGAAATATGTCTTATTTCCATACATTTCTTGGACACTCCATAAATATAGTTACAATAATGAGGGAAATATGTCTTCTATAAAAACTACTTATTGCATAAATCAAAATTTGTCATACTTATAGAATATTATCAGATCATGGAACTTCTTTTTTATAATTATACGCACGGCATTATATAGGAAGGTATAGTATTTAAATAAACTGTGGTATTATTTATTGTTTTTATCCCGCCAAAAATTCTCTATAGTTTACGTTATACTCTGATTTTACCTATGACCTATTTATTTAAAAGTCTGTGTCTATGAAATTTTACAAGTAAAATAGGTACCTAAGATAATTATTTAATAATAATATAAAAAAAGGAATACATTAAATTATAAGCTTATATCGGAATAATATAAAAGCTTAAGGGAAGCTGTACCAATACAATTGATTAAAAATGGCGGACTTATTTCAAGTAAGGTTTCTATTACATTTCGATAATATACTTACCCAATTTAAGCAGATCCTCATAACAGGCACTCTCATTTGACACCTTACAAAATTTCGATTTATTTTTGTATTCTAATTTAAATATAACCGACATTATTGTTATATATTGTCCACAAGAAAAGAGCTTACTTCAATTTGCAGGTGCAAGCAGCGTCCCGCAAAATGAAATGTTTGCCGCCTGCCTTTTCGCTAACACGCGTTTAGGTTATTTTTGCACCCGGTCGTGTAAAGAAACAATTAAAAATAAGATAACACCCATTCAACAAAATTAACTCTTTAGAGAGTTGAATTCATAGGCAATTTGATGCAAAAACTTTGGTCCCATATGAGTGTAAAAACGTGGTAAATTATATTGATCCGAGTGTTAACATTAACACTACTTTTTTTTACCACACCTGAAATGATTTTTACCAGGTTGATATTTTTTACTGTGTTGATGTCCAGTAAACACATTATGTAGGTGCACAGCCGGTGCACGATCGACATGTAAAAATCAGCCTCGTCACTGATATTCAGAAAAGTAATTATTCTAGCATAACATCCCACATTCTTACCTCTTCCTTAATTATATGCTCTACATATTTACTCCACTTGCTTTAACGCCTCTTGAAAAATACTTTCGTGGTTTTTCATTTTAAAAGTAGTGTTATGTCAGTCTTCAACTGGAGCCCAAATTAATTTTATTGAATTTAGTTCACAGTGGCCAAGTAATCTAATATTGAATTTTAGAGCCATATTTTGTACAAGGAGGCTTATTTAAATTAGCCATGTTAATTAACTCCTTTTTAATCATATCTCATATGGTATTTCTTTTGAAGAAAAGCATCGGATAATATCGTTTTTCTGAAAGAAGAAGTTGCCATTTTTCATCTGGATTGATAACTCGCGTTGATCATAATGATAATTGACTAAGAAGGAATAAGGCTCAGCATCTCTTGATCGAGCAGATCTGTGTTCATGTCCTCGTGATAATCACCAGTTTTCTTTGACCAAAATGCTAGTAAACCTTCGCTTTGGGCAAAACCAAATTTACTGCCAATTTATGTGATTATCAATAGTCTTTTACTACCAGAATTGATTTTCTACTGTGCAGTTTTTGGTTTCAGCAATTCATTTTTTAGAACCCTCCACAATGTCGTCTTGCTCATGTTTTCTTCTCGCACCTCAGTCATTATTTTACACAAAGTGGATATTTCTTTCTCAAAATAAAACGGATGTATAATTCGTTTTACAGCGATTTTTGTGACATCATTGATGTCCATTTCTTTTCTTGCTATTTTTTTTTCTTGGTGGTTTGATCGGGCCATTTTTTTCTCACATGATAGTTTGTACATTGGTCATTCTCCGATCCCAGTCACTTTTGAACACATTTCAACTATTTTTGAAACATCGGTTGCTGATTTTTGGTGCTTAAGAACATTCCAGACGTTAAGAATAATAACTTTTTCATGAATCGCCTTTACTAAATCTTTTCACAGCAAGCCACTTTAATGAACAAACTATTTAACTTCTTACCAGAACTAAACACTGATATATTTTCCTTAAGTGATTTACCCTTTAATATAATGGTTATTATAGGCAAGTGTGTTTGCGTGAATCGACAAGCAGATAATATGCCTATGTAATAGCCCAAACAAGTTTTTTTTTTGTTTTATTACTATTTTATTACATCTCTCTAATTTTGAAACGAATTTTAATATTTAGATTCTTACTTTAAAATTAAATATTTAAAGAGGTGATTCTTTGACTTATTTCAATGGAGGAAGAGATGGATACTATTTCTGACTCCGAACAGCCACCATCAAAGGAGAGGGAATTTCCGCCACTCAAATGGCCTAGGGCACAAAGCCCTCCACAGAGCCAAACCCATAAGCCAACCCCTAGGCCAAATATTCCAAGATCGACAAATGTGACTATACAGGAGTCGATCAACAAACATCTGGGAGTAGCCCCCCCAGCCAGCCCCCCAGCCTCAGAGCCCCCGAAAACTGCCAAAAAATCCGATGTGGTGGCCATAATCATCAGATGCCCAGAGCACTGGGTAAAAATATATCAGGACATGACGTACTCGAAAATGAATTTCGGAGACGTCAAGAAATCCAGGGTGGGGATCCAAATCACCCCCGCCACCCCAGGTGATCACAGAGAGATCACCACTTACTTGACCAACAAAAAATACCCATATCACTCTTATTTCCTACCTGAGGATAGGAAACTAAACCTCATAATAAAGGATCTCGACCCTCTCATCCCTATGTCGGACATCAAGGACGATCTCATTGCCAAGGGCTATTCCCCCCAAGAAATGTCCTGGCTAAAAACCGGAGCAAGGAGAAACAGCGCCACAGAACTTCTAAAAGTCCTAGTTCCCCAAAAGCGACAGCAACCTCCTCAACGAAACTCGTATAAACTACATGCCAGTAGTTGTCGAGATTCAGAGAGGCAGCCAGCATCGTGTGCACAATCAGTGCCACAGGTGCCAACAATTTGGCCACTCTATCACAAACTGCCACGCAGTCCCAGTATGCCACAAATGCGCTGGCAACCATCACTATAGGGACTGTAAAAAGTCCATGAATACCCCGCCAAAGTGTTGCAACTGTGGGGGGGGGGGGAACACCCGGCAAGTTACTCAACTTTCCCGAAAAACCCCAATAACAAACAAAAACGACCCATCACTCAGACACGGCCAGTGAACAGTAACATCATCTACGCCCAACTGGCAAAACCAATCACTCAAACCGCTACACAACAATCTAGCACTATATAACACTAACGCTAAAAACACAAACACACAAAATAACAACATCTTTGCACTGCTGACTATGACCGAGGAGGAGATAACAGCAAAAATAAACACTATAACCACACTAATCCAGAACAACCCAACATTGAGATTATTCGCTCATCTCAATGGCTAATACACCTACTCATCTATTCTTGATCAGTTGAAATGCGAACTACCTCTATCCCAAGAGATACGAGTTTGCGGAATATCTGATTGAGAATAACATAGACATAGCGCTAGTACAAGCAAAGAATATTATAGTACACTAGAATTTTCTTTGGTACAAGAAACTTACCTACGCCCACACACGCATTTACACGTACAAAACTATACAATATATAGAAATGATAGACCGGACCGCATGGGAGGTGGTACGGCCATTTTTATAAAAAACAGCATCACACATGACACTATACGCACATCACAATCTGAGATACTCGAGGTAACCAGTATCAAAATCAGTCTAACTAACGGCGATATTGTGGTACACTCGGTATACAGACCACCACAAAATAAACTAACACCCGTGGAAATAGAAAAACTATTCGATTACACATACCCGGTTTTAGCGGCCGGGGACTTCAACGCAAAACACAGGACCTGGGGATGTAGAACCACAAATCCGAATGGTACTATGTTACTCAGGTCCGCAGAAACACTACATTACGCTGTACTCGCTCCCACAGAACCAACACACTTTCGCGGCGAATCAGCCGACATACTAGACATTGCCATTACACAAAGCATTCCACACATTGTTGTGATAGACAACAAAAAACACTTAACAGATAACATACAACCAATACCACACATAAACTCCAAGGCGGAGCTAGACAACCAAGTTGTAAGCTTCACCGAAGAGTCACAAACAGCACTAAACACAGCAAAGAAAACAGTACACACAAGACAAAACAATCCATATACACTACCAGAAAACATAAAGCAAAACATAAGACTATGAAACAGACTGAAAAGACGAGCCAAACTAACAGGCAACGTACAACTCAACAGACAAGGAAACAGACTAACAAACGCAATGAAAACGGACATAAAAAACCACAAAAACAACACATGGACGGAATACCTAACAACACTAAACATACAAAACAACTCTCTATGGAGAATAGCTAAAACGATGCAACATAAAGGCAAGATGATATGTCCGGCGATCCATGGCTTGAGGGGCATGGCGTACTCCAGCGAAGCGAAGGCCGAGGCCTTCGCAGACTCGCTGGAGTCCCAATTCACCTTGGGAGATGGGGCGCAGGATATTGATCACGAAGCGGCCATAGAGAGATCATACAGAGCAATCATGACCGAAACTAACGAACACCCAGAAGACGAAACACAACAAACAAACACCGACGAATTAATTGCACAACTAAACCCAAAAAAGGCTCCAGGACTAGACAACATACAAAACAAAGCACTCAAAAACCTACCAGACGTAGCAATACGAAAACTAACATACATAATAAACAAAATACTACAACTCAAACACTTTCCAGCATCATGGAAAAAAGCAAAAATAATCCTCATCCCAAAACCAAACAAGAATCTAACATTCCCACAACACTGGCGACCTATTAGCTTGCTCTCTACCTTGAGCAAGCTAACAGAACGCCTCATACTAAACAGATTAAACACTCACATAACAGAACACAATCTAATCCCAAATGAACAATTTGGGTTTAGAAAAAACCTCAGCACGGAGCTCCAGCTTGCCAGACTGGTTGAGGATGCGACTAGAGGACTGCAAAGGCGGGCATCAACCGCAGTTGTAGCCCTCGACATCGAAAAAGCCTTCGACAAAGTGTGGCATGAGGGACTCATTCACAAACTATACACACAACATAACCTGCCACTACCCATAACACAACTCATTGCTTCTTTCTTAAAACAAAGGTCATTCGTCACCCAAATAAACTCTGAACTATCAACCACAAGACACATGGAAGCGGAAGTCCCCCAGGGCTCCCCGCTATCCCCAACACTATACTCGCTATTCACAGCGGATGTACCCAGACACCCACACGTACAACTCTCAATACATGCATCAACACATTCAAAAGAAGATTAGCATAGGCATTGCAGCAAAGCAAGCCTTCTGTCCTTTAATTATCAGAAATAGTTCAATGTCAATCAAAAACAAATTACTACTCTACAACCAAGTTTATCAAGCCCAAAGTCCTCTACGGAGCTATTGCATACATACACACAAGCAAAACAAACAAGAAAAAACTACAAGTTTTCCAAAACAAAACACTAAGACAAATCACACATGCACCAGGGTACATTCGCAACACTAACATACACGCCGACTTAAAAGTCGAAACAATCCACGAACACCTAACAAACAGACATGGTAGATTCTTGGAACAAGTACTCAATCCACTAATAACATCACTTTTTGACGGGGAAGACCGGCCAAGAAGAGCAAGGCTCAAAAGCCTATACGAGAACCACCGTAAGAGGGCCACCATATACACACAAAAACACATAAAAATTATATAAAAATCATAAAAATAAAAACCACCAAAAATAATACTAACACTTACTAACTCATAAAAAACTGAAGCTAAATACTACAGAAAAAACTCAAAAATAACTAACCCGCTAACACACACTCCAAAACATCATATCACAAACACAACATCCTGCCTAGAATCATCAAGAACAACAGGAGGCCAGCACGCCAATGAAGGATGATGTAAGAGTGACAAGAGTCACTAGCATCAATGGAAGATGGTGAATTTTTAGTGGGTATGCCCAGAGACGAGAGTCCCACACTACCCTCAACCGAGGGTGTGCATAAGAGAGCATTTTTACACTTCAAAAAAAAAGGCATAGGCTTCTTATAAATATAGGCTCTAAAAGGCTCACTTTTTACTGATACAGGATGATACATTTTTTTTTTCAATTTTTAATTTTACCTCATATATTTTTTCATCATTAGATTATTAAAAACTGATTAAAATTAAAATTATTATTTATCTAAGGATGCGAAGAAAATTGCAAATAAATGAATCACTAACAAGAACAAGAATATAATTGATGTCTTAGTTCAATTGCGACTTTCTGAACACAGCAGTATGTTTTTGACAATTTAGTAATCTTGACATTCAAAATCAGATTTTGGAAGTATGCATTTTTTTGTACATTCTCAAGCGATGTTTTGCATCAGATATTTAAATTATTATAAAATATATAGCCCAAAGCACATTTTAAAATCATTTTGTGTCTGTACAAAATATGTAAATCTCCTTCATGTCGATGATCAAATAGACTGTGTAAGGCGTCCCGCATAAGTATATATTTATCCGATATTTTTATGAAAATGATTCAAGTTAATTAAGAGGTTTAATAAATAGGCCTTGTTTTGTATAATCCTCCTTTTATAACTAATATATTATTAGATTAAGTCGACCGAAGCGAGGCATGTGTTAAAACCAGTATTGAAAGCCATCTCTAAACAAATAATTAATTCTATATTAGTATTGACAAGGCTCTTTACTTTTTATATATTTTAATTGCTAGTCCCAAGAGAAGTGTACAAAGATAAATTATTATTAAATCTCACGGACTGTAATTACTGGATAGGTATAAATCAAATCTTGTTAGCTAAAGTATGCAATTGACGTGTTACCTTGGTCTAAATATGGCAAAACGACAACAGATCTCATCAGACTTAAGGTACTGGTTTCAGCTTATCTTCCAGCTTCAGTAATGAAGACGCCTCTCGAACTGTATTACTTCGGTGTATTTCTATAATAGCTGTAGTAATTATTTCAACGAACCAGTCTACTTTAATAAACCAGAGTCTGTTTTATCTCACATAGGATCTAAATCCTTTGCTACTATATTAATTTAGTTAATATGTTTATCTAGATACATTATATGCGTTTATCTTTTCCAACATTTAATTCTCAACAGCTAGCATGTTATGTCGCAGGAAAATAGTTATTTTAGACAAATAGTTTTACACCTATTTGCTTAATCGAAATATCTGTCTGAACCATGCTTAGGCAAATATAAGTTTATTAATTTTCATTAATAGTTCTCGATATTTAACAATGATACAATTTTAACCGCTAACTTACTTGGTACTTAGGTACTTTAAAACAGTTCCTTTTAACTTAGGCTCGTTCAATGTAAAAACATTGTAAATAAAACATTTTATAGTATTGTGAATCTTTTCTCTAGTTACATTATTTTTAGGTATAGATCTATAAATTCCTATACAGTCCAAAGCTCCCCTTAAATTTCACTCCTTGCTATGTGTAGATGGTTATCAAGATTTTTTTTGGAGATATATGATTCTACCACTGGTGTTTTCCTTATTTTTTAAATATTTTTAAATATCCTTTCTTTAGTGAATAATGAAATGAATTCAATAAAAATTCCCTTTTCTGACACGTTATGCATGAAATAATACTTAAAATATTTTCATAGAACTTTTTGTAGGGGTGCTGCTTGCCTTCTATGCATCCTCTTTTATCTGGCATGTCTTAAATGCCCATTTTTTGGGTAATGGAATTGGTGATATCATTAGTATATTGAGAAAACACAATTTTTTTACATCTGGCAACTTGCATTTTGAAACACCCTCGATATCCCGTTTACCAAAAAATTTTATAAATGAGTCGTCCATTTCCAAAACTCGTCTCGTCACTTTTTGGTCCAATTTAAGGTAGTGGTACTAAATAAAACTATACACTAAAGTGCAGCTATACATTGTGAAAAGCAAGTTCAAAAATCGTTTTTTCCCATTAAAAATTAGGTCTTAAACTAGGGTACAGTTCCAAAACTTAACTTATATTTTTTCTTTACAGATCCAAAACTGTTTACCTTTTATACAATTCCAAAACTTGCCTTATCTCGACATATTAGCCTGCAACATTAGCTTGTAGTTTCAGAACTGATCTTATTTCAAAGCGTGATGTACGAGTTTCTTTCTATTAGACCAAATAAATAAAGTATAAAAAAAATGTCAAGCGTGAAAAATTGCTAAATGTTGATAAGTTGTTAATACTTTCTTTTGTAGTAAATTGGAAAGATAATCCGTTACTAAAGTATTACGTTCAAGTGATGCCAGATAGAAATAACCCAGATGAAGCCCAAAAACTGAAGATATAATGCTAGCTAACGTATATGAAGGCGAAGCAGGGACTGACATTCCGGAAGGGAAAGAATTACGTGTATGAGAAAAATTTGTATTATGTACTTATAATGGAAAGAATTTTCTTTTATTTTTTGTTCTTGTTTCGTATTGGTATTATCCTACGTAATATAGTCATACTTTAATGACCATAAAGTTTATTGTTCAAAACCGATTTAAAAAACAACAGTTCCAAAACTTTTGTAATCGATAAGCTACATTTCCAAAACTCGTTTTATTTAAAGTACAGTTCCAAAAAAAAACCATATCATTTTTTAAAGCTATTTTTCTTTAAAATAACTTAATCTTTACAATTTTTATTAACAAAAAAATAAACTTAGTGACCTGTGGAATTTTTAGTGAATGTTTGAAAGAATTTCGTAAAAGGAAAAACATACCTACCAATCGTTTTTTTTTCGATTATCCTAAAATTTGGCAAAAGTGACAAAACGAGTTTTGGAAATGGACAACTCAAATAATCTACACTGTCCACAAGTGATACTAACTTGCTGTGACCGTAAATGACACGACCGCATCTGATACGATACAATAAAGCATAGGGGTGTAGATATTTTGAAACGCTTTTTTTAGCTTATAAAACAACTTTGAAAATTTATTACTATAAAGGGGAGGTCCAAAAGTTTTTTTTCAATAGCTCACTCTACAATATTATTATATACTAGGCATTTTTATACCACATATTCTTTATCTAAATTAATATTTTTTTAGAAAATGACGTTTAAAAATTGATATTTTTAACACTTTGACAACTTGCTTTTGGAAACAATTAAAAGTTTATATGAAGCAGATGTGTGGTTACAATTTTATCCAAAATACCGTTGTGTCCAATATCAAAATGACACATCCGACAGTAGCAAAACTTAAGAAAGACAAATTGCGGGAATACTATTGACTCCACAAAAAATACGTTTGCGAACCCATACAACTCCAAAGACCATGTCAAATTTCCTCTGACCCGAGGCCTATTTTGTGAAAAGGTTTTAATCTCACGTTGGACACCACAATCACGTGCACGCCTTTAACAAGAGTTCGCGATTCGTTCTACCCGACCGGTAATCCCCACATATAAAAAGACCAAAACGTATAATTTTTGTCAAAAAAAGAGACGGGCACCCTCGTTAGAAGAGGTATTCAATGTCGTTTTCTTCGATTCCTCGATCAAAAGTGTTGCTGTTGCGCATCGAATCGACTGACTCAGCCTTTTTGAATTGAAAGACAGTCTTGAGCAGCTGCAAGGGGTACCGTTTGACTCTAGGGATAATATATTTGAGTGTAAAAACCGCGAAAAATTCTTTGTCGCAATTCCTTTGTAAATTGTATGTGCGTGGAAACACGAAAAATTTGAATTCGTGCCATAAAATTCCTTGTGTAAATATTACTTGAATGAATTTTCACGGCTCAAAATTGCATCAATCGAAGGATATATCGACAAGCCATTGATGGCATATTATGTCTAGAAGATAAATTTTGTTAAAGAATTAAGTTTAAATATGAATGGCTTGATTTTGTTTAAATGTAATAAAATGCAGATGAGGATTTAATAATTCGTAGGTATTAGAAACAGAGAGAAAAGCCTTGCAATCGAATAGTACTGGCGTGGTAAGAAACATTTACGCATAAACTACAAAGAGTTCTTCAACATAAAAACAAAATGGTAGCTTTATAGAAACAAAAATTAAATTAGTTAGAGAAAATTAATTGCTGTTTAATAATACCGATTTGCAATTACTTATCGTTTCACTAAATCGACTAAAAAAATAATGAAAGTACTTTTCATGAAACATCTAGTTAGTTGGTATTCCTTATTTCAGAGCAAATTATATTAGAAAAATTAACATCTTGATTCTTTTTACTTTATTAACGGATTTCTAAAACATGTTATCTTTTAAAAAACCATACTAGTTGCCTCTTTTGGATTTCCTCCATAACTGTTGTCTGGACTTTCATTACTTCTCTAATTCGGCCATTAACTGCTTTTAAATATGGCGTTGTATATGAGATGTTTGCGTTATCTTTAATGATTCTGTGGGTCATCTCTTTCTCTGTTCGATCACCTGTTTCAATTTTCGTTCCCAAATATATATATTCTAGACATACATGCGTATGTAGTTGTTGTCCTTCGTTTGCATTAAAAAAGTATTTTGTTTTTAAGCAATTTACCGGCAGTCCTCATTCTTCATATATTTTAGTTAGTTCCTGATATGAACTCAAGATCTTCATCATGAGAAATAACTACCTGGTCGTATGCAAAAATGAAGGGTATCATCTATCGGCACGCCCATCTCACAGCATGCTCTTCTCGAATTTCTTACAGCTCCATTATGGTGAATTTTTGAGTAACGTGAGATAAAGGCAGCATCCCTGTCTGGGGACCTTTGTAACTGGAAAGTTTTCTAATATTTCTATCCCTAGTCATTAGCGCCTCGCGTAACCATACGGACACCCAAAGTATTCTGGTCTAAGCTAAAATGTGGCGTTACTTGAGTAAATTTGTTCAAAGATGGTGCTAGAGATTGTTTTTAAATGAATAAGGGCGTGGCTTTTTGGCCGCCATTTCATTTCATTGTTTCATTTTGCACCGTTCGAACCGTTTTATTGTATCTCATATTTTTTTTGTGCGATGGAGCCTAGATTTGATTAAGTCTAACGTTGCTATTAGTTCATACCTAAACGTCATTATAAAAAATAACAAGTAAACACCTGAGAGAGTATATTTAGGTAAATAGTCAATATCCTAGAGGTTGGATGTACGAGTTATGAGACCATTAGATCAGCGTAACCATATGGTAACGGTAACGCTAGGCGTTTATATCAAATATCACATCAAATCAAATATGCTTTATTGTCAGAAGATTTTCTCTCATTGACAAAGCTGTTCAAAAAGAAAACTTAGCACTCATTCATATATGTAACATGTAACATGTAATTTTTAAATTCTGACATACAAAAAAAGATTAAAATGGTAAAAGTTAATATATAAAATAAATATAACAAAATACAATTAGAAGTCAAAGCATTACAGGTAATTCAAACTAACAACCCTTATAGCATAACATCCTATGAAGAGCTTATAATGCAAGAATATGATATTCAATTGGTCATTGATATAGAGCAATAGAGCTTTATTATCAGAAGAAATCATGTCTCATGGCAGTACATGACATGAATACATTTAAATATAACAAAATACAATTACAATTAATTCACAATATGTCAACAGTTAAAATACATTAATCTAAATCACATAAAAAACAAAATTAGTGGTAAATAATAAACTTACACTTATAAAATAAAACATCCATGCATGGACTACTCTAAATTACCCGTCATAAACTCGTCGACTGAATAATAAGCCTTCTCGACCAAAAGTCTTTTAACATCTCTTCGAAATGTCATTAAGTTTGAGAGATTCCGAAGTCTCTGTGGAAGTTTATTGAATATTTTTTTGCTCTTATAAAACAGTGAATTCTGGATAAGACCAGAAGAAGGAATGGGCAAGCCAATAGTGCGTGCGCTTCTTGTATTGTGGCAAGAAGACCTGTCAATATCCGCTGCATGTTTCTTAGACATCAGACACACAGTCTCCAATATAAAAATACTGGGTAGGGTGAGAATTTCCTGGGCAAGAAACAGAGGCCTACAGGAATCTCTGGGTGCAGCCCGACAAATATATCTTAGGGCTCTCTTTTGCAAAATAAACAGCGAGTTAAAAAGATATTGAGAACAAGATCCCCAAAAGCATATCCCGTATCGAAGATGACTTTCAATAAGCGCGAAATAAGCATTTCTAGCTACCTCTGTATTCAACTCGCTAGATATTATTCTTATTGCATAGCACTCAGACGCAAGTCTCGCAGAAATGTTCGAAACATGCGTAGCAAACTTCAGGGCTCCATCTATATATATCCCCAGAAAACTCACAACATCCGCACAACCTACACTCATCTTATCAATTGAAACATCAACATCATCACACTTAAAGCTGACAACGTTGGTTTTTGAAGCATTAAAAACCAGAAGGTTGGAATCACACCACCTTCCAATCCTTGCCAGATCATTATTAATAATTTCCCCCAGTAACTTGATATCCCGGTGGTGCCAGAGGATAGTCGTGTCATCCGCAAAAATCGTAAAAAAGCCATCAATGTCAATAGAGGGGAGATCGTTGATATATATCAGGAACAACAGCGGCCCCAAAACCGATCCCCGAAGGACACCGACTGTCGTCACCATAGGCGCCGACACCCGATCCCTCATCACCACTGTCAGAGAGCGAAGGCAAGGCCCCTGAAACCATAAACTTCAAGCTTCTGCAGCAGTATTCTGTGACTCACGCAATCGAACGCTTTTGACAAATCACTGAGCACTGCCGCAGCCGCTTCACCCCCGTTCAGCTGGAGATATAATTTTTCCAAAAAGGAAAAAATGTCATCATTAGTACTCCTAGAGTGCCGAAATCCAAACTGCTCCGACCTCAGAATGGAATGCTTCTGCAAAAACGCCAAGGCCCTTCTTTTCACTAGCTTCTCCACAATCTTCGAAAGTGTCGGGAGTAGGGATAGGGGTCTGTAACTCGAAGGGTCTCCATGATCCCCACCCTTAAAAAGAGGCAAAACCTGAGCCCTCTTAAGGCAAGATGGAAATGTTCCTTTACAAAACGAGTCATTTATAGAAGCTGCCATAGCCACAAGAGCTTCATCCGGAAGAGCAAGGAAAATTCGCAGTGAACTCTCGTCCCAACCTGATGCATTTTTATTTTTTATTTCCCCAAATATTTCTTTTAGTTCAAAAATGTCAGTCGGAGTCAAATAAAACGAGTCACAGACCGAAACTTTTTCCAGATAATACAGTGGACTTCCTGGATTATTTATATTTTTTGAAAGTGAGGAAGCGATTGAGCAGTAAAAGGAATTCAATCGGTCCACAGAGATGTCATTGGAGGCCTGCAAAGGACTGCACCCCGCACGCAGGTCATTTAGGATCCTCCATGCTTCCCTTGGTCTGCTACTTGCAGTATCAAGTCTCTCACCATAGTAGAGAACTTTAGCAGCTCTAATAGTTCTTCTATATACCCTACGATAATTATTGTAATATGATACAAAAAAAACACTATCAATAGCATATTTACGGATAAAGTGCAAAGCACGCATGTTCCTGGCAGAGATCCTCAATCCCAGTGTAAACCATTTTTTTTTTATTTTTACGTGTACGAAGTTTCAAAGGAAATGCTCTATCAAAAATCCAAAAAAGTGTACCGTGCAACCCCTCAAGTGGATCATCATAGCTCAAGACACCATTCCAGTCCACCCCGCCACACAATCTCGAGAGCTTACCAGAACCATCCCTGTTATAAATCCTACACCTAGTCCTTCCCGGAGTGGCTCCAAGACTTTCCAATTCAAATTCACACAATACAGCCTCATGGTCAGATAAACCGGCTGATATGACGTCACATTTTACCTTATCAGAAACAAAATTTGAACACACATAGTCAAGACAAGTGGACGACGTAGCTGTTATGCGCGTACCTGTGTCTACATGCATTTTTAAATTAAACGAATTCAACAAGTTTTTCAACTGCTGAACTTCACGCTTATGAGCATCGGCAAAGTTGATATTCAAATCCCCTCCAAGAATAACGGATGCAAGCGGAGGAAGTCTTGAAAGCAATAGCTCAAGTCTGTCAATAAATGCCGGAATATCACCATTGGTAGGTCTGTATAAACAAAGTATAAAGAGATTGGATACAGCCACATGAATAAGTGAAAATTCAAATTCCCTTTCCACAGTTAAATTGTTATGCCCAGCAATATTCCCGCACTTACATCTGGCAAAAAGACTCTCACGGACAAGTATTGCAGTTCCGCCGTGCATAAATGTGTTTCTACAAAATAAGGACACCACACAATAATTGGGCAATGATAGAGGTTCACCCTTTTTGAGCCAGTGCTCAGTAAGCAGAATGACATCAGGATAGTAGACCTGTTCCAGAAACTGCCGTGATTTCTCATTATCGCATTTTTTATTTCAGACGAAGGATTCCTCTTAAAAAGTATTTAGAAATAGAGTCACCCGATTGTGGAATACTGTCTGACGAAGATGGTGGCAGCTTGATGGACAATTTGCCTATCTTAGCTCAGAGCTCCAGCGAAAGCTCAAACTCTCTAATTGCAACAGAATTGGTGGATGCTGCGAAGTTCAGGAGAATTAAGAGATGTCGCCATTGTCTAATGAAATGCTAACAGTTGTAATGTCACGTAAAAAAATCGAATGTCGTAATCCTCAGTCGATGAAGTGAGTTGAAGGCGACATTCTCCCGTATCAGCGCATTTTTTGTAAAACTTCGTATAGCACATCTAGGGACACATCCCCAGTTGAATTATTCGAGAAGTGTTTTGATGATGAAACTGTGAATCTTTTGGTAGAGCAATCAATAAAATATGCTTTGTACTTGGATTAGCCCGGTCCAAAAATTAGTGCGGAAGAAATAAAATGTTTCTTAGCTATTCTCATTCTCACGGGTAATATGAGAAATGAACTAGTTCACAATTCTATGAGCCGGAATCGTTTCTTCGATATTTGCCGTTTTATTCATTTCACTGACAATACAAAACCAAATCCAAAAGATAAAATTTGGAGACTGCATCCAATCATGGACAATGGACAAAGTAAAAACAATCGCTTAAAATTATTTGAACCCGAAGAATTACTTGAACTTTCTTATGATGAGAGCATGGTTAAGTACTACGGAAAACACGGATGCAAAAAATTTATTCAAGGTAAATAGATCCGCTTCGGGCATAAGATGTGGTGTCTCAATCCCCTTTCAGGTAATGTCGTCGATTTCGAGATGTATCAGGGTAATAATCCTCGTCGATGTGAAGAATAATAGCACGTTGCTCTCATGAATCAATTATAGATAAACCTGATAGTATATTAATTGTTAGGTGGATGAACAACAGCGTAGTAACGATAGTCTTAACTTGCTTTGGCATACTACAATCCTTTGCAAATGTAGGTCGCTTTTCTCAAGATAAAAAAGTTACATACAAGTAGAACGACCAGATCCTATCTCTAAATACAATAATCATATGGGGAGAACATATCGCATGGATCAAAACATTGATGAATATCGTATTGGAATACGTGGTAAAAAATAGTGGTGGTCTCCTTTCACGAGGACTATTGATGTGTGCGCTCATAATGCTTGGCAAATTCACCGGAAATAAGGTGGATGTATGTGGCAATTAGAATTTCGAAGATCAATCGTTCAAACTTACCGGAACAGTCATGGTATTCCTCCTCAAGGATCAGGGGACCAGCTACATCACTCATGTCATTATTCCAACGAACTTCGTTATGATGGCATAAATAATTTAGTGATTTCCGGTCCAAATAAGAAACGAAGACGTTACGCGGGTGAGGGATGTATTTTTTGGATAAAATATTAAAACTTCGTTAAAAGTTTTTTAAAAACCAGGTATCTAAGCTTCATAAGACTTCAAAAATAACACTTTTAATTTGAACAAAATAATAATTCGGGGGTTGGGTTAATTCTAAGCATGCAGCGGTTAATCGTACAGTTTAATAACTATTTCTGCAGTGCTGTTTATTCAGGATTTATGCAGTATATCTCATAGTTTTTAACGGGAACGGTGTTCTATACTTTGGTTAGATCCATAAGCAGAAGATGCAATTCTTTTTCTAACTACATTTTCTTTATTCAGTTAGAATAAGCTTAAAATGTGATCCATCTCTATTTCATCCACACTGTATTATTCCTCTATAATGTTTCTGAGGAGTTTTCCATAGATTCGGCTCAGAGTACTAGTGACCGATATATAACTCTTCTTCCCCTTTTATGTATGGAGTTGATTCACGCCTTTTTCCACGTCGAGAAGACTTTCCTCCATTCTTCTTTAGGTCTATAACCAAATTCTGGGTTTTATATTTTATTATCTCAGCGGGGATTCGTTTACAACCACTGGCCTTACTGCTTTTCATGTCTTTGATAGCTTTCAATATCATGTGTAGAAGGTCCACTCTCAGTCGGCACCTTTGATGTAGCGCTTACAAAGGCGAAACGCCAGACTTTAGACGAGACGGGGTCAAACATGGCACGAGGCCTGAATGGTTAACCAGCATTTCATCAGGTTCCGCGACGGGGCAAAGAGGGAAATGCTGGGGGCGGGGCTTAGAGTGAACCTTCTAGTCTATTGTTAATGTTCAGTGGCCATATTGATTGACTGACCTTAAGCTTGGTATTGGTTTGAAGAATTCATGATGTAAGATGTTCGACCTTCTTTAAGTTGCTGAAAGTGATGTTGGTTCCTTGTGCTTATCTGTATGGATTGGGTATTAAACTTGTCTGATGTACCCAATCTTAAGCTTTCCATTAGTCTCCAGGCTTCTAATGATCTTATCCCTCCTAGATATCAGTTGATTTCGTTGCACTTTCTCCCACGTTTTATTTTTACTTTTTGTAACTATTCTTTTATATTTGGTTTGTTCGTCTTTATACATCAGTTTATCATTCGTGCTTTTATAATTCAGCTATTTCTGATATACCTGTTTCTATTTGTGTTTCTGATTTTCTAGTTCCTTGTTCTACGTTACTCCATGGTTTGATTGGCAGATCTTTTTGCACAAAGCCTCTGCTGCTGTCGAATGTAGGGATTCTACAAAATGTGTACAAAAAGTAGAAGCTTCGTTCCCTATATAGTCGCTATTTAGTTTTTGGTTTACTCGATTTAGATATAGTTGTTTGATTATGGGTTCGTACAAGCCATTAATGTGGTACTTTGTTGTTATTATTCTCTCCCTTGTAGTGTCTTCTGTACCTTATGTGTTTAATCCAGTATAAAATGGAATGAGGAATCTTGTAAGTGATCCGAGCCACTTTCAACGTTCCTATAACTCTGGTACCTTTTGTTTCCCAGTTCGTAGTTTATTTTCCTATTATGTAGTCAATAACTGATTTTAATCATCTTGTGTCCTAATGTCATGTGTATTTGTGGAATTCAGTCCATTTTGTTCGCATGCCTTGAACAGTCTTCCGCCATTGTTATTTACAAGTTTGCTCACCATATCTACCAATCACCTTAGTATCTCGTTTTCTATCTACTCTGGCACTGAGGTCACCCATCAAGAGATCTTCATGTTGTTCCTCCAGTTTTGTTATTGTGTCGTTAAGAGGACTAAATAATTCGTCTTTATTCTGTTATCTGCATTGTGCATGGTTGTTTTATGTCTCAAAAGAATCAAGTTAACTGTTGCGATTCTCTTATTGCTTACGTGTCAGTTCCTAAGGTTTGTACTGTATTTCTTGTTAATTAGTATTGAAACAACTTTGCTTGTTCGACTGGTTTTTGAAACAGCGCTGTAAATATGGATGTATTCGCCCATTGTTTCCATTTCATCTCCTTTCTTTTTAGTCATCGTAAGTGCAGCCATATCTATTTTCATTTGTGGAAGTGTTTTCATAACGTCCTCTACCTTTTCCATTAGTCCCTATATGTTCCATGTTCCAATATTCAGTTCCTTTCTTCAATGCCGTAGTCATTTCCAGGACTGGTCCAGTGCCCCAACCTCCAACCTGAAGAACCAGGTAATTTTTATTTGAGATTTCCTTCCTCTAGACTTGCTGTCTTTCAGGTCTCTGGAGACCAATCTTTCCCTTTCGTGGTTCTTCCGCTTCTAGATATTATTCTGTCCACTGTTGGCCACTTCTTTACCTATAACCCTAGGCGGGGGCCCTCAAAGGATGCTATCATCCGGAGCCAGATGAACCCTGCTTTTTGTCGAAGCTGTTACTCCTCCCCCTCACTACTTTTACAATTGGCTTATGAGAGGCTTCGGCGATGTTATTTTAAAAAATAAAAATATGTCTTATTCGGGTATAAAACTTATTATTTGATACAGTTGTAGCAGATCCCCAACAAAAATTGTCCACATTAAGTTTATTAATTTTGTACGCACATGGCTTAAATATACAGTGAAACATTAAATGAAATGAACTTTGAATTTTATGGAGGTTCATGAGCGAATTTATAGAATAGCATTCTCCAAATGTGTCTACTTTAGTTAGTTATTTGAAGAAAAGAAAATGATAATAGTCTTCATATCTAAAAGATTTTTTTTTAATTTGTTTGAAAGATTTTTAGGGTGAATTAATCATTTTGTCAAAAATTCCTTAATATTCCATCTGAAAAATTAAAATCTTTTTGTATCACTGTTGGTGTCATGGTTACCTTACTACACAATCAGATCGAATCAGTGGACTATGAAAGTCTCGAATTAAATACACGGTGGTACTTGAAAAATAGTGGCGCTGCAGCCATAAAATCCGCGTTAGATCTTGATGAGGAAAATATAAAAACAAAAAAACTCTTGAGTTACTTATTGTCTTATATGGAGAGTTGCGTGCATAATTACGTACACATTCAAATCGGATTAATAATAAGTAGGTTAGGGAAATCTTAACATGAAAAGCAAAATACACTGTAAACTATAATATTCTTTGTATCTAACAGAGCTGTCAAGATGCCATCCTATACACGACTGTATCAAAGAGGCTAAAACCCATAATAAATGCCTACTTAATTGATGGCCAGTAAGGAATAATTATTTAACTTTAACATAGTATTAGCAAAGCGCTTAAAAGATTTAGATCAAAGATTAAGAATTAATAAACATCTACTTAAAAACGATTTGTACAGCATTAATCAGTTAAAAATTCTTGTCTGGTAGGAAGCCTGTAATTATGCGTAATTTCAATATGATGAATACGTTACATCATGACCCTCTTTTAAAAACTGTGTAATTAAAGTGTAGACAGTTTTGGTCGGCATTTTCTATTAAGAACCTTCTTTGATCCGGTTTGTATAGCGGGAAGGGTACCTACATAATAACATGGAAAACACTAAGAAACTAAAATCGTTTTAAAGTTTTATTAGTGCATCAAGAAGAGCTCTTTAAGCAAGAAAATATTTGAAGTGTAACCTACACAAGTCGCAAAAAAATAAAAATTTAAAATCCCTTTCAAGTTATAAATTAGGTTTATTTTGTCTTGTTGAACCGTATGGATTTTGTTCTGAAATACTCAAACGTGAAATAAATTAAATGATATTTTCAGATTTAAAATAAATAAATTGATAAAATGCTACATAATTTAGTATTTTTTACTGCATTCTGATATCAAACTAGTAAGACACAGATAAACACCCTAATCACCGAACTATTTGCCCTAATATTAGGTTTAATAGCCCGAACAATTTAAAAATAATCTGTATATTTTCACATATGCCCTCTATGAAAGGCATCAGGTCCCCCACAGGAGGATGAATCATCTGTTACGGAATTATGTCATTACCCTAATTGACAGCTCTTAAGCCGAACTAAGCCAAGATATAATCAACTCCAAAAAAAGTCCAACATTCCCGAAACATTTATTCTAAATAACAAGAAATTCCTTTTAAGAGAACATCCGCGTATCAATTTTCAAAAAATTTCTCGTTTCCCTACCAAGTTATTTACACTGAGAGAAGTGTACAGCTGTTTAACAGGAGATTCTAATTTGTACGTTTCAGTGTTTTCTTTCATCAAGCACAAAATAAAAAGTTTTTTTTATATATGTTTGTACAAGGTGAGTGAGAAATCCACCAAAGCACTGTTACAATATACAAAGAAAATTAAATTATTCCAAATTCCAAATCTCTGCGTTGATCAATAGGTCATTGTTTCTCAAATTAAAAAAATATTATGCATTTTATGCACAAAACCAATGGCATATTTATTGAGTATATGTTTCGTGGCGTTGATTAATATGAAATAGTTGAATTAGTCTACTGGTTTGCTTATAAAACAACTTTTGATTGGAAATTGGAAGCAGATACTGATGCCCTTAAAAAATTTGAAGGTTCATATACACTTAAACGGGGCATTGGGATTTGTTTTTATGCAAAACCGGAGACAAAATATAGAGGTCTCATAAACAGAACTATTCTGTAGCACGGGTGTGCTAAATAACAAGTAAGAGTCAGAAATATTGACAACTAAACAGTCGAGTTATCGTATTAACTTGTTTACTGAGGTATGTTTGTAATGATTGTGCGTTTAGATAAAATATTAACGAATAATAGAAAAAAACCGATATTACATATTGGAGCTCATTGCGATCAAATTTAACTTTTGTTTTAATATTACTTGACAAAATTAAACCGAAGTAATTGAAACTAACCAAAATCAATCAAAAGGAACCGAAATATTTTTAAGTAATTAATTTAAATAAGCAAATCGTTAAAGCACAGACTTGGTAACATCGTGTAGTTTGATTTTAAACCTATATAAGTCAAATAAAAGGAGACTAGACTTGGGACATTTACAGTTTAATCACAACCTTGGTAAGAGCTTCACGTGGCCACAGATACTCTCATTGGTAATAGCGTCACGTGACAGCAGAACTATCATTGTAATTAAGTCTGAAGTTCTTGACGAATATTGTCAAGTAGAGGCGTCCGCAAAAGAGGGTACAATAGTTGGTGCTAAATTTAAATACAATACGAGCAGTACAAAACAGCGAGATTTATGACGAATAGAAATAACAAAACATATAAACAAGAAATAAAAAGTAAAGCTATAAAAATAACTCAATTTTATAACAACTTTTATGTTTAAAATTAATTATTTTCGAGATATTTCCGGCAAGTCGCCAAGTCTCGCGAATCTTTTTGAATAGATCCTAAAAATTCAACAAAAACTAGGGCTACCATTACGTTTCATTCCATCATAAAAATCTTATTTAATTTCGTATTTAATATTTTCTGCCACCTTCTAAAAGATCAAAGATAAAAGGCATGTTTACTGTCATTTGGATCACTCTGTATATGAATATATTTGAATGTTCAAAGCAAAATATAGATCAAAATTATAACGGCATTGATAGGTAAGTTTCAAAAAGGAAATGATAACTCCTTTTATCGACCAAGTAAACCTGCTTGTATCGACGTTATCGATTGAAAAGAAAATTTAATTTAAAAAAAAATTAAATTGATGACAGCCATCAAGAAATATGAGCACTAGAAGAACTTTGTTACTTTTATAGAGAAAGAAACAATCAAATTCAATTAATCTAAAAGAAATCCAGTGTCAAATGCTAAACGTTAAAAATGTTTAAGAATTATTTGTATATATGTATTTTAAGTTAGTTTCAGTTCGTTTAAGCGAACCAAACTCAACTGAATCTAATAACGTATGTCTCAAATTTGTATACCCAAAAATCTCGACAAAAAAATTGTCAAATTAAATTTTTTGTTACATTAACAAATAAACAAGAGATGCACTTTTCTGTACAAGTATTGTTCCAGCGCTGTAGGGCTATGAACTGTGATATTTTTGCCTGTTTTATAGACTACCAGAAGGCGTTCGATAGAGTAAAACACGAAAAGATGATAGACGTCTTGATGAATACGGGGATGGACGATAAAGATCTAAGGATCATCCGAAACCTTTATACTGGAATCAATCAGTTACTTTTAAAATTAATATGGAAGAGCAAACCAACACAGTAAACATTCTTCGAGTTAGGCAGGGCTGTATCCTGTCACCGGAGGACATCTTTAAAGAGGCCCATGAGAATACCGAATACCGACATAGAAATTTTGCTGAATGGAGAACGAATGAACAACATCCGGTACGCAGCTGGTACTGTGGTTTTCACTGGCAACATGAACAACTTACAAGAACTAATGAACAAAATAAAATACGTCAGCAGTAACTATGGCTTAGAAATTAACATTAGAAAGCCCAAATTCATGGGAATCAGTAGAGAAAGGGGGGGGGGGGGAGATACGGCTTAACCATCAACAACATACCAATAGACAGAGCAACACAGTTCACCTATCTGGGAACCATGATCAATGATAATTGGGACCACTCACAGGAGGTTAGGTGTAGAATAGAGAAAGCAAGGGCCGCCTTCAACCAAATGGCTAAACTGTTTAAAAATCACAACCTCAACATCGACATCAAAATCAGACTCCTCCGATGCTATAAGGTTTGTTCTAACCTGGAATCATAAACAGATTTCCAACGATTTGAAAATCGTTCTCAATGCGCATGTTTGTAAAATAACTGTTTTCTGATCAATTTATGTCTATGGTTGGAACAGCTGATAATAATCATTTTCATCTAGGATTCTAGGAACGCAAATAATCTCTGTTTTAATTGTTTCGTCCAAATCCCTCGTCAAATAAAATCCATGGTATATCCTGTATATTGAAGGAAATACATACTACTTGAATTTCATATTTTTATTAATAAGTAGATAAATTAAAATGGAAGAATAAGGTAAGGTCTCCGCAATTCTGCGCTCTAAATCATAGTCATAACTGCTCCCATAGATGATATAATTGATATTTCACCCACCTCACTACTCTTCGTCACTCATATTTTACAGTTAAATAGGGTAGGTAATAAATAATTATTACGAACCTTTGTTTATCTAAAATATTTAAATTAATCTCAGATTTGGCACTTTGGATATGTTGCGATAAAATAACAGCATTACGCATGCGCCGGACCAAGATAATCCACAAACCGTTCTGATAGTTTTCAAACAGGTTTGAATCTTAGATGGAACAGAAAATTGACCGATCACTAACGATTAGCAATTCTGGTTGGAACACATTTAAGTTATTGCGCAGAATCCTGACTGTAAGAAACTGTTTCTGACGCTGGTTGGAACAAACTTCCTCGATTTATTTCTATGGGATGGAGTCATGGACATGAACCGAGGCAACACAAAGAAGACTCGCAGCCTTCGAAATGTGGCTTTACAGGAGGATGATGAGAATATCATGGGTGGACAGAGTGACCAACAAGGCAGTGATGGAGAGAATGAAGAAGGACTTGGAATTAATGAATACCATCAAGAGAAGAACGCTTGAGTACCTCGGACATATTATGAGGAACGAAAGCAAATATCACCTTTTAAAGTCCGTTCTCCAAGGGAAAGTTCATGGTAGAAGACCGCCGGGAAGAAGGAGAATATCACGGCTTGAAAACTTAAGAACATGGTTCTCAAAAACTACTACTGAATTATATAGAGCAGCCGTGAACAAAGTCATCATATCCATGATGATCGCCAATATTTGGAACGAATAGGCACTTGAAGAAGAAGAAGAAGAAGAAGAAGAACAATATAATAAACACCAAATAAGTAACTCAAATTAAATGAAGGAGTCCAGCGGCGTGCTTCTCAACAAGGCGCAATATCCTGCGAACATTCCCATTTATTAGGTCTTGGCCCAGTGAATTTTGTGCCAAAACTTATGAGACATACCTTATAGCTAGTTCTTTTAGTTTGTTGTGGTAGTTCAGGTTCGAAAGAGAAATTGTTAGTGCATATTTTTGTTCAGTAACCTCTACGAATGTAGGTAATATGAAATAAAATGCAGAATTATTGGAACTTTTTATAAATAAACTGTGCTTATAAATGATATTTGTTTAATGTAAAAATGTAAAAACAAAACATATTTTTAACCTCTGGATTTTCTTTGATGAGCCAGAAAATCAAAATCAAGCATCGAAATTTAATAGCAGGTAACAATCATGTTTGGCGAATTATTTAAATATTTTATGCAATATGCCTTAATTTTTAGTAAATGAAGAGTGAAGGCTGTGTGCATGTACGAAATATACTAAATGAAACACCCTTTGTATTCCATGCATATTTTTTTTTAATTAAGTACTCTCCTTCTTTCAAAAAACTTTTTTAATATTTATATAATAAATGAATTTGATTTATTTTTACCGAGTTGAGTTAGCTCAGGCTAATCTATTCTCCTAATTAGTTAAGATCTTTCTTTTATTTCCTGTTTCAATTCTTCGAGTAAAGTTAGCCCAGGCTAATCTCTTCTCTTAATTAGCTTTCCTTTCCTTCCTCTTTGAACTCTTCGAGTTGAGTTAGCCCAGGCTGATTTCTTCTCTTCATTAGTTAAGCAATTTCTTTCTTCTTTCCTTTTTCAATTCTTCGAGTTTGAGTTAGCCAAAGTTAATATATTCTCTTAATTAGTTCATTAGCAACCCCAATTTTCTTTTTATTTCGCTTAATAACATAGAAAAAAATCACACAAACAAAAAAATCATCATGCTTAATTTACAATTTTTAATTAACATCTTTTATATCTTAACAAATTCAGAACAACAATGCCAATTGCATCTTTTCATTTCTTAACCCAAAATTCGACAGCATTAAAATTTACTGTTTTCCACTAATGGGTGGTTCTTTTACTCACTTTCCAGGTAACACTGATGATGGCTCCGGCCGAAAGCGCTCTGTTACGCTAATTTAGAGATCCTTTGGATTAAAAAAATAAAAAGTGTATGCATGGAGTACAAAGGGTGTTTCATTCAGTTAATTTTTAAAGCAGTTATAATTAAAATGACCATATTAAAGTTATGTTCAAATGTAAATAATGTAATATTTAATATACAATGTTTTCCAAAGTATGAATTAATCATGATTTTACAAACGTGTTGAAAACACAAATTTAATAGCAGGACAAATCAGCAGAGGTTTGCAAAATCGGTACTGTCCCGGGTCATCAATGAAACCTATTTATACTCATATTAATATTATTTGTTTTAATTAACAATATTTATTTATAGCAATTGCCAGAAAAATAATGTTGTATATTGTACATGCAACTACACTTTTTTCCCAGTGTGTATAATATCTTAAAAGAACGACAGTATCCCGTTGAGACAAAAAAAGCGTTTTGGTTTGTTGCATTTAATTTATCATCTCTAATTTTGACACGTGTTTGTATAATAACACGTGTTAGGGCTGAGGCCCTTTCCGAGTAATATAATACTTTTAGGGCCCAATCAGTCAAGGGATGGACCAAAACAATTTTGCACCCTGTTTGTGCTGGTAGGCCAAGAAATCGCCTTTAAAACTACAGGGTGGGATATATATTCAGATATTTTCCTATAATTTAAATTATTTGGTACGTCTTAGTCGATTCAGAGTACTAGGACATTTTTTATTAATCAAAAGTATAATTTTTATAGATCTTGTGAATAAAAATGACTTTCGGAAAAACTGTCTTTTTATCTCTGGAAAGTGGCAGAATGGTATCACAGAAACAAATATTTTATTGAATATAAGTAAGATATTTCCCAATAAGGTCAATGCAACAGTTGCATTGACCAAGTTCTTCCTCATATAAGCTCTGCATACAAAGGCTAAAAATTGAGTTAGTTGGCTAGGATGAATAAGCACGAAGCTTCTCGCAAGATGGCGCAAGTCCTCGCGTTGACTCATGCTAACGAAAACTAGCCCACATTGAAGCTAAGATAAAGAGAAAACAATATAGCACATGAACAGCACAGCTTCCTGTGCTATAGTTACGATGATGGTTTGTCTGGCTCAGTCTTCACAAGCCTCGGTTTGTCTCGGTGAGTATTCTTCATGATAGAGATATTTAAAAGAAATATTAACAATAGAAAAGAAACGCGTTGTGCTTAGAACCGCACGACAGAAGTGAAAACTTCCAACAAAGCGATATCAAAAACTAAATAAATTTTTTGAAATGTGTTACATTATTTCTCTTTGAAGCTTTCATGTAGACAAGTAAAATAAAAACAAAATTAAAGTGAAATTGAAAAATTAAAAACACACGATATCGGCCAAAAATTCAAATAATTTTAAATGTGTCGGATAATTTAAAAATAGTCGGATAAAAGTTCGCGCTAAAACATTATAACCAATAGGAGCTCCGTCGGATCATCTTATCGTCTGATATCGAAACGTGAGAGTCTAGCTTAACAGGCGATGACCAAAAAACTGATTGTCTACCTGAATTTTCAAATCAATAGCTTTAACATTAGGAGTTTAATTTTTAACTTCGCTGTGTGATTCATTAAATTTAATGATCTAGCCTATATGTGTTTTATACAGCCACTGGTTTGCAACTGATAGCTTTAACGAGTATACATTTTAGGTTTTCTTTAAATAATTTTAGCAGCTTAAATACACCAACGATGTTGTTCAACAGGGCCACTTCTGGCACGAAGATATCATGCATACCGACAGGATATTTTAAAAATTCTTAACAATTAATTTTTTAGGTAATATGTGTCCTAAAACGGGTCATGAAATGCATTTTTTTATTCTGTTTTACCTACTAAACTTTATCATAATCTCGTATATGAGAAAGAAATACGTTCATGATAAAAAGTTGGCGTATGATGGAAAACTAATTTTGAAGAGGCGTAAAGAAAATTAAAGGTGTTTTTTATAGGAAAATAATTTAAAAAAGTATATTTGAAAAACGCGAATCAAAGAGTATACCAAAGACACAAAGTAAATTAATTTTTTTTCAAATCATAATAAGTATACATTTTATAATTTCTATATTTAATATTTCGTTTATGTTTAAACTCTTCTCATAAAATTGCTTCTTTCAAATACTGGCCACTTTATATATTTAACGTGCCCTGAATATCTTATCTACAATTTAGGGATGTTGAAAATAATAAATTAGTTTCTCTTCATACAGCAAATTTAGCCGAAATAGATTATTCTCAAAAATTTATATCAGAAATTTTTTGGTGACTGCTTCAAACCATTTCAATAAAATTTTGTGGACCAATGAGATGATATTTTCTAGTGCCGGTATTTATTTATAATGAAAAAAATTGTCATATTTGGTCCGATAAAAATCCACAAGATGTAGAAACAATTGCTTTACAAAGTCGTTCCTCAATATAAGTTGGTGCGGCATTTTGGAGCATAATGTCTTAGATCCGGTTTTTATCCGTGGCACCTTAAATGGGTTAAGATAACTGGAACTTTTGCAAAATGAATTTGAGAACTTTATCGATTGAAACTAAGTCAAATATAATTTGACAAGACCATAATTTTCATCATAATAATTATCAAGTATGGATGAGTAAATGTGGAAGAATAGACTGGCCCGCATATAAATACCTTCTGTGCTATTTGAAAAGTATAGCCTATAGAGGAAGAAGTAACCATATTGAAGAAATTTAGAGAGAAATTGTTGAAGAATTAAGACATTTAAATGAAAATAATTACAAAGCAAAGAAAAGGATTTGCGAGAAATGTGACGAGGCTAATGGGGAACATGCAAGGCCTCTAATTTAGGCCAGTGGCGGCTCGTGTAGGCAAGAATAGGTGAAGCGCAATTAGCGCCGTAGGCAAAACTGCGCCGCATGCGAATTTTTTTTTGGGGCCACGCCCAAAAGTCCTGCGGTGACGATACCTGCGAGAAATAATATACCATGAGCGCCACGGCCGCCACTAATTTATAATAATATCAAAAAGATAATAGAATTACTAACTTACCCACACTCTCGCGTACAGTTATTTTGACTGCTCCCATATACTTTTTAAATATAAGGTCTATTCTTCGATTTTGTAGTGACGCTTTTCTTTAACTTCGCAAATGATAATGCACAGTGAATATGGTTCGAAGAAGCTTCATGCCTACTACAACCTCTTGTCACATTCCCAAAAATGTTAAATCCGTCTTTATTCCAAACGCTCGATTTTCCACCTACACTTAAACAGGGCATAGTGGCATACAAAATAGTTTCTTTAAATAAACACTTCCATACAACCAATTATAATCAGAATACTCAGATCAGATTTCGAAACCTACGAACGAAAATTCTCTCTATTTTACTACTTGCTTTTCTATTTGAAGGAAAGGCTTAGGTCCCTCCGTATTTAAAAAGTCTCTTTTATCATCGTTTTCAACCTGGAAAATGGTGTTTCTAACAAGATGCAGATCGGCTCATACAATGGAAACATTTCGTAAAACGTTTCGTAAAACAATGCGCGACAACGACGTGATGCAAATTTGCTTCCGAACGACTGTGAACTGAATTTAATATTAACATAAGAACCTGTCGGGCTGCTTCCGTTCTATAAATAGCTCACGTATCTAGCATGTCTGCTTCGCCCGTTGCCATAGCAACCATCGTAAATAAATCTGTATATTGCAGTGCAATTATTGATCTTGCTGTTTGCGATTCCCACGTGTTTCGTGACTGTATTGAGTGTCGAAAACCGCCCGCACCGGCCGATCTTATGACAAGTTATTCAGCGCGCTACGTTTTATAGTTAATTATCTTTTATAAGTATTATCGCACTAATTTTGATTAGAAATTTATATTATGAAAATTTGTATTTTTAAGAAATGTAATTTGAGAAATTGCACTAATTTTGATTAGAAATTTAGATTGTAAAAATTGTATTTCATTAAAAATATTTTTACTTTAAAGTAATGAAATTTTAGAAATTGTAGGTCACCTGCGTCCAATGACGAGCCGCCACTGATTTAGTATATATTTTATTTATTTTCTTGTTTATGGTTGATTATGAGTTTTAATATATTAGAAAATAAAGGCGGATTAGTAAATCAGATTTAAAACATCAATGTCATGACATACAGCTTTATCTCCAGGTTACAGCAGGTATCTAAATAGGTAAGCAATTTTATGGAAAAAATCATAGTATCTCGTAATTCTAAAACGTTCAATATTTCGAAAACCGTTAAGCTTTGATAGATAGTATAGTATATAAAAAATATACAGAATTTAAAGGAAAATTCAAAATCATTACAGTATGTGATATATAAATTTAAAAAAAAACAAAGTTGACAAGCACATGCTTTTATGAAACACTGTGTATACATTAAAACCAATGTGTGTTCGAAATATTTTTATCTATTTCAAAAATAATTGAGATATTTCTATTTAAAGAGTTATCTGGATTACTCTGTATGGTCAGTTAAATCCAAATATCTATAATAATTATGCAAAGTCATGTAGATATCTCGTATGAAACAGATTATGGTTTCCTCATATGTCAAGTTAGAGTAAATAAATAGAAATATACAAATAAAATAACAAAAAATCAAGTAAAACTGCAACTAAACTGATTTGTTGTCCGAATAATAATTAATTATTGCTCGTGTCTATGGGGTATTTAAAAAATAATAATAATAAATAAGTCACAGTCAAAGTTTAAAACATACTTCACTGAATTTTTCCAGCTTTACACTGAAAGAAAAATTTCGATAATAATACATAAATATTTGTTTGGGTAGTATTTGTTAACGAATATGCTGCCAAATTAATAGCAACTAGATCTTATTTTTTATAAAAATATGATTCCATTTTAAATGTTTCACGTTAACATGTTTTTTATTTGGACACTATTTGGTTGCCTTTAACAACATACAGTAAAGCAAAACATATGTATTATTAAAAACATTAATTTTGTAATAGTACATAAATTTCTGTTTTTATATAATATAAATGGTTAATAGTTAATATACGGATTTCCATTAAATAATACACATACATAATTATAATAAGCATTTTTGATATTAACGTCCATATGAATTTGGTTGGTATTAGTAACATTGAATAATAATAAAAGTAACTATAGTCAAAAGTGGTCTTATCGTTCGGGTCCAAAGGTTACATTTTTCATAAAATGCCATTCCTGTGACAGATTTTACACGCAGAATCTGTCACGAATGAAGTTTTTACTGAAAATTGTGACCTTTGGACCCGCACGTTAAGATCGCTTTTGACTATACAGTAACAGTTAACAAAGGAAAAATATTAGAAATGGTAGCATCTGGCTGTGCGACCCTGCGTTTATTGGCGCGAATCGGCGTGATCATTTTCATTTAGCGTAGTAGCAGAGACAAGGGTAGTAGTAGCAGGCCATCGCTATTCGCCATCTTGTCCTTGTATCTTGGGCTCTGTTCCTGCTGAGCTATCTCAGTAGTGTCTCTTTTTTTTGTATATATTATCACATACCACAGTGGTATGTGTATACTATCTATGAGTGTCTCCGCGAACTCCGCGTGCTGTTAATTAGTGCAAGTTTTTCCACCCGGCATTTAATTTATGAAGGAAAATATTGCTGATTAGTGCATTGAAGGCAGACATTATATAGCGATAGTGCAGTGCATCGGTGTTAATGTATTTCTGCGGCTTATTATATTAGCGGAGAATTGACAATTACCTTGAGACTTGACAAATTTGTGGTTATACGTGCTTGAGAACACAATGAATGACCTGATTGAGCTGTTCATATTTTTTTTTCTTATTTCATGGGTACTCTCTACTTACTCTAGAAGTTTGTAACATGGGCAAATTTAAAGTAAAGAAATCATTAACGTAATGTAAAAATGATGTTCTTTGAGAATTTATTTTCTGTTTGTCTATGTGAAATATGTTTATAATATTTTTTTAAATAAAAAAAATGTATTCAATGTAACTCTTTTTTTTATTACCTACCTATTCCTATCCCGGTTAAGCGGACATGCCAAGAAATTTCTCTCCATTTTATAGATATATTATAGATATTTTTTGCTATTACAGATATTAAATTAGTAAATATAAATAAAGTTGTTTTGCATTAATAGATCCTTGATTATATGTATGTATATATATATATATATATATATATACAGGGTGCCCATTTAATACTCCCTCGGAAGATATCTCAGAAACTATTAAACTTAGACAAAATATTTATGTAGGAAAGTTGTAGGCTCTTATAAAATGCATATTTTAAAAATATTTTCGATTATACAGGGTCTGTCGCAAAGTCGTGATATACCAAACTTACTTTTTTTTAAATGAGACTCCCCGTTTTTTTTTGCATATTTCGGTTCATCTTAGTCGACTTTATGAAATACAAAAATTTTACCTTATTCGTTATAGTATTTTAGGAGAAAAAAAATAAAAATTAAAAAAAAATTGTTTGCAGTCTCAAAAAAAAATTGTTTAAAAAAATTCAAAAACAATTTTTGAACACTCGGTATGTTATGATATAAGTTAAGAAAGGTCTAAAGATATAGCTCATCAAGTTGTCTAATCTTAAATTTCTACAGGGTGTCCAAAATTAAGGTCGAAGGATGGCACATTTCAAACCAATTTTTATCCAAATTTTCAAATGGAACCCCCTGTACATTTTCTCACCGTGTAATGCAGAATTAAAAAACAAAACTTTTTTGTAATTACAACTGTGTCGAAATTCTCAACCGTTTCCTAGATATTTACGAATAGCCATTAAATGTTGATAAATGGTAAAAAAATTTAAAAAAAACCACATGAAACACCCTGTACATAATATCACCATTGAAGAAAGCGATCAATTTGCTTTAATCTGATATAAAAATACCTTACCTTTTTCTCCAGTAAGTTCCGCAAAAATTACGCTTGAATTAAATTTGGAGCAGTTCAATCAAATTTTCGCTGGACGCAAAGAAGGCTATGCAAGCAAGGAACTAAAAACTACTTTGTTAACATTAATTTTTACTTCAAAAATTGTTCAAAATGTTGGCCGTTATGGTTAAAGCATAAATTTATTCGCTTGATAAATGAATTTCTTACTTGACGTAACATTTCTGGCGTGATTCTACGAAAAGATTCCCTGATTCTCTCCATCATATTTTCTTTTGTTGTAGCCTCTGTATCATATACATCATATTTCACAAACCCCCATAGAAAATAATCCATGGGAGTCAAATCTGGTGACCTTGGCGGCCATGCAACTGTGCCTAATCTGCCAATCCATCTAGCAGGAAAATTTTCCGTTATGTGCTGCCTGACATTAGTATGAAAATGCGATGGAGCACCGTCAAGTTGTAACCACATAACTTCTTTTATAAAATTTGGAACGTGCCGCGTAAAAATGGGAAAATCGTTTCTTAGAAAGTTTAAAAATACTTCACCTGTAACCCGGTCCTCAAAAAAATAGGGTCCAATTACAAAATCATTTATTATTCCACCCCAAACATTAAGACTCCATTTGTGTTGAAAATTATTAACAATGACTTTATGGGGGTTTTGGGTATCGTAGAAATGAAAATTATGCCTATTCACAAAACCATTTCGGTGAATTGTCGACTCATCCGTAAACAATACAAATTTAAAGAAGTCTTCATTTTCTGCAAATTGACCTTGTGCCCATCTACAAAAATCTACCCTTCTCTGAAAATCATCATTATTTAGCTCTTGGTGTAATTGGGCATGGTATGGATGAAACTTGTTTCTCTTAAGACATACTCCTACTGAGGACTTCTTTATGCTTAAATCTTTACTCACGCGTCTCACGCTTATTTCAGGATTTTCCACAACAGCCAAATTTATAGTCAATTCAGTTTCCTCATTTAAAATGGATTTTGTCCTCGTTTTTTTTTCGTAGGCAACACTTCCAGTACGATCGAATCGTTCCTTTAAATTTTCTAACATTCTATGGTCAGGATGTCTTCTATCTGGGAATGTCTGTGCATAAACACGGGATGCCAAAAAACAGTTTCCTGAACATTCGCCAATAACATAAATCATACTAATTAAATCTTGCTGACAATAATTCATTTTGTAGATTTTAACACGTACTTAAACGAACAATAATAACTAAATGTCAAATTATTGGAAATTACCCGATTTTCAACTGAAAACGTCATAGCCGAAGTCATAGCCTTCTTTGCGTCCAGCGAAAATTTGATTGAACTGCTCCAAATTTAATTCAAGCGTAATTTTTGCGGAACTTACTGGAGAAAAAGGTAAGGTATTTTTATATCAGATTAAAGCAAATTGATCGCTTTCTTCAATGGTGATATTATGTACAGGGTGTTTCATGTGGTTTTTTTTTATTTTTTTTACCATTTATCAACATTTAATGGTTATTCGTAAATATCTAGGAAACGGTTGAGAATTTCGGCACAGTTGTAATTACAAAAAAGTTTTGTTTTTTAATTCTGCATTACACGGTGAGAAAATATACAGGGTGTCCAAAATTAAGGTCGAAGGATGGCACATTTCAAACCA
>MU182172.1:425039-437106 GCA_016904865.1 Pissodes strobi | reverse complement strand
TGGAAACAAATTTTGCACTAACTTTGAACAAATATTTAATAAGCCATATTTAAACTAGAAATTTGTTAATAGTTAAGGGTTCTAGTTTATAGTAAATAAACTGTTCTTTCGGTGTAGACTCGGTATATCGTTTATGACAGTTTTAATTAAATTTATGATGCTCGCACTGAGACTGCGAGTAGAGGAACATTTTCTGCTCTCACCACTGATTTTACTTGGTGCCATACATATCGGTGGTACCACATAAAATAAATGTAATTTTTTAATAAATATTTTTTCAGATTTAGTACTTGATCCGTTTGGCGTTCTATAAAGTAGACGACTGATAACTGGTATCCATTAAAATTTTCTTGGGGATACTTTTTAAAAGTTAGTTAAGTAAACACTTTTCAAAAAGTTCTGCACTTGTGTCTTCATGGTAGTCCAAGCTCGAATCACTAATATTATTGACAACAAACAGCAAGCAGTTTGGACCCCATCCATCTTACTATCCAGCGTATGAATGTAAGTAATTATTTTTTCTTTATTTGAAGGTGCTTTCTTCGGCACTTTGAGCTAGATTCGACCCATTTTTTGGATACTGTGTCATGAGTGTAAAGCCATGTTTTATCCAGTTAGTATGTGTTTTCTAATCTATATTTCTTAAGTTGATATGGGTATGTATATCTCAAAGTCCGCAGTCTTTGTGATTCCCTTGCCACTTGTATTTTTTTCTCTTTTGTGCGATATTTAAAGTCCATAGTGAAGACGACGCGACGGTGTGAAAGGTGACATGACTACTATTTATGTTTGAAGCTTCATTTTAAGATTAGCCAATCACATCTTGTTGACAATCCTCCAAACGAGGATGTTAAGACTTTACTCTTATGGCTTACAATATCTTTTATAGGCGATAATGGCATTCCTGTAAGTAAACAGGTTTCCATCCAAGCATCTTGCTTAGCGAATCCATTATTGATTAATGATTCACACACATTCTTAACAGTTAATCCAAACTAATTGACCACTAATATTCCTATGCACCTAATAGTTAACACTTCAACAAATTTCTCAAATGCACATTGCATAGGCTTTGTAAGGGCCGATTAGATGATTTAATATGCCCTAATTGAACCGGCCCTGTGGTCAATTAACAAGGGTGCCTAACCTGAATAATATGGTCAAGAGCCATAAATTTATCAAATATGGTGTGGACCTACCTGGCTGGTGTAAATTGGGATTTATTGGCCCAATAATCCTAAACAAATGACATTATCAAAATTTTATTTAGATCACCATGTAGACCTTTCGGAAATACAACAATTAACACAGGTAGCCGAACACCAAGACGATATACTTTGAAACACACTTTACTTAAGGAATTAGTTCTAACCAAGACGTCAGTCATATTGCACGCTGAAGCCAAAGAGATTTACTTGTGGGGCCAGCATATTACATCGGAACTTTGTTTTTGAGGAAAATGGCGCCACCAATTCACGCCATATACCACGAAGAAGCTTCCTTGCAAACAAGAATGGCCATGAGACGATTAGGAAGACAAGTATTAAATCATATGAGAACCGGAGGCAAGGACGAATTCACGGACTTTAGAAGTCGCTTATTGAAACTGATATTTAAGAAGAAAGTTTGGAAATTCTTGAGGAAATATCATCGCGCAATGCACAGGAGGGGACAGAGGCTAACTTTGGCGAAGACTGAAGCAAAGCTAGGAAGAATGCTCTTCCGGGAGACACAATACCAAGGTTAGCATTGGCAATAATTGCTTACATAAATATTTCTCCATAGTCAAGATTATACTAATCAAATAATGATAATATGTTCTTGTGCATTTATTGATCCAGAAAAAAAACATGGTTTTCAAAGAAATATTTTTAGTAGTATCAGAAATATGTGATAATTAGACATAGTTTAAGCTAGTTTTGTGTTGTACAAATTTTTTACCTTGTTTAAAAGAACAAAACTGTGACAAGTATGGATGTCGTCTCAAACTATGTGACGAGGTTCGTTTGTATAGGTATAGTATTTGAAGTACGTTATAATTTTGCATAGTTTAGGCTAGTTTTATAAGTTTTGTAATTTTGTAGCTTTTATTTGCCAATGCCAAAATGTGACACATATTTCCGAATATAGCACCGAACATTGTGATAATGAGATTCCTTTTCATGTAATATAATTTTCCTTTTGAAATAAAAATATCTAATTAAAACTGTAGATGAGTATTATTTCAAAATATAATTTAGCTGAGAACATTAAAAACAAAATGAGAGTATGATATTGATAGAGAAAAACTTATTATCTATTTTTTATTATCTATTTTGCTGCGGATTATTAATTTTCATGTGGTTTTTGGTTTCCACAGAACATTCTAAGCTTATTTGATATAATAGGCCATATGTATAGTTTTAATTTTTTTAATTAATTACCGTGGTAAGGGTAATTTTCGTAGTTTTACTCGGCAAATTTCTTATCCAGTAATTTTGAAAAACATTTAAATCGAATGCATTATCATAAATTCATAAATGTGAACTTAATTATAAGTAATATAATGCATAATTTACTGATTTTATTCGTAAAGCTACTGAAAAAATGCCAATTAGTTGCTACTTCTAAATTCAATTATTGAATAAAATTAAAGTAGACCCAGCTGAAATCAAAATTGTCTATGTATCAAGAGCAACTAGTTTTTGGTACAGTGTTTTCCCATATATTTTGCAACCTATCGCTACGCATATTATAATGCATATTAGCTGCTGATAAACAAATCAAATAAAATAAAACATTTAACTGCAGTTGAGTCTATCTATCTCTTAAACTATCCAAGATTTTTTAAAAAGTGCAGAGTAGCTCAAAAACTAGGTATTTAGGACACTAAATCCAGCAATGTTCGAAATTTGCGATATGTTTTCCCTTAAGTTTATAATTATTAATAAAAAAGTCAGAAAACTTGATCTTACCTTTTTGGCTTTTATAACCTATTTAATAATATCAACTTTCAATTGAGTATAAATAATTCATAAAAATACTGTTTGTTAAACTGCATTCCTTACAAATTGTTTCAATATGTCGAACATGTTTTAGGAAAAATTGCACAATTGCACACCATTCTAGGGTTCACAAATACAGCAATTTTTTAGGTAAAATAATGACATTTCCTTACCGTGCTCGTTTAATGAAACAAATAGACAGTTTTGTCTTGCCTTAAAAATATGAAGTAGTCCACCCTGTAGTGCGTGAAGAATGTGGAAAGGAAAAAGAAATTTGATACACATTCCTGAAAATTAGAAATGCCGAAAAAGTTCCTCTATTTAATTGAAAGTCAGACACATCCCACTAAATCCGAAAGAGAAATTTATCGTTTTAGTAATAGAGTATATGTCTAAAAAATAGGAATGGGATGAATCGAATAATTACCATACCCATACAATATTATTTATTGAAAATGTCGGTGCAATATTTGACAAATTTACATCTTTTACTTCCATACCACATGGGAGTAATGTGATTTGTCAAAATATATATTTGTGCGGGCTTGTGTGGGTTGGCAAACATAAGCTAGTAAACAAACCTATCATGGCAAAATATAAGTGATATTAAATTCATACATTAATTATTACAGCTAACCATGTAATTGGTGTATTAAACGTTTATAAAAATAATATGCAGAGTGTTTTTAACACGTGCCCAATATTTCATAGAACAAATTTCTTAAGTAATTCTAAGATATAAAATCATGTGATCAGAAATGCTTTCCTACCAAGAACACTCAGTTTATAATTTTGATTTAATTATTTAGATTGAATTTGTCTCTCATTTTTTGTTTACATTTGGCGTACTCAATAACTGTTACAATATATACTTATTAATGTTAAATACGATCCAGGGGGCGATGATTTTTCTGAGCCCATAAAAATATCGCTTAAAAAGAGTATTTAAATATGAATAAATGTAAATAAAATAATCATAAAAAATGCAAGGTATTAAAATATTTAAGAGAGTACGGGGAACTTAAACGGTGTTTGTCATCAGGGTTATTGTAAAAAGTGTGTGTCATGGCCCCAAAAACACCTCCAATCTGTAGATCGTATTAAATAAGACTACATTGTAGACATTGCAATAATAGTATGTTAAAGTTCAATAGGAATAAATTAAACAAAAAGTGACAGATAAATCTAAAAAATTAAAATAAAAACTATGCGTTTTCGATTCCGTATTTATAAGTAATTTATCTTTTAGCACTACTTACAAAATTGTTCTGCAGAATAATATATACTTATGAAAAGTTACCTTATACAGGGTGTTTCTAATAGCCTCATGGAGCCTTCAGACGTCATCTCAGAGTTTCAATTGCTGAAGTTTATTTATTTATATTTATTTGTATTTTTAAGAATAATTAGTCTACTCCTAGATCGATCCAACTGATTTGATTAAACTCTATCATACTGGTTATAAAGAATTTCGATGATTCGCCGCTAAGGGCCATTTTTCCTAGAACCAAAAATGTGTTTTGTCATAACTATTTGTTTTAAAACTAGTAAAAAATACTTTGAAGGAGTATATACTCTTTATTTTAATCGCCAAACCAACCAGTTTCTTCGCAAATCAAAATTATTTATTTTCTGAAATTCTAATTTTGCCAAGTCAAACCATCTCTTCAAGTTTCGTAAGAACTATATAGGATGGACCACATACATGCAATTAATTCAAAACTATAAACCCTTCCTTAATTCTATGACCACGTGAAACATACAGCAAGTAAATGTTTACAAGTCAGTACTGCCAAAACAGTTCAATTTAATTTCACTACGAGGTGCTAAAAACATGCAGCAAATAAAAAACATTTTTTAATTAAATGAGAAGTGGAGCTCTACATCAATACGAATTATAAAATTAGATACTTTTAAAGGTTTTGCGCGCTTGCCGATGTGACAAAAAATTTAAAAAACTGTTTAAGAAATTACAAAGTTTCGCTTGTCAGCTCATAAAAAAGTCAACTTTTCACTATTGATTATTTTGGGAAAATTATAATAATTATTGTTTTAGTTCAAACAATTACATCTCGCCTCGGACTAAATAGTAAATATTTCCGATGGTGGCCATATGGTAAATATTAGTATTAGTAACTACATATGGCTCTTTTATCGGCTCAAAAAAGGTCTTAGTAGGTTGGATAAAGGTGGATTTTGGGCTAAACGCAGCTATTTGTTAAAGCTTACGTGCCGAAAATGTTTGGTAAGATTCATGTTGACATGAATAACTTCATTACGATTATTAGGTGATTAAAAGGAACATCGCTTATAAGTAACGAGATTAAAATATTTATATAGGTATAAGATGCTCAAAATTCCATTACAATAATTTAATATATTTTTTGTAATTATAGGATTTGGGTAACTATTTTATATAAACCATCTCAGATGTTGAGAAAATAAACCCTTACAACTCGTTTAGTATTATTCAATACCCTAAAAGGGAATCTTTTCATGAAATAGGGCATGAAAATTATGTTGTTGCCATATTTGTCAAGTTTTAATTTTTATATACAACACTCTATAGAAATATTTTTCGTTATTTTGATTCAGTTTGGCGTTCAAATTATTCATAGCAAAGTTCTTTTTCATTTTGATATACCGACAATTCTCAACATTAACATAATATGTAACTAAATAATTATGAATGAAAATTAAAATTGGATATTTCCCAAGATATTTGACTAAGAAAACGAACTAATTCAATTTGATTAAAAAAAATAAATTGAATGTTAAAAAGGGTCAAATGGTAGAACGTCTAGCTAGATTAAATTTAAAAGTCATTACTTGGTAGCAAATACTCTGATATTGACAAAGATATATAAAGAGATAGTCAACTTTGTTTATGATTCACTTTAAGATTTATTTGTCTAATAATATATGACGATTTACGTTGAAAAGGTACTATTGAATATTCCTATACCTCGGATATTAATTGTTATTTTGTAAATTATCCTACAAATTTCAGAAATTAGATAACCCCATAGTGTATCCAGATCAGAACAAAGGGTGCATTGCTTTCCGAGACGCCGATGATGATAGGTAGGTGTTACAAATACGATACTATCTAAAAACAAGGGATTTCAGGAAAAAACGGACTTCTGTTTAACAATTTTATTTAGAAATTAATGGATCTCCGGATGTCGACGGATTTCTATTTAAAGCTTTTATTTAGAGCTCAATGGATCTCCGGAAAAACAACGCATTTATTCATAAATCAACAAATTTCCGGAAACCGACAAATTTCTGTTTTGGACTTTTGTTTAGAGATCACCGGATCTTCGGAAATTGACGGATTTCTGTTTAAGGTTTTCGGTCAGAGATCAACAGATCTCCGGATCTCGACGGATTTCTGTTTAAGACTTTTGTTTAGAAATTAACGGATTTCCGAAAATCGACATATTTCTGCTTATCAATTTTATTTAGTGACTGGAAATAATCGGCTTCCTGTTTAGGTATTGCATAAACATAATTTTGTTTGGAGATCAAAGGGTATCCGGAAATCAACGGATTTCTCATTAACGAATTTATTTAGAAATCAACGAATCGCCGGCGTTGACGAATTTATATATTTAAAACATTTACTTAGGGTCCAAGGATTTCCGGAAAACGACGGATTTCTGTTTAAAGCTATTATTTAGAAATCAAGGGATTTCCAAAAAAGACAGATTTTTGTTTAATGATTTTATAAACATTATTTTCTTTATAAATCAACGGATCTCCGGAAATCAACTGATTTCTGTTTAAGGATTTTTTTATAAATCAACGGATTTCCGAATATCGACAGATTTCTGTTTAAAGCTTTTATTTTGAGCTCATCGGATCTCCGGAAAACAACGGATTTCTGTTTAAAGCTTTTATTTAGAAATCAAGGGATTTCCAAAAATCGAAAGATTTCTGTTTAACGAATTTATAAGCATTATTTTCTTCAGAAATCAACGGATCTCCGGAAATCCAGCGATTTCTGAGTAGCGATTTTATTTGGAAATCAAGGCATCTCTGCAAATCAACTGATTTCTGTTTAGCAATTTTTATTCCATTATGTCATCGTTACTTTTAGGCATGTATTTGATTTTTTTTCTTGGAATAAAAAGAAACCTTTATTATTATTACTATTATTATTATTATTTAGAAATCACCGAACCTCTGATGTAGACGAATTTCTATACTTAAAGCATTTACTTAGAGCTAAACGGATTTCCGGGACACAATGGATTTCTGTTTAAAGCTTTTATTTAGAAATTAAGGGATATTCCAAAGTCTACAGATTTTTGTTTAACGATTTTATAAACATTAGTTTCTTTAGAAATCAATGGATCTCTGGAAATCACCTGATTTCTGTTTAACGATTTTATTGATAAATCAACGAATTTTCGAATATCAACACATTTCTATTTAAAGCTTTTATTTTGAGCTCATCGGATCTCCGGAAAACAACGGATTTCTGTTCAAAGCTTTTATTTGGAAATCAAGGGATTTCAAAAAATCGACAGATTTCTGTTTAACGATTTTATAAACATTAGTTTCTTTAGAAATCAATGAATCTCTGGAAATCACCTGATTTCTGTTTAACGATTTTATTTATAAATCAACGAATTTTCGAATATCAACACATTTCTATTTAAAGCTTTTATTTTGAGCTCATGGGATCTCCGGAAAACAACGGATTTTTGTTCAAAGCGTTTATTTGAAAAGCAAGGCATTTCCAAAAATCGGCAGATTTCTGTTTAACGATTTTATAATCATTATTTTCTTCAGAAGTCAACGGATCTCCGGAAATCAAAAGATTTCCGTTTAACGATTTTTTGTAGAGATCAACGCTTCTCTGCAAATCAACGGATTCCTGTTTAACGATTTTAATTAGAAATCAACGAATCTCCGGTGTTGATCAATTTTTAAATTTAGAGCATTTACATAGAGCTCAACGGATTTCCGGGAAACAACGGATTTCTGTTTAAGATCATTATTTTCTTTAGAAATCAAAGTATCTCCGAAAATCAACTGATTTCTGTTTAACGATTTTATTTATAAATCAACGACTCTCCGGATTTCGACAGATTTTTTTAAAGCTTTTATTTAGTACTCAGCGGATCTACGGAAAACAACGGATTTCTGTTTAGAGCTTTTATTTAGAAATCAAGGGATTTCCAAAAATTTACAGATTTCCATTTAACGATTGTATCAATAATATTTTCTTCAGAAATCGACGAATCTCCGGAACTCAACTGATTTCTGTTTAATGATTTTATTTATAGATCATCGCATTTCTGCAAATCAACGGATTTCTGTTTAACGATTTTATTTAGAAATCAACAAATCTCGAAAAGATTTTGGATAATTTTTGGAAACATTGGTTAAAAATAATATCATAAGCCTGTATAAGCAATTGTCTTTCGGAAACCAACTTTTCACTAATAATTCCATAAAATATCGAATTATAATCGAATGCAGAAGGCAAAGGACATACTGGCCTCAGCATACTTAACTGATTGTGCAGGCGTCGTTTGGTCTAATCATTAATTGTTTACCAATATATAGGTATTTTTTACGGATTTTATGAACTTTTGGTGAGGTACTTATTTTAACGTATGTAACAGCCCTCGTAACAGCCTCCTTTGAAAGGGTTCTTAGGGTTGAAAATTTTTTATCACTGTTTTAACAATTATATTACAGTTAATAGCTCTCAAAAGGCATTTTTAAAAAAGGTATAATAACCCCCCTGTAAACCATAATCAAACTAAAAATATTTAGTATTGAAATAAACTTAAAACATATATGGGGTTTAAGAGATATTTAAATACAAAACATTGAATGGTTCTTGTGAATTGTCAGAATATATTCAAAAAGAGCATCGCAAAGCTGTGAAAAATTATCAGCTTGTGGTTCATTTATGGGATGGACCGTTCGGTACTGCTCCGGAATATACCAGGTGTGTCATCTCTATCTTCAAAACTAACTGAGAAAAATTATAAAAAAAACTGCACCAAACCAAAATATCAATGCATGTTATACCGTTTGGGTTAACACTAAGATAAAGGTATCAAAAATTATTTTTGTCATAATTTTTATGTTTTAGCGTGTAATACTAAAAATGATAAGCCATTTTACACTTCTGAGTTCCAAAATGAGTTTAAATTAATTATTTGTAGCCAGAAAATTCAATTTAAAAACTAAATACAATACTTACTATAAATATGTTACCGTGTAAAATCGCTTCCTCTAGTTTCGTGAAGAGTTTTAGAAACACCCTGTAGAATCAGAAACTAGGATGGACCACATGCATTTAATTCAAAACTATCATTCTTAAAATTAATGACTAGGCGAAGCAAGCATACAGGAGGTAAATTTTTACAAGTCATTAGAGCCAAAACAGTTCAATTTCATGATACGGTGTCCATAGATTGTCTGCCAGCAATAAAAAATATTTTTACATCAATACATATTATAAAATAGGTACTGCTTATTTGTATGCTTACAAGCTCGTCAAAAAAAAAATTTGGCCAATGCATATTTTGTAATAATTGTAAGAATTGTTGTTTTTGTTTAATCAATTATATTTTGCTTAGGACTAATTCTAGTAAATATTTGCTGATGGCGCCCTTATAGTAAATATTAGTATTAGTAAATACTTATGATCCTTGTATCGGCTCAAAAAGGTCTTAGTAGGTTGGATAAAGGTGGATTTAGGGCCAAATGCAACTATTTGTTAAAGCTTACGTATCGAAAATGTTTAGTAAGATTGATGTTGACATGAATAACTTCACTGCGATTATCAGGTGATCAAAATGAATGTCCCTACAAGCAACTAGATTAAAATATTTATGTACAGGATGCTCAAAATTTCATCATAATTATTTACCTAATATATTTTCCGTAATTGGAGGATTTTTCTAACTATTTTATATAAATAATATCAGATGTTCGGAAAATAGTAACAGTTATTCAATGACTTAAAATAAAATATTTGATGATAGACTAGGGTATACAAATAATTTTATGGAATATAACGGCGTTGCCATATTTGCCAAGGGTTTTTTTATATACAACACCCTATATGAATATTTTTATTTATTTTGATTCAGTTTCATATTCAAATTGTTCAGAAAAAGGTTTCCTTTCAATTTGGCATATACAACATGCTATTCTTAGCATTGACATTTTGACAGGTATGTAATGAACAATATTTTGTAACAGAAAAATATATTTGGGTATTGCCTAAGATCTTCGACCAAAAAATAAACCCTTAATTAATTTAATAGGGTAAAAAAAAGATTAAATATGGAAAAGTAACAAATGGTGAATGGCAGTATTTACAATGTCAAGCTAAATTAAAATAACGAAAAATACAGAGGATGGTCCATTTAAAATGAGCACTTGATAGCAAATACGGAGACACTAACCAACGCTGTTATGTTCGAAAAATACATCACATTTATGTATTTTTTAATAAATTTAATTTTGATACCTGATATATTAAAAATGTTATACCTAAGAGTAGGAGTAAGCTACTACTTTGAGATAAACTCTGATTTTGTCTTTCGTCTCGTCTAGAAAGCGGGATCTTATAAACGAGATTATCGGAAGTAATTGCACAAGTGCATCAAAATTACCGATAATTTTGCATGACAGGGTGTTGTCTAAAAACTGCATGAGTTCATTTTCATATTTTGGAGAAAGAGCCCGACAACACCGAAGGTGGAGGGCTCATTTTCCAAAATATGAAAATGACCGAATGCAGTTTTTCTAAGACAAGACGCTCGAATGCAAAATTATCTGGTTATTTTGATGCACGAGTGTAATTCGGGGGAATATTTCCCGAATAAGGACTCGGTTATACATTTTTATTATTTTTTTAATACAAAAACGTACATGTAACTGTAAACAAAATAAAGAGACGCAAAAATACGAATTTTTTAAATCCGAAACGAGACATTTTTAATAATATATATTCACTTGACTTTGGTGTTATTTATAAATTGTCGCTGTCATCGTAAGTTTACAATGGAATTACCATAGATACGTACGATGCAATTATCGCCGTGCTCTTTCGGTTTCTACAGTGCAATTATCGCTGTAATTTTCCGAGAATTGCACTCCTCTAATGGGATTTTTTATGCATGAGGGAAATATACGTCGAAATTATCAGAGGAGCACGAAAAGGGTTTCGTTAGACGTATTCAGGTGCGAAATTTTACTAAAATGCTTAATCAGATAAGCCAGGAATTATATAGGTAAAACAAATATAGGTTTTGCAAAAACCCGACTACCTACACTTTTCCTGTGTAAAACGAGACCATTTATTACCAATTTTATTGCTCGGCAAGAAATAGGGATAATATACCTATTGTTGACTTGACTGACCCAAATTAACCCCTAATTTGCATATCTTTAGTGGACGGCGCCGCCCATGGACAAAAAGTGTGCAGTAGAGCTCATAAGTAATTTTATTACACTTTAAGAATTTTTAGAAATTTTTTTCTTCAGTAGTAATTTCCAATACACAAATTACTAGACCACTTTCTGAATTGATACAGGGTGGTGCAACCAAGATGGGGTGGACGATTGTGAGTAAACGGTAAGGAATTTCGAAAAAATATTTTTTGCATGATGTTGATAGTCAAATACCCTATGTTTTAAAAATATAGCTATAATACAGGGTGGTCCGAAAAAGTCGTGGTGAATCAAACTTATATTTTTTTAAATGGAACACCCTATATGTAATTATCCCAATTTATTCTCCTCTTGATTGCGATCACTTTGATATAGGGTTTAATAGGACTAAAACTTATAGTAAGGGATTGGGGCGCGGTTAAAGTTGAAAAAATGCTCAGAGTTCGGTCATTTTTTGACAGCATTTGAAACAGGTACAGAAAACCCAAATATTCTATGAAACGTATCATATCTTTGAATACAATAATCACTTACAATTTGTTTAAAATTATTCGTTGTTATACAGGGTGGCCAAGTTTTGCAAATACACCCTGGGCTCATTTATTTTAAATGGAACACCCTGTATATTTTATTTTCATGTTAAAGATAAC
>MU182172.1:374281-420039 GCA_016904865.1 Pissodes strobi | reverse complement strand
GATTCGATCAAATATCTCAGGAATCGCTTATTAGATCTAATAAAATTGATTATTCAAGAGTAAAAAAGCCCTGCAGATTTAAAAATTAAATTGTATGTTATTATTATTTTAAGCTTTTCTCAAGCTTTTAAATATATTTAGTAAAAATACATTGTAGCTTTTAATTCAATTGTTTTCGAGATGTTGACATCTGAAAAATCATATTTTTCACAATTTGTCATGCGACAGCTTCTGATCTCGGAATAAACCGAGTTTCACATCCACATATTTCTCTTTCATACTTTAATTTGCTATTCAAAAAATTTTTTCTTCAAATAAAAATGGAAATAGAAAAAAATTATTACTTATTAAAACATATTTTTGGTTAAACTGAATATTATTTTTTTTAATACGGGCCCACAAATTAAGACAATGGCAAATAAAATTTTAAAATAGATATTTTATATCGAAACTTTGTGAAATATCATTGGACATGGTTATGTTCAAAACACAACACACCTTCTACTAACTTTTAAAAATTCAGGTTGGTATTTAAAAAAGGTGGCGAAACGTTATACAAAAATTCAATTAAGCCTTTTTATAGAGAAATAAGTAAAACTTTTTATAGAAATATATGTTTTTCAAATTAAAAACTAACGAAGTAAAATTTTCTTCAACATCCCCGATACCTATGTGTAAAACTTGGCAACATAAAAACAACCTAGAATATTTGGTTTACATATTATTTGGATGGAACGAACGAAAATCTCTAAAACTTTTTTTTGAAAATTTCTAAAACTTGAATAGATCGAAGATTTTCGATATTTTCGATTTCTTAAGAATAATATTATGTCATGAAAAAAATTAAATTTTTCCATAATATAATACTACCACATCCAACCGTATCTCGTACTTCAATTAAAATAGAATTAAAGACGAACGTTTTTGCTTAAAAAAAAGCTACAGTTTTTTAAATGCAAGTCGAAAGTTTCCAAAATGCATAAAACACCATTTAAAATTCAATTTTATCATAATCTTCAAATGTGCTGTACGCAAGGGCGTACCCAGCTAGGAGCTAGAATAGAACATGTTTATTAATAACTAATCTAAATGCAGTTGTTGGTCTGCCACCCCCGAACACACTAAATCCAAAATAAAATTAAACTCTAGTTACACTAGTAGTGAGACATAAGTATTTCTCACAAACCAACGTACCCGATAATCAGCAATGACTCAAGCAACTCCATCAGAAGCGCAGCAAAAGAGAACTGCTTTAGATGAGAAAGCTTCTTTAAGAAGGAAAACACTGGGCAAAAAAATAATAGCCAAAATTTTGCCCAAATGGACCCGGAAAGATAAACTGAAAAACCTTAGGAAATATGTTCTGGAAAATACGCTCAGAGCCAAGGTTGTACAAGATTTGTCTGCTTATGAATCCCACCTCAAGAAAAAGGGTCAACAAGTAAATAACGCAATATTGGACGAACGACTAGGCAGCCTGCTATTAGAGGAAATCCGCCAGGTTACATCTAGGAAGTGATAAAAAAAACATTTTAGTATAATTAGTGATTCCCAACAGACCTAAGAAATTAATACTTCCTCGAAATGCAGCTTAATGTACTATATGACGCAGATCACAAATTCAAGGAACTCAAACAGTTTACATCTAGAAGGTGATATTCAGGACATTTTTTTCAGTGAGTGATTCATTCATAGTCGTAGTTTATAGGTAACCTTTCCAATTAATGTGATATTACTGCATAAGAATCTAAACAATTTGTATATAAATTTTAATAATAATAAAATGCAAAAATTAAATTCTTTATGAATTTTGCCTATTTTGACATTTTTGTTGTCATCTAGAATAAATGCTGTTATAAATAATTTCTTCGCATTATTTCTAATTTAAGTTGATAATAGTTTACGTCCGTTCTTATAATCTCTAGAAATACATCTTCCAATAATAGAATATAAGATAAATTGGGGGGAAAGAGGTTACCAAATTGGTGATATTTAAGTTTTACACAACAAAAATATAATTTTTTAAATATTCTGAAGACACTTTCCATTATCAGCATTAAGTAAATCACACATGAATACTTGGCAATGTAAGGTAAGTATTTATCAATAATAATTATAGGCTTTTCACAATAATTGTTAATAAGCTGTGCAGCGTGTCTTAAATTCTGGAATCGATCAAATATCTCAGGAACCGCTTATTAGATCTAATAAAATTTAGTATTCAAGAGTAAAAAAAACCTGCAGATTTAAAAATTAAATTGTATATTATTATTATTTTAAACGTTTCTCAAGCTTTTAAATATATTTCGTAAACATATATTATAGCTATTAATTCAATTGTTTTCGAGATGTTGACATCCGGAAAATTAAATTTTTTACACTTTGTCACGCGACAGCTTCTGATCTTGGAATAACTCGAGTTTCACATCCACATATTAGTCTTTCATACTTCCATTTGCCAGGCAAAACAGTTATTTCTTGAAAGTAAAATAGAAATAGAAAAAAAATAATTAATAAAAAATATTTTGGGTTAGACTGATCATTATCTTTTTTAATACGGGACCAAAAGTTAAGACAGTAATGTAAAAGGAATATTACATTAGACTAGAGCTTAGCTCTAAATTAATATATGTAACCATGTATCATAAATAAAACGGCGTTTCCGAACGTTTCTATATAAAATATCCATTATTAGGTTTTATGCTGTATTATGGCTCTGATTTGTATTTTATTTCTCAAATAAGACATAACAGGTTGAATTTTTCATCCTAATTCCAAAATACAATCAAAAATTAAAATAGTAATTATTCAGTGACTTTTCAAAAAAGACGAAATTCTCAAACTTGAAGTATTACTAGAACTTCATCTACCTAGCAAATAAAACACTAATAAATTATTTTTCAAATAAGAAAATAAACTAAAATTAAACTAATCTAGATGTTGAGAGCCGCCTCCATCATTTCTTCAGCATGATCTTGCTTTTTTAATAACCCGTTTTGAATGTTTTGGGGTACTTAGAGAATAATGTTATTAGGAAAAAGCGTAGTTCTATTTTTAAATATTTTAATACAGCATGCAACAAAACATTTCATATAGCCGCAGATGGTAAAATACATTGGGGCAAGATCAGCAGCAGTGAACAGGCTTTTTTTTTTCTTTTTTCTGAATAAATCATTGATTTACATATCCGATAATTTTTTTTATTCTATAATCGAAATAAAAAACAGCGGCTTGTTATATCCATTTGAAAGATAAAAATAAATTAGGACCGTAATGACAAATAAAATTGAAAAGTAGATATTTTATATCGAAACTTTGTGAAATATCATTGGACATGGTTATGTTCAAAGCACAACTCACATTCTACTAATTTTTAAAAATTCAAGTTGGTATTTAAAAAAGGTGGCGAAACGTTATACAAAAATTCAATTACGCCTTTTATAGAGAAAAATAAAACTTCTTATAGAAATAATTTTTTTTTCAAATTAAAAACTTAGGAAGTAAAATTTCATTCAACATCCCCGATATGTGAAAAACTTGGTAACATAAAAATAATCTAGAATATTTGATTTACATATTATTTAGAAGGAACGGACGAAAATTCTAAAACCTCTTTTTTGAAAATCTCTAAAACTTGAATAGATCGAAAATTTTCGATACTTTCCATTAATTAAATATTCTTAAGAATAATATTAATTTTTCCATATAATACTACCACATATGGTTTATATCATACTTGAATTAAAATAGAATTAAAGGCGAACGTTTTTGCTAAAAAAACCTTCACTTTTCTAAATACAAGTCGTGTTTCCAAAATTCACACTATTGAGAAAATTCAATTTTATCATAATCATCAGATGTGCTGTACGCAAGGGCGTACCCAGCAAGGGGCTAGAATCGAATGTGTTTAGTAATAACTAATAAAAAAAGGAGAAAAACCATTGTGCTTTCTTATTGGTCTAGAAAAAAGCGTAGTTCTATTTTTAAATATTTTAATACAGCATACAACCAAATATTTCACATAGCCGCAGATGGTGAAATACATTGGGGCAAGATCATCAGCAGTGAACAGGCTTTTTTTTCTTTTTTCTGAATAAATCATTGATTTACATATCCGATAAATTTTTTTATTCCATAATTGAAATAAAAAATAGCGGCTTGTTATATCCATTTAAAAGATAAAATACAAATTAGGGTCGTAACGGCAAATAAAATTTAAAAATAGATATTTTATATTGAAACTTGGTGAAATATCATTGGACATGGTTATGTTCAAAGCACAACACACATTCTACTAATTTTTAAAAGTTCAGGATGACATTTAAAAAAGGTGGCAAAACGTTATACAAAACTTCAATTAGGCCTTTTTATAGAGAAAAATAAGTAAAACTTTTTAACGAATTTTTTTTTCTAATTAAAAGTTTATGAAGTCAAATTTTCTTCAACATCCCCGATATGTGAAAAACTTGGCAACATAAAAAACAACCTAGAATATTTGGTTTACATATTATTTGGATGGAACAAAACTCTAAAACTTATTTATGAAAATTTCTAAAACTTGAATAGATCGGAAATGTTCGACATATTCTTAAGAAAAATATTATGTCATGAAAAAAAATTAAATGTTTCCATAATATAATACTACCACATCCAACCGTATCTCGTAATCCAATTAAAATAGAATTAGACGAACGTTTTTGCTGAAAAAAACCTACAGTTTTCTAAATGCAAGTCGAAAGTTTCCAAAATTCATAAAACACCATTTAAAATTCAATTTTATCATAATCTTCAAATGTGCTGTACGCAAGGACGTACCTAGCTAAAATAGAATATGTTTATTAATAACTAATCTAAAAGAAGAGAAAGAACATTATGCTTTTTTGTTGGCCTGACCACCCCCCCTAGTTCAGATCCTGGGTACGCTCTTGGCTGTACGGGTATTTTTACTAGAAAGGCCTGAAACTAGTTAAACATATGAAATGTAGCAAATCCTCAATCATAAGGTTATGGCTTAGAGCTTACGATACAATACTAAATACTAATAATTGATGACAATGATGACTGAGTGTAACACATTAACTTTTTAAAACGATAGCAGCAAAGTGGCCACCTCGTTTACCAGACTTAAGGCGTTTGACTACTCTATATTATATATAACTTAATTAATCTTTATGGAATTTACAAGTTACTTTATGGACGTGATGTATGTATTACAGGCAACAGTTATGTTGATATTCGTTTGGGTTTGGCCTTTACCCACAATTACTAAAATTCAGGTAACATCATCCCTCACAGTTATGACAATGAGGTATAGAATTGGGGCGGTTTGTTTCAATAGACAATCCACGAACTAACCCTAATTGGTAGATATTTCGTCTCTTAGGTGCCACAAATAGGTATAAATTATTTTATTACTTCTGATATAATTGGTTATATTACACAGCTCTATATGGGAGGGTTTTCTATTTCAGTACCAAGCGAGTTCCCGTTCCGTACAGTTCGAACAACGAACTCCAAAATAAAATTAAATTCTAGTTATACTAGTAGTGACACATAAGTACTTCTCACAAACCAACCACCCGATTATCAGCAATGACTCAAGCAACTCCATCAGAAGCGCAGCAAAAGAGAACTGCTTTAGATGAGAAAGCTTCTTTAAGAAGGAAAACACTGGGCAAAAAAATAATAGCCAAAATTTTGCCCAAAAGGACCCGGAAAGATAAACTGAAAAACCTTAGGAAATATGTTCTGGAAAATACGCTCAGAACCAAGGTTGTACAAGATTTGTCTGCTTATAAATCCCACCTCATGAAAAAGGGTCAACAAGTAAATAACGCAATATTGGACGAACGACTAGGCAGCCTGCTATTGGAGGAAATCCACCAGCTTACATCTAGGAAGTGATATTCAGGACATTTTAGTTTAGTTAGTGATTCCCAACAGACCTAAGAAATTAATACTTCCTGGAAATGCAGGTTAATGTACTATATGGCGCAGTTCACAAATTCAAGGAACTCAAACAGTTTACGTCTAGAAGGTGATATTCAGGACCTTTTTTTTCAGTGAGTGATTCATTCGTAGTCGTAGTTTATAGGTAACCTTTCCAATTAATGTGATATTACTGCTTAAAAATCAAAACAATTTGTATATAAATTTTAATAATAAAATGCAAAAATTAAATTCTTTATTGATTTTGCATATTTTGACATTTTTGTTGTCATCTAGAATAAATGGTGTTATAAATAATTTCTTCGTATTATTTCTAATTTTAGTTGATAATAGATTACGCCCGTTCTTTAAAAATACATATTCCAATAATAGAATATAAGATAAATTCACAAATTAATTATCCTCCTTGGGGGAAGAGGTTACCAGTCCAAATTGGTGATATTTAAGTTTTACACAGCAAAAATATAATTTTTAAAATATTCTGAAGACATTTTCCATTATGAGTTTTAAGTAAATCACACGTGAATACTTGGCAATGTAAGGTAAGTATTTATCAATAATAATTATAGGCTTTTCACAATAATTGTTAACAAGCTCTACAGACAGCGTGTCTTAAAAGTATGGATTCGATCAAATATCTCAGGAATCGCTTATTAGATCTAATAAAATTTATTATTCAAGAGTAAAAAAGCCCTGCAGATTTAAAAATTAAATTGTATGTATGTTATTATTATTTTAAACTTTTCTCAAGCTTTTAAATATATTTAGTAACAATATATTGTAGCTTTTAATTCAATTGTTTTCGAGATGTTGACATCTGAAAAATTACATTTTTCACAATTTGTCATGCGACAGCTTCTGATCTCGGAATAAACTTCCACATATTAGTCTTTCATACTTTAATTTGCAATCCAAAAAATGATTTCTTCAAATAAAAATGGAAATAGAAAAAAATTATTACTTATTAAAACATATTTTTGGTTAAATTGAATATTATTTTTATAATACGGGACCAAAAATTAAGACAATAATATAAAAATAATATTACTTTAAACCTTTTTTTTTCATCTTTTCAAACAGCTTTTAACTCTAAATTAATACATATATGTAACCATGTATCATAAATAAAATGGCGTTTCTGAACGTTTCTATATAAAGTATTATATTATTATTAGGTTTTATGCCTTATTATGGCTCTAATTTGTTTTTTATTTCTCAAATAGGACATAACAGGTTGATTTTTTTATACTAATTACAAAATAATATCAAAAATTAAAATATCAATTCTTCAATGTCTTTTCAAGAAAGACAAAATACCCAAACTTGAAGTATTGACTAGAACTTCATCTACCTAGCCGATAAAACACTAATAAATTATTTTTCAAATAAGAAAATAAACTAAAATGAAACTAATATAGATGTTGAGAGCCGCCTCCATCATTTCTTAAGCATGATCTTGCTTTTTTAATAACCTCTCTTGAATCTTTTGAGGTACTTAGGGAATAATTTTATTAGAAAAAAGCGTGGTTCTGTTTTTAATTATTTTAATACAACTTACAGCAAAATATTTCACATAGCCGCATGTGGTAAAATACATTGGGGCAAGATTCATGTGTTAAAGGAACTCAAACAGGACATTTCTTTCAGTGAGTGATTCATTCATAGTCGTAGTTTATAGGTAACATTTCCATATTGCATAAGGATCTAAATAATTTGTACATAAATTGTAATAATGAAATGCAAAAATTAAATTGTTTATAACATTATATTAATCTGTATTGTTTAGACGCAGTTCCCTGTTAAAGTGTGGAAAATTTCATGGGCCAGATCGCAATATCTCGAAAATAATTTAATTTCGGCCAATAGTACTTAATGCCAATTGTGTCTTGAATTTTGATTAAATTAAAAGGGGCAAGGGGGTGTAATTTAAACTAACAAGTCTAACATGATTTCTGAAAAATATAAGGAAGTGACAACATTGTCGGTGTCATTTATCGCATTGATTTGTCGCTTGTGCACTGAATTTTATTACAATCTAATTAGCGGTCCTGAAATATTTGACTGATTCCAAAGTTTTGAGACAGGTTGTATAAGAATCGCTTAAAAAGAAATATCTTTTAAATCATCCACTCTGTCATAAATTGACTCTTTAGCGCAATACCTATTGGTTCTTTGAAATCTTTAGGATAGTTATTAGATGATCTTTAATAGTACGAGATACTAATATTAGATAGTGATAAAACCAACTGACTAATCTGTTTGGCCTTTAGATAACATTAGCTTAAAAATGTTATTAAATTAAAATGCTCTATTAAAACTATTCCATCTTAAATAGTTTATGTTTTAAAATAACACAGCCATGGTAAAAAAAGGTATAAACGAATCATGCAAATTTATTTCACTAAACTGCAAATGTTTTATCGGTAATTTTGACCTATTTAGATGAATGAAAAAGCTCTATGATCAAATGTTATTAATAGACCTTCAATAAGGGGCTGCGAGAATACAAGTTTAAAAGAGCTACCTTAAAACTAGTGCTGGCAACCGAAGACGGTTTTTCGGATAGTCGGTTAACCGGTTTCGGATTATCCGCGGTTTTTCAAAAAACCGAAACCGGTTAACCGGATACTCGGTTAACCGATTACGCGATTTCTCGTTTAACCGATTAATCGAATAACCGGTTTCTCGGCTAACCGATTAATCGATTATTCGATTATCTAGTTACATGGCACTGGGCCACCGGGTTCTCAAGTAATGGTAAGAAAGATAGAAAGTAAAGTAAAAACTGGGTATTTGGAATGGTAACATACCACATACCTACTGGACGGTGATTATATGTGGAAATGCTTTTAGAGGGCGATTGGAAAATAATATCTACCTTTAATAGAATACCTTTATATTTATTTAAGTTTTAAAAAATTGTAATATTTTTTCTGCTCAGAATTTATATCGATTGTAATTTGTAAAAAACAATATTTTTAATTTAATTATTACCTTGGGGTTTATTTCAATAACGACCAAAAACTGGAATAAATTTGGTTTACTAGAATTTAATGATTGTGCCCTAATCGGCAGGGAAACTGAACTAATGGAAATATGCTTATGAACAAATTATAAATTATGTTTAGCCTATGATGACTGTGTATTAACCGATTAACCGGTTATCCGATTAACCGTTTATCCGGATACCCGGTTTTCACTATTATTCGAATACCCGGTTTTATCCGAAACCGGTTTTTAAGAAAACCGAATAACCGGTTTCAACTTTTCACGGTTTTTGCCAGCACTACTTAAAACTAAATCGTTTTAATATTAACCTAAAATTAGAATTGGATCCTCTTTTATATAAAATAAGAGATAGCTGAGTTGTATTCTTACACAATTTTCTCTGGGTTAGTTTGGGTTAGTAGACTCTTCTGCATAAATTAAACCAAATCTCTAGAAGCCAAGGAAAATATTGTTCAAATACCTCCATATATAAACGTTCTTGTTTAAAGCCTATCGCATATATGCTTTTCTCGGAAAAATTACCTAAGGATTATAGTGGCGTCGTTTGAAAAAAATGGTGATGGAATAATTTTTTCAATATGGTGTAACCTGTAAAATTTTCGTTTTTCTTTTGTTAATTTGGTATGTACAGGGTGTCCAGTTTTCGTGTGTTTTTCTATGCTAGACCCCTTATTAGAAAAGATAGAAAGATGCGGTTTGTGGCTTACTGTTCTATTTTTTTTTTAAATTCATTGCCGTAAGCCAAATTTTCATAGCCTCCTTAGTTTGGCTTAGTTTGTGATATACAGGGCGAAATTGAAAATCATAATCTTTTCAGTCTCCGCTATATATCGATAATTTGACAAGATGTCGATAACGTAAAAACGGATCCTAATAGATTTTTTTATGCAGAATTCAGTGGCGTACTCAGTTTTTTTCCAGGAGTTTCGGATTTTAAGATTTTGACCAAACTTAGTGACTTTTTAATAGCACACCCTGTATATTATTTTCTTATCTTATTCATTTCTTTAAGGGCTTTTCAAAAATATATAATTGTTTATGTTTATTTTTAGGAAAAGTTTAAAATTTTACATTTTTCGTAAAAATATGCGTTTTCTTTGTAGTGAGCTGCCGCTGTAAATGAAAAGGAATGTGTAAAATTATTTTGATTAATTTTTTATAGTATGTGATCACTAAGCTTTAAAATATACCTGATAATAGTAATGACATATTTATTCATTATTTTTTTTATTTTATTATAAGACGTATAAATTGCCCTCCGATATATCATAAGCATTATCGGAATATGAATTTTGTGAGCAGTAATTAACGACACAACACTGTTTTAAAAAAATCTGTATTATTTATATCCTTACGTTTTTTAATACTCAAAATAGTCATATCAGCTTCGCGTTGTAACGCTCAGTTCCCAAACAAATACAAACCTAATTTACATAAATATACAAGTTTACAATAATCTCCAACTTCACAAAAATCTCCAAGTTCACAATCGGTGGTACAGCCTTTAGTGCAGGAACAATGGCGGCCCCCAGCTTTTAGACAGTGGAGAAGGGTCGTGGTGAGTTATAATGCCTGAGCGCCACGCGGTTAATTTATCGCCATGCCCTGATGCTGGATCTTCAGTGAGATTCGACCAATAACCACGAATTGCTCTCCTCCCTGCTGTAACCTATTGAAAAACTTGGAAGGGGAAACAAAAAGAAATATCACCCCAATTAAACAAAAATAACAAGTGTATATTCCGTATTGGTGACTATACTTTTGAATTAAATAAGAAAAATAATTGCTACAAGAAGAATTTCTTGTATATGTAGCTATGACAATTAATATATAAATGTTTGCTAAAGATGGAATATTAAAAGTAACGGTATAATGTTAAATAGTACTTTATGTTATAACTACGGCGCCCTATAAATACGAATACGTGATCACGTGTCGTTTACATGCCCTTGATTGGTGCTAAAACCTATACGGTACAAAAATATGATAACTTCTTCTACTTCGACACTCTACTACTCTAATCAAAAAGCAAGAAGTTAACGTGCTATTCAAATATACTAGATTCATGTAAGTAAAATATTCACCTATTAAATAGTAACCGTACGATAGGTAAATCTATATGATTACGCGTCGATACGCTATGCTTATATGCGAACAGTTTCAAAAATATTTATATTATACGACGCTGAAAAGAAGTAAAACACGCGAACAAGACACGCTGAAATGAATTAATAACACGCCAAAACTATCCGGATTAGCTGGATAATCCAGTATACATATGCTAACTATTGAGAATAATTCGTTACTCCCAAATAACTTGAAGGTAACTATATTTTAAATCAAGTCATACCATCAATACTTTCATTAAGCAAATTCATCCGAAAATTTAATTTAATTCGCCCTAAATCACCAATCAAATAAAACACAATAATAAAATGAAATAAAATAAAAGTCCCAAAATACACTATATAAAATCCTAAATTAAGACTTATCTGATACGTTATCAAGCCAACAGTGAGTTCATCCAGGATCCAGGTGTTCGTCGAATCACTGGAGCGTCAAGGTCGAGAAGACACACTCCGTATGCGTTGAGGCTTGAATCAGACAGCGAGACACGCAGTCAATTGACGGTTACTCCGAAACGACGTGTTGTCGGAGGAGTTTCAGTATGCAGTCTGGAAACTCAGGTAGGAAACCGGAACGTAAGAGGACAATGGAAGGCCCATAAAAACCAATAATCCAAAAATAAAATTCCAAAAATCCAGAAAACCAGAAAAAGAAACAGGAACAGAAAAACCCAAGAATTGAAACCCCTGAAACAAATAGGGCAAATTAGCACGCTGATCAAGCCAAAATATGAAGGAAACAGGTACGGAACCTCAACAAATAACAGATTAAAACAATATCTGAATCAAATTTACTCAAACAACATACCTTTAGATGTTAAACGGGGTTCAAGTGTGTGGCAGCTCTCGAAAGTCAAATCCCCAAACGTGGGTGCAGGTGGTCGAATCTACAAATCTTCCTTCATCTACAATCATCCATCAGACGAGAAACCATCGACGACCACAATCCTGCTCAAGGGTTTCGCTGAATACTCCCCTAACTAGGGCACTGTATATTTCACACTAAATATCAGTATCTCAACGAAAATTCCCAATTTCGAGAGCTCGGCACTGAAACCTACTGGTTCCTTCAAGATCACATAAAGACTAAATTGGCTTGCTCCGAAAATGACGAGCTAGCAGAATTAACATCGCGCCGGCCCAACATACCATGTGGCCAGAAGCGTCCCTATTTGCGACAAAGTACTAGAAAGTTATGATGTCATACTACCGGATTCGCCAAAACAAGCGCTAAAGCGACTCATTATCGAAATGATTTAAATCAGTTAGAATCTACTTTTATATGCTTGGTGGGAATATATAACCCTCGCGTTATGCGGCAGTCAAAAATTACAATCAACACGCGCCACTAATAGCATTATGCCAAACAAGGCATTAACTTGGCAACCGTGTCGACCGTGAAGACCACGCGCTTGTCCAGAAAGCTGTCACTTATACCGCCAAAATTATCCTCCACAGACTATGTGAAACATAGACCAATTTCGTTCGCGTCGGTAGAATCTACTCCGAGCTGAAATATTATCGAACTTTAATAATGGAGAGTTCGTGTAATACTGCGTCAATATGCAAGCGTAGAAGGCTAAACATTGATACCATCCAATATAATCAGCAAATTCAAGCGTATGATAGCTAAATCCTACAATAATGCAACGCGAATTAGAGTGGTTCTCGAATCGATATCGACGGAGGGATCCGATGCGCATTCCACCGGTCGTGTAGTCTATGGTTTAAAACCGGAGTGACATGACATACTTCTAACAAACGTCAATGTTTCATTTCCAAAACCAAAATATTCCCTAATCACCTAAGCAAAACAATATATTATCAAATATAAATCAATGAGAAAATTACCACAGAATGACCATCAAGTGTACAAAAAGTAAGTTATAATTACAGTGTTAGATATCCCTAAATAACCTTAAAATATAAATCGGCATGCATTATAGTCCAAACTCCAATTACTCGGCTAATCTGTAAACAATCTATCACTGTTGTTTTATTTTAGACACAACCCTCCAAGAAAGGCGAAAATATATTCTTGATTCCAAAATACTTCGAATCAGCAATTAAAAACCATAATTAACAAGGTCGCAAACAGTAGATGGCCATCAAGGTGTATTATCGAACTGAAATAATGAAAACAAGCCAACTGATTAGAAGAAGGGTTTCTTTCTCCATTTAGAAAGACAGCATAATAGGACAAAACCAAGGGGAAAATACCAATATACAACGAAGCTTTGTGGTTCCAGCTGCAACAATATATCGTGTGTGTAAAGTTAATTCGTTCAAAAGAAAGCATGTGCATTTGATATATCAAGACATAAATATGAACTATTTGCTTTAGAATACCTAGTTTAATGGATTGGGTTCCATGCTTTTCCAATACTAGTCCTATTGTGGTGATTATCTAATTTTTGTAGTCTACTTTAATAAATAATATGATGTTTGATTATTTTCGCTCCAGAAATAGATCAATTTTAGTCAATGACCTCGTAAATTTTTATTTTGATCCATCGCCATTCCGTCAGAAACCAGGTTTTTGTATAATATGAAATCGTAGCCTGTTACAGCGTCCTCTAACGATGCCGCCCAGCATAATATATCAATGCATTATCATGGATTGCCATGGATGACGGAAAACAAAAATATAAATGCGACATTTAGAATTTTCTTAACATCTGCTAAATATTGGCGTGTGTCTGAGCTAATTTGGAACTTTTATTTTGCCATTTATAGTGCTTAAAAAGCTTATTATGGCACAAAATAATAAATTCGAAAATTACGAAAAGCACGATATGTATGTTTGTTTTATCCAATGTTATGAAGATGCTAATGAAGCCTCGGAGCTGTATTTTAACAGGTAAATTTTCCCAATCATTGAATAGAAATATTTAATATTAAAAGCTAGTAATTAGATATTACCACAGCTTATACACTACCAGCTACTCATCTCTACCGAAATTGGAAAGTTGGAGTGTAGGGCACTGCGCCTACGTGGCAGTGCCCTGGGCGGTTCAGTTCCACGGTCTCGTGATTTTTCAGGCAATGTAATGCCACGAAGCGAACTGAATTTAAAATGAATATCCGCTTCAAAATCCACGACAAATTCGTCCGAAGCTACGGCTATTGCCCTAGAAAGATCGGAAATTTCGGATTTTTATACAATTTTGCCATTTAAAATCGTTTTTAAACGGATTTTAGACGATAAAACGTCATATTTTAAATTAAACGAACTGTCAAAAGTATTTTTCAGATGCCCAGACGTTTAAAACAATATTAAGTCATGGCCCTCTTCTAAAATTTTCACTCGACTTTCCCGAATCAAAGGATGCCGCCGCATGATGAGTAGTTAGTAGGTAATAAATAAGCTGTGATATTACTATTTAAATATCAATATTTATTATCAGATGTTCGTAATCTCTTTACATTGTTCGTAGATATCCAGAGAGACAGCAACCAGATAAAAGAATTTTTCAAAAAATCCAAAATAACCTTATTGAGTACGGATCATTCAACAAACCAAGGCCAAAGTTTTACAACAAGGAAAACAGGGAAGTAGACGAAATGAATGTTGTTGGCAAATCCAACCTCGTCATGCAGAAAACTTTATGAGGAAGTGGGGGTAAAAAAATCAAGAACGCAACTAATACTTAGGAAACATAAATTCAAACCCTACAAATATAAACTCGTCCAACATTTGCATCCCGGTGATGCACAACGTAGAATAAATTTCTGCAATTGGTACCTACAAATGGTGCAAGATTATAGACATTTTGAAAGAATGGTGGTATGGTCAGACGAGGCTTATTTTACGAGCGCTGGGGTTCAGAATAGGCATAATTCGAGACACTGGTGTCAAGAAAATGAGCATGTAATTTATCCGAGAGAGCACCAAGGACGCTTTGGATTTAGCGTGTCGTGCTTCATCTTTGGTACTAGACTTAAATATTTTCTTTATGAAGGGACTTTAACAGGAAATTGACACCTGGCTATAATTCAGAACGCCTTGATGGAAATATTAGAAGATGTCCCTCTCGCCTATCTGAATAATATATATTATCAGCAAGATGGCGCTCCGAGTCATAATTCCCAAATAGTGAGGGAGTATTTAGATGCCGTTTTCCCCAACAAATGGATTGGTACAAATGGTCCTGTCAGGTGGCCACCAAGGTCACCTGATCTTTCTGTATTAGATTTTTTTTTGTGGGGGTATATAGAAAACCAAATTTATAAGAGGCGATACCAAAACATTGATCAACTTCGAGAAGCCACACACCAGACATTTAGGCTTTTGCAGGGACGACCAGTGACGATTTTGAATGCTTTACGAAGAATCGGAACAGTATGTCAAAAGTGTCTCGAACATAATGGGGAGCAATTTGAGCAATTTCTATGACTTATTATAGAAAATGTAATAAAAAAAACTAAATGAATAAATATGTTATTACTATTATCAGGAGTATATTTTAAAGCTTAGTGACCACCCACCCTAAAAAAATAATCAAAATAATTTTATACATTTCGTTTTCATTTACAGTGGCGGCTCACTACAAAGGAAACCTATATTTTTTACGAAAAATATAAAATTTTAAACTTTTCCTAAAAATAAACATAAAGAATTATATATTTTTGAAAAGCCCTTAAGGAAGCGAGTAAGATAAGAAAATAATATACAGGGTGTTCCATTAAAAAATAATTCAGTTTGGCCAAAATCTAAAAATCCGTAACACCTGGAAAAAACTGAGTACGCCACTGAATTCTACATAAAAAAATCTATCAGAATCCGTTTTTGCCTTATCGAAAGCTTATCAAATTATCAAAATACAGGCGAGGCTGAAAAAATGATGATTTTCAATTTCGCCCCGTATATCACAAACCAAGCAGGCTGTAAAAATTTGGTTTACGGCAATGAAAGTTTCACAAAAAAATAGAACAGTAGGCCGCAAACCGCATCTTTCTATCTTTTATAATAAGGGGTCTAGCATAGAAAAACACACGAAAACTGGACATCCTGTACACGACTATACAAAACGATGAGAGAGAATATAATAATATATAATAATATAATATATAACAAAAAAACATTCTGGGAAATTTCTGGAGAGCATGTAGATTAGCTAAAAATAATACAGGCCCGTATAAAAACATTGTCTTACCATCTTAGAAGGGCCCTAAGGGCCGGCCTTGAAACCCAATTTTTGTTAGTAATAATTGTATAAAATGTCCCTGAAATAGTGGTATATCAAAAGTTATAATCGAATACAGAAGCCAAAGGACAAACTAGCCTCACCCAACCAGACATTTTAACCGCGCAGACGTCCTATCGGTTTATCAATTATTTACTATATATTAATATTCTTTGCCGATTTTATGAACTTTTGAGGAGGTACTTATTCTGACGTAGGAAGTAACAGCATTTTTTTAGAGGGCCCTTGAGATTTAAAAGAAAATTTTCACCGTTTTAACAATATGTATTACAGTAACTAGCTTTAAGAAGGTATTTTAAATGTAATTTATCACAACCCCCTGTAGATCATAATCGAACTAAAATGTTTCTTTAGTTGTTACGACCAATGTTTTGTCATTAAATTTATTTGCCTAAATTAATACATAAAAATAAGGAAAATTGTTGGGAAGAAGATATGATGGTACCATTGATTAAATATTAGTTCACTCAATCAACGATGATGCTTTTTCGGTGCTCTGCCCGTCATTTTATCAAACCGTGTATTTTTCTCGTGCAAAGGTCCGGTTATTTCTAAGCCCTTGGGTTTGAAAATAAATAGTTAATAGAGATTGCGTCAAGTTGGCCCCCCACAGTCGAATTTCCTGAAAAATTTGTAGCAAATTACTGTGCTCAAAGTGTGCTTTACTGTGCCAATGATATTTTGAACTGTGCCATTTCGATACCAAAGTTATAGGGAAAAAATGGGAGGCTAACCTGACGCTCAGCCCCGCAAAATTTTAGAAATCAGATCATACAAAAATGAACTGTGATTTAATCGGCAGTGTGCTTAACCGTGCCGATGACATTTTAGGAGGCTATAAAACGAAAATGGTTCAAGGTAGAAAATTAACATTTTCACATTCCTATCTTAACTTTCAAAATGCTGTCCAATGACATACATTTTGACAAATGTCACCTTACGTCCAAATCTGTCAAAACAAGTGACATGTAACAGTATTTGAAGTATACATGAAAATATTCCTTTTAAAAAGTTAAGATAGGAATGTGAAAATCTCACTTTTCTATCTCGAACAGTTTTCATTTTATAGCTTCCTAAAGCAGGCAAAACGACGAATTTCAATTACTAATATCTTAAAATCAGTTGAACGTAAGTGCGCAAGACATTCCGAGTTGCCATGGGGTATGGCCCATCAAATTCCATCGTCCTCCCCCTGGCTGGAGAACACCGAAGTACAAAGTCTGGAGCTGATCAATGACAGTTTGTGACAAGAGGGGCTGCATTGTATTAGCTGGCAGGACTGTCAAACTGGTGAGAGCAGTTTAATTACGGGGAGTAACGCCCCCGCCATTCCGAGTTGCCATGGGATATGGCCCATCAAATTCCATCGTCCTCCCCCAGGCTGGAGAACACCGAAGTACAAAGTCTAGTGCTGATTGATCAATGACAGTTTGTGATAAGAGATGGTGCATTGTATTAGCTGGCAGGAATGTCAAACTGGTGAGAGCAGTTTGATTACGGGGAGTGAAGCCCCCGCCATTCCGAGTTGCCACGGGATGTGGCCCATCAAATCCCATCGTCCTCCTCCAGGCTGGAGAACACCAAAGTACAAAGTCTGGAGCTGATCACTGGGGAGTGATTCAACAAACCCCATTTTTACCCCTGTCAGACTAGCGACCACCAAAGGGATGAGTCTGAGGACGATGCTTCCAGTGGAAGCGGCCCTAGGTGGTAGATGCATACGCCTACTCGCATCGTCCGGTGAAAGACCACCCCACCAGAACTGGGAAGCGCTAAATGGTTTTCCCAAATAATGTTCCGCTTCCGCGCTGGTGTTCCCGGGTTCCACAGTAGGAATATATGGATATGATGGTGCTTCCAGGATCAAAATATTCCAGAGGTAAACTCCCCGGCCATTCGGATCTCCGGGCGCTGGGTGGCTCTGGGAGCCCTTCATTCCGCATTTCACAGACAGCAAAGATGCCGAACCAATTTAGAATAGATTTCTGCAACATAAGAGGCCTAAATACAAACATAAATGCGGTACACCAACATCTACAAGCAAATAGACCACACATACTAGCCCTTACAGAAACACAAGTATGTTCTACAACAACAACAGTGAACTACCCCTATCCTGGTCGCGACTTACATAACCGATTTAGACATAAGTTCGGAATATGCCTTTTTGTCCGAAGCGACCTTTCATGTCACCGCGAGGAAACACTCGAACCGAATAACCTTGACGTCACGTGGCTCAAGTTCACCGCCAAGGGATTAACCAAGTTTATATGTTGTCTCTATCGCCCTCCGAGCGATAGAGCCTCCCAAAGCTTTTTCTCAACACTAGCAACCACTTTTGACTCAATATAGGTCGATCACCCCAGTTCAGAAATAATCGTTCTGGGAAACTTCAATGCCCACAACATAAACTGGCTCAAACATCACAACAAGACCGACAACGAAGGTAGAGAAGCTGAAGCATTTGCCATCCGCTGCGGGCTTACTCAACTTGTAGACGAACCAACTCGAATCTCAGAGAGGAGCGAATTCGCCGCCCTCCTGGATCTTTTTCTAACCACCAATCCTGACCAGTACACAATTACAGTTGGTCCGCCATTAGGTACTTCCGACCACAAACTTATTACAACAGTTTGTGAATTGCCACTCATACAGAAGGATCCACCATTGCCTCGCAAAATCTGGCATTACAATTCTGCAAACTGGGACGATTTAGGGGAGTTCTACCTAGATTTTCCTTGGCTCGACGTCTGCTTTGGCGCTGACGACCCGTCAGTCTGCTGCGAACAGATCACGCAAGTAATCTCCTCAGGAATGGAAACATACATCCCAAATTCCATCAAGTTACCATCAAAAGGAAAGCTTTGGTTCGACAGAAGATGCGAAAGAGCTGTAGGTAGGAAACAGCAAGCCTACAAGTACTGGCAGCAAAATCAGACCGCTGAAAATAGCAATTATTTTGACGAAGCGAGAAACAAATGCAAACGTGTGATCGACGAAACTAAGGACAAACACAATCAAAGGACCAGGAATAAACTTTTGCAATGCCCCAGTGGTTCCAGGAATTTCTGGTCGGTATAGCAAAGGCAGTAAGTAACAAATTTACAAAAACGTCTCTCCCACCTTTGACGGACGAACGTGGCATCACGGCGACTACAGCCAAGGAATAAGCAAACATGCTCGCTAAAATGTTTTCATCTCACTCTACCTTAGACGTCCCCCAAGGCAAGACTCTCCCCACCATATCGAACATCAACACTACCATGGCAGAAGTCAAGTTTCATCATCGTGATATTCGCAAAATCCTTAAAGAACTAGATACGCAAGAGGCATCAGGACCGAACGGAATACCTGCCATCGTGCTAAAGAATTGCGCTAACGAACTAACACCCGTTTTTTCCAGGCTTTTTTCTCTGCCTTACGAAAAAGGGATTTACCCATACACTTGGAAAGTCGCTCGAGTGCAACCTGTTCCAGAAAAAGGCAAGAAAACCACGCCCTCAAACTATCGCCCAATTGCCTTGCTTCCAATAATCTCTAAAGTCATGGAACGTGTAGTCAACCAGCAACTACTCAAGTACCTCGAGAACAACAGAATAATCAGCGATAATCAATACGGCTTTCGCAAAGGGAGATCCACAGGAGATATATTAGCCTATGTCACTCATATATGAAATAGGGCAATTGAAAACTACGGAGAGTCTAGAGCGATTGCGTTGGATATTTCAAAGGCATTCGACAGAGTTTGGCATGACGGACTGCTTAACAAAATGCCGTCCTTCGGACTGCCAGCCTCTCTCTGCAGCTGGCTTGCCAGTTTCCTTAAGAACCGATCCCTACTCGTTGCAGTCGATGGACACATCTCCTCCACACATTCACCATCAACGCGGGCGTGCCTCAGGGCGCAATACTTTCACCAACTCTGTTCCTCATCTATATTAATGACCTGCTGATCGAAACGAATAATCCTTTTTACAGTTTTGCAGATGACAGTACTCCCACTTTAGATCAGACTGAGACTCATCACCGCAGACAGAAGCAGTTTACAGCAATTAATCAAGACCTGGAGAAAGTTCAAACTTGGGGCGACCGAAATTTGGTCCAGTTCAATGCAGCAAAGCTTACCAAGAGGGCCAATACAGCGGGCCCTGACATCATTATAGCAGGATCGACCATTCCTTCATCCTCGTCAATCGAACTGCTGGGTGTCTCGGTCAACAGCAATATTTCATGGCATGACCATGTTGCTAACATCGCAAAATCAGCCTCCCAGAAGCTTGGTGCGCTGTTTCGCAACAAAAAACTCTATACCCCGCAGCAGTTGCTCTTGCTGTACAAAGCGCAAATAAGACCGTGCTTAGAATATTGCTCATATATCTGGGGTGCCACACCAAAGCATACCCTAAAGCTGCTGGATTCCATTCAGAAGAGAGCTGTGCGTCTCGTCGGCGACCCGGAGTTGACCCGGAATCTGGATAGTCTGGAACACCGCAGACATGTGGCCGAGATGTCTCTGTTTTACAGATACTTTCACGGCAGATGTTCGCAGGATTTAGCCCGCATCATTCTGCCCCTGGCAACTCCTGTTAGACAGTCACGACAGAGATCAAGAGCGCACCAGTTCGTCGTACAACTGGAAACACCTAGAACATCGCTTTACATGAACTCCTTTGTCTGGCGCACTGCATCACTGTGGAACTCACTTCCAGGACATCTGTTTCCCACTAATTACAACCTACAAATATTCAAGAACCGTGTCAATCAACATCTTCGCACACACACCGCTCGTCGAGCGCCATAGGATCTCCCTTTAGCGTGTGTGCCACTGCCATAAAAAAAGTAATACATCAAATGAGATGTCTTTTTAAGAAGAATTAGTATATTGGAAAATATAAAGGATGTTCCATTTAAAATTCCAATGTTTTCACAGTGCAAACTATCATCGGCACAGTAAAACACACTATAGATTAAATCACAATCCATTATTGTTTCATCCGATTTCATAGATTTTGGGGTGGCCGATTGTCAAGTTAGCCCTCTTTTTGGGTTTTATCAAAAAATGGCCGATTGATTAAATCACAATTCACTTTTGTATGATCTTATTTCCAAAATTTGGGGGGGGGGGGGGGGGGGGGGGGGGGGGGTAAGCGTCAAGTTAGCCCCCCATCTATTTTTTCCCTATAACTTTGGTATCGAAACGGCACAGTTCAAAATATCATTAGTGTGCTTTACTACACTACAGATTGAATCGCAATCCAATTTTGTTTGTTCTTATTTCCAACATTTTAGGGGTCTGAGCGTCAAGTTAGCCCACCACCTGTTAAGAGTTACATTCAAGACATATGTTTTCAACCTCCAAAAATTTCGTGAAACTCGTGATTTTAAATATTTGTCTTCATCCTCCAAAAACTAAGTGAATAATTTGAAATAAATTTACCTTTGCTTCTTGACATCATAGAGGCCGCGATAATATTGTAGGTGATGCATATTTTAAGTCATAAATATGTTGAGAACATGGTTTCCTAAAGTTGAGAAATCAATTCCCCTTAAAAATATCAGAACAATAATTGTATTATTGAATAAAAAAGAGATCATAATACCCAGACCCCCAAACGAAAAGGTTTAACAAGGGCTGGAAGAAGGTAGAACTATTGATAATAGTACTTTTTGCACTGTGACTAGGGTCGGTGTGGTTTTCAAAATCTTCCAAATATGTTTGCTATACCACTAGTGTTAAGCAAATACAAAGAAATCCATTCAATTTCTTTAATAAAGAAAATAAATTATGACTTTTAGGTATCGGTTTTGTCAACACGTGTGTGAGGGTTAAAGAATTAAAGAGATGCCTTCTCCTTGAATCAAACTCGAAAACGTTTCTGAATGGGACATTTTAAAATTGATTTGCCCCAGCCATAGAAAAGTGTTTGTATCCCAACGGCCGTTAGGTCCATGAATCGGATTTCGCTTTGGACACAATACACAGGGTAATAGTTCCACAAATATTTTCCTTTTTCAACGATATTATATGTAAAGCCACTAAAATAGTTGTCAAAATTAGACTAATGGTTCATCATGCACAACAATATGAAACCAAATTCTTATTTAAGAGTTTTAAATGCAATTATCATTTCGACGTCTTGATTTCGTCTCGTCAGGACTTGAGATTCAACATGAAGTCCGAATGTAAGAATCTGACTGGAAAAGTGGAAAAGATCCTTGAAAATTATTATTATATATTTTACATTTCGTGACCGATTTACACCGAATCTCCTCTTACAGCTTATTTTAAAATGCACATAAAGGGAAAATATGTTGTTTTTCATTTATGGATATTTTTAATTTTTGTTGATTCGCCAAATACATGAAAATGGGAAATTTTACTGGCTAAAAATAAGCCAAAACTTTATACAGGGTGTCCCACCGGGAACTGCGCCAATCAATATATGAAGAACCATTACCTGTTTTAGGCGTGTTTGAGATTGCACTTTTTGTTCTAAAATGTTTTCAAAATATGGCACTGCAGAGTGTACCCTAAGTGGGTTCTAACTTTGTTATTTGAATTATGCCTAATATATAAAGCCTAATTGAGGATAACCGTTACTAATTTGGGTTAGCTTGGATAATGTTATGTATTAAAAACGAACTTTTGGGCACGTTGAAAGATTGTACTATTCTTCAAACCACATAGTACCGTGCCATACGATAGTTTCCTCTCCATATCTATGATACCCTTACAAATAGATCATACATCAGTTATGGGTTAGGTTGGGATGCCCCATTAAAAAAATAGTAAAGGAAGTATATAGGTCATTGAAATGGGAGCACTCAATAACGTTATTTTCACAGTTTTACGCGATTAAGTAACGATACTAATGTTGAACGGTGGAATTATAAAAAGACAGATTGCAGTAACATTTATGTCATTTTTAACGTTATGGTTACAATAAATGCTTTGTATAAAAATGCATCTAGAAAAAAAATTGTAAATATTGCACTTACGTCCGTGTGCAATAGAAGAACACATGCCGAAGAAACTAAATATGAAAATATTTAACCCAGTTTCCAGAATATAACGTTACTTTCTATCAACTCTTTAACATGAACTTAGTTCGTTAGTATGCATTTATATCATAAAATCTAACAAGGACACTTGGCGAGAATCTCCTCTTACACAATTCTGGTTTCCAGAATCCGTCTTAGTTGAAGCATGCAATTCTCCAATGAATTTCAACAAGATAAGTTTGAAAATAATTTTGTGAAGAAGCGATACATCCAAAAGGTATGACGCTTGTTCATCCGGATATAAAAGTATGAACAAATTTTAAGCACGTGTTGATTAAAATCAAAGCTGCTGAATAAATTTAATCATATTACTTATCAATAATAATTATTCTGCCTTTCCCCTAGCAGCAGCTGTAACTGCGAAACGCAATATCAATTAGAAAATTCAAAGTGCTCTATTGTGGCGTTAAAAGCAAATTTTAATACGATAAATGCCTACACTTTAGGCGCCTTGTATACAAAATAATTCAAAGCAATCCATGCCCGACAATGCCCTTTCTACACAATAAAACCGTTCCACTTTATCAGATCGACGACCGATGTATTCACAAACATTTGCACAACAATTTTCGAAATTATCCCGCAGAAAATCTTGATCTTGGATCTGCTTGCTACCCAACTACAAATATTTACCTTAAAAGCTTTGTAAAAGGGACTCCATTTGAGATTAGGGTTGGGGTAAAATTTTAACATAATTTTAATACATCGATGCTGATATTAAAATAATTATTTTTCGATACACTGAATCTGCTCAAGACCAAGTGCAAATATTTGCCTAAAAAGTTATGCAAAAGGAATCAATCTATTGGTAAAAAGATATAGACTAGAGCTGAGGATAAATCTTAACATGTCGATATAACGGTGCTGATGTTAGTACAATACTTTTTTGATATATCGAAGCAAAGCACTTGGTATTTAATGTAAAAACGGGACCGAATCTAGATCAAAGTATACGTATATTAATTAATTCATGTCATATGCTTCAGGAAGAAGTTTCTCTCACAAAAAGTAAAACCAAATTATATTAAGAGATGTGCGTAATCCGTTTTCAAGATACAGTCATGAATTATTGTTTATTATTATCTTATCTACACTGTTCAAAATATTAAAACAAAATCTTGTGAGTGTTAAATAAGGGGGTATTTTTTTTATGTATTTAAGTTGTTTGCCCAGTGGCGTAGATACCGGAATAATCGCTATGAAATTTCTAAAAAATGAGACACCCTGACTATTTTTAGAATACCCGATTTATCTTTATTTCAAATATTATTTTTTGAAAATTAATTAGTTAAGACATTAATTATAACACAGATAATAATTAAATTAATAGCAATTTAAGTAATACTCTCAGCGTGCACCTTCAAGTCAAAATTTCAAGTTTATAATATTCCAAAAAGAACATTTTTAAGTAAAAATGAATAGTTTTATCAATGGGCACTAAATAAGTAAGTAAATGTTCACTAAATAGCAGTGACATGGAACATTTTAGGAATGCCGATATATTTTCCTCAGAATAAAATTGAAAAAAAAAAACAGAATAGCATTAACATGAACTAATATTACTTATAAAATTTTACCTATTTGCGTGAACAGTTTATAAAATATTAAAACAAGATAATTTAGGTGTTAAGCTTTGAGCAAAAACAAATGATTTGCAAAACTTCTTTATTACTACACCAGGAAAATTTCTTCTGGAAATACATAGTAGAGGGCCCAACGCAGTAAAAGCCTTCTATAAATGATTTTTGTGGGCACCTCGGGGTTACAAACTGAAATTTTCACAGAATGAAGGCTTTATTACATTAATTCAAAATCCGAAGGTAATAAAAATTCAGAACGGACAAAAGGGCAGTATACCTAAAAATCGAGATTATTATATGAACGTGTAGGATATTAAATTATGAATGTTTTCATATAAAATTCATATACATTTTGTACGAATTATATTTTTTATCATTGCTTGAAATATGCAGATTACATTGGCCCTTACGGCAAAATAAATAAAAAAATTGAAATATCTCCCTTCGAACCTGGGCAAAATCTGATTGAAATATATTCATTTTTGTATTCACCTCGCATTCTCTCCGAAATGAAGGCTCAAATCAAAAATTTTTATTCTTGCAAAAAGTATGCCTTAAGTATTTAGAATACACGGGTGCGTGAATATTTTTTTTTCTCAAATGGTAATAGAAAAATCGAATTAAATGTAAAAAAAGTAATTTTTTCTAGCTGCGACCGTCCGATCTCGCGCTTCCTGAGTACTCTCGTATCTCACTTTTCTCCACAGCTTCCTCTCTCTCGCGCCTATTGTACAATACAATAAGTGCTTTTACACCATTACGGGTTAGAATACTTTATAATAACAAAATCTATTTATCTGCAATGTCCGTACCTTCTTCAGGAATAGACACAATGACTTCAATATTGCCTTCCAGTATTTTTTTTGCATGATCCTATGCAACCTATTTAATTTCTTCTACGTCAACAAGCTTTGCTTTCATACAATCTAATAAAAAATTATTTAATTAAGTTTTATTATGTACCGATTTAATCTAATAATAAGTTACTTTTTTACATCCAAAACAGTGGAATATATTTATCCACTCTGTTTTTAGTTAAAAAAAAAAACAGTTAACGAACTTTTTAACTGAACGTGCACTCTCATAAAACGGATTTCAAGTTCGCAACTATAGTGGGGGATTCACCAATATTTTTGATAAGAAAACAAATTGCGAACCAATTGACAACAAATTACTATCCTCTATTGTCACGAAGAAGCTGATACTAGGATTTGGTTGCATTATACTCTCTGCTAAACATTGTATGTATTATTTGACATGCATACTGGACTCCATTGACACTGATGTACTTGTACTTCTGGTACATATTAAAAATATATATTTCTAGAGAATTTGGGGTAAAATAAGGAAGAGGAAATTCGGTGCCATATGTGGCCGGTCATGACATCAACCTAGAAGAAAAACTTGCAAAAAAATTACCTGCATTTCATGTTCTAGCGGGTTGTCATACAACCAGCCAGTTTTCAGGATTAGGAAAAATAAAATGTTGGAAAATTTATCTAAATTATTCCGATTATTTAGACGGTATTGGGGTCCAGGTATTTCCAGATGGCATGCTCAATAACATAGAGAAATTTATCATAAAACTATTTTCAACAAATCCAAACATTTCGTCTATTAATATTTTCAGGACACTATTGGCCTCTTCATCGCTAATTGAAATAACTAGCCCCTACAAAAAATAGTTTAAAATTTCGCAGTATGAGAGCACATTATCAAACTAAGGTGTGCTTCAGTTCTTTAGAACCAAATCCTCTATTATCAGAGGTGACAGAATGCGGATGGAAATTTGAGGAGGCAGGTAATATCCAAATTATCTCCAATTTTAACAACACCAGCATCTCCTTCGGATGTAAAAGTATTTATTGCATGTAAAAAAGGCAAATTATTATTAGATTAAATAGGTACATAATAAAACAAAATCAAATAAATTTTTATTAGATTGTATGGAAGCAAGCTTGTACACGTAGAAGAAATTAAATAGGTTGCATAGGATCATGCAAAAAATTACTGGAAGGCAATATTGAAGTCATTATGTCTATTCCTGAAGAAGATACAGACACTGAAGATAAATATATTTTGATATTATAAAGATATTTTTTACATTTTGAGTTATTCTATTTTGAATAAAAGCTAGTCCTTTTTTTAATATAGCACTTGCATTAAGTATATAATTTTTTTTCTACTCCTTTATTACCTAGCAGCGTATAGGAAAAATAAATTTCAGTATAATCGAAAATGCCTTCATTGACTTTATTCAATTAATAATAGCTATTATTATTATTAGTATTCTAACCCGTAATGGTGTAAAAGCACTTATTGTATTGTACAATAGGCGCGAGAGAGAGGAAGCTATGGAGAAAAGTGAGATACGAGAGTACTCGGGAAGCGCGAGATCGGACGGTCGCGGCTAGAAGAAAATTACTTTTTTACATTTAATTCTATTTTTCCATTACCATTTGAGAAAAAAAAATATTCCTGCACCTATATTTCAATTTTTTTATTTATTTTGCCGAAAGGGCCAATGTAATCTGCATATTTCAAGCAATGATAAAAAATATAATTTGTACAAAAATGTAGATGAATTTTATATGAAAACATTCGTAAATTAATATCCTACACGTTCATATAATAATCTCGATTTTTAGGTATACTGCCCATTTGCCCGTTATGATTTTTTATTACCTTCGGATTTTGAATTAATATAATAAAGCCTTCATTCTGTGAAAATTTCAGCTTGTAACCCCAAGGTGCCCTTACAAGTCAAAATAAGTTGTAAGTAGCACTCTACAACATTAAATAACTTAATTTACATCCTTACAATTTTAAGCAGAATTTAAAGGAAGATCTGATAACATGCGTTGTTTTACTTGCAAACCTCAAATTGACATATTTGGTGAGAGTCCGAAGTTTAAGTCTCAGTATTGAAATCTCGGAAACCTTAATGGATACGATTTAGTTAAATTATGGCAAAGATGTGGAATTTAATGTTAGATATTACGAAAAAAGAAGTATAAAGCATCATATTTAATTTCGAAAATTTTCCGAAATTTTGAAAAATAGTTTAAAAATTAATTAATTTATTTATTTATTAGTACAGTACACTACAGAAATTAAATTCCAAATGGTACATAAATAAAAATTATTGTAAATTACAAGCTACAAGCGTAAAAAACGTAATTAGACCTACAACTTAATCTTAAACAGTAAGTACAAAAACACAAGGCATCTGACTAGCAATAATTTTAGAATCATTAGGTTACGGAGGTTAAAGTCGCCCTCAATTTTTTTTTAAACGTTACCGTCGAACAGTCAAAATCGATGGTGGCGGGAAGATATTTATTTAAATGTTGCATTATTCGATTCAGTGCACTATTCCTGCCCACATCGGTACGACTTCTGTTGGTTGAAAAGATTTCATAAGGCGCGTGTCGCGTGCAGGCACTCGAAAATTAATGAGTTGCAAAAGATCGGAGCAATCTATGTTATTAGCTATAATTTTAAAGCCAAAAAAATAGTAAGAAAGATTCTTCGCTTCTCCAAGCTGTCCAGATTCAACATTAACAATCGCTGGTGATGTGACAAAGTACTCTTATCTATACCTAATTTATATAATAAGAAGTTCGCAAACTTAAGCTGAACGCGCTCAATTCGTTCAATATGGGTTTTATAATAAGGCGCCCAGATTATACAACAGTATTCCAGATGACTTCGAACTAGAGAATAATATAGTGACTTTAGAACTTCAATATTAGAGAACTCCCAGCAACGACTCATTATAAATCCTGCCATTTTAAAAGATTTGGACAAATGTAGTTAATATGATTATTAAATCGCAATTCGCTGTCGAATAGAACTCCCAGGTCATTAATTACATTAACTCGAGGTAATGGAGTGTTGGAAATGGAGTAATGATACAGTACAGGTGCTTTTTTTCCTAGAAAAGGATATAACCTTACACTTTGAGGTATTCAGTTCCATTTGGTTTGTTTTACACCAAGTAGCTAAAATGTCTATTGCATGTTGCAAGTTGAAGCATTCGTTAATATTTGTGATTTTGTAAAATATCTTGAGATCGTCTGCGTATAAAAGGAAGTTGTAATCTTTAAGTGAATTCGTAAGATCGTTTATGAACATGAGAAATAGAAACGGACCCAAGTGTGACCCTTGAGGGACTCCGGAGGTTACAGTAATGTCTCTTGACAGGACGCCATTGATTTTAACACGTTGTATACGGTTACATAGGTAATTCGAAAACCAAGATAGTAAAGGATCTGCAATGCCGAAAGTTTTCAACTTCTCAATAAGGATGTGATGATCCACCCTGTCGAAGGCTTTTTTAAAGTCAAAATAGATTGAGTCGACCTGGGCAGCAGCATCCACTGCAGAGCTTAAATATTGAGAATGGATGCATAGATTAGTTTGGCAAGAACGACCAGGGAGAAAGCCATGTTGATGTACTGAGATAGTACCACGAAAGCACAAAAGGAGCTCTTCAACAACTATCGACTCAAGAACCTTTGCCATACAGTCTAGACCGGATATTGGACGATAATTACACACATCACATCTATCCCCGCCCTTATAGATTGGGGTGATATAAGCCGATTTCCAGATATTGGGAAATTGGCCTGAATTTAGAGAAGGTTGGAAAAGATAGCATAGCGGAAAGGCCAAAGTTGGGCTACAATTTTTTATGAACAGCGGAGGAATTTCATCTGGCCCTGCTCCCTTGGTTTCATCGAGGTCGGCCAGCTTCTGAAAAACCATGGTACTGTCAATATCAATACTGGAAATATTTTTATCATTGGTGGACAAAGAACGTGTGCCCTTGACGTATGTTAGATTAGATTTTGTGAATAAAGAACGAAAAAAATCCGCGAATAAATCGGTAATAAATTTTGGGTCATCAGTCACTGAATCATTAAATTTAATTTTTGAGGGACATCCTACTGTGTTTCGCTGAGACCTTAAGTAGGACCAGAATGCTTTGGTATTATTTAAAATATTATTCTGAGTTGACTGAATGAAAGAATCATAATCTTTTTTTATTGCAAGTTTAGACTGTGATCTTAATTCTTTGTAGTTTGTATATTCATAGGGTAACCGTGTGCGTCGATATTTTTGAAAAGCCTTATTTTTATTTTTTAAGAGTTTAATTGTTTCCTTTGAAAAGTAGACTGGATATTTTGTAGCAAGAATCCTGAACTTTGGAACGAACAAATCTATTGCAATATTCAGAATTGTATAGAACATCTCAGTAACCTCGTTGATATCATTATTACATAAAAAGCTCCAATCGATACGCTCGAAGTAATTATTCAATTGATCATAATCAGCCCTTCGAAAGTTATATTCTGTAGATTGCAAGTGCGATACTATGTTATCCGCAACATTATAACAAAAATTCGCAATTAGTGGAGGATGATAATCATCGACAGCAGTCAGCGGCGAATCAGCATTCGAAACTGAAATGTCTGATCGGTTAGAAAAAATTAAATCTAGTTTTACTTTATGAGTATTAGAAACGGTGTTATATTGGACAAGATCATTAAGACAAGCACAATCATAGAGAATTTGTTCACATTCGTTACTTGAAGTAAAAAATGTGTTTGCGCCTAGAGAACTATTAATCAAATTTAGAGAAGAATCTTGTTCGCCACTGAATGCGTTTCGGTCATCAATATGGGCAAATGAGTTTGTGTAATTTGGTAAGTTAAAGTCTCCTAAAAGTAACATCCTTGTGGAAGGAAAATGATCCGCGATAGAACTAACAGATGTCACAAAGTTTTCGTAGATCGATGCACCCGAGGCTGGTGGTATGTAGACTGCACCCACAATGATATGGGCATTACCTATTCGAACGCTAACCCACAATTGTTCGATGTTATTGTCTGGTACACTACACAGTGAGGCCTCAAGAGAACACTCCACAGCGATCAAGACTCCGCCGCCTCTCGTCTTACTGGATTGGACAGGGTCTCTATCCTTTCTATATACGATGTAGTTTGCCGAAAACAACTCTTCACTGGCAATAGCCTCATTCAGCCATGTCTCTGTTAAAACAATAACGTCGTAGTTACAGTTCAATACTTCCTGTTGAAAGCGTACGGTTTTAGTTCTAAGTCCGCAAACATTTTGATAATATACAGATACAAGTCTCTTCTGAAGAGACCGGCGTAATGAGGTTTTTTCTGGGCCACGCAACGAAGTATTATTTATACTATTATTTAGCGGGGGGTTGCCTGTCGAATACCGCATTGAAAATTTATAGAGACACCTTTGATTAAATCGGAGCATATAAACTTAGAAATCCGACGCTTGACTTCCCAGCTCAGATTTCCATAATAGTTACGCTCATAAGCAGACATAAAACTGTCGGGACACAAGCATGAGCAGTTAAGGCTATTCTGTTGTATATGTTTTTTTATATCTAAATTGAGATTGTAAATAAAGTTATTTAAAACCATTCTGTTATAACAGTACGGTGGACCGACGATTATTAAGTTTGTCTTTTTAGCCAGGTCAAAGATTACGTCCCAGCAGGCATCACCAATAGCTTTTCCATGTAGAGCGTTCATCATTCTCGTAAAAAAAATAATATAATCATAATTTGAAAACTTACGACCTAAATCGGCGAAGTCCTTAATCAGTGTCTCAGCTGACACTGTTACGTTAGAGTACTGGCTATTTATGTCATATCTGCTATCACAATAAGATTTTATTAGCCAGCCGATTCAAGAAACACAAGATTTGTTGCCAAACAATAGAATTTGAGGTTTAGCCGCGTGATGATTTGAGGAAGTTGCATGGCATGACGAATTATGCGAGGGTGTATATTGAGGGACGCTGACACGTAATTTGTTTTTTAGTTTGTGAATCTCGTCCAAGTGGAGCTTGTTTTCCACTGTTAAGGTTTCAATAGAGATTAACAGTTGTTCCATCTCAATTAAACTATGTTTGGCACTTAGAAGTTCATCTTTGTATTTTTGGAGGACATTTTCAAAACTATGCCGCTGGTCCCTGATATCCATTAACTGCTCCGATGCTCCTCGGTCATCATCTTTCATTCGACAGCCAAGATCGCTTAATAGTATGTTCTTCTCGCTTATCTCAGCTTGCAATTGCTTTATCTCATTTACTTGTTGTTCGAATTTATCATTATATTCACCAAGTTTAGCCTTAACCACCAAGTTTAGCCTTAACCTGCCTATTTTCTTTTCTCAGATCACGAATTTCAGCTGATAGTTTCTCGATTTGCTCATTACAGTGTTGTGGGTTGGGTTTATCAGATATTGATACTCTTGCCTTATTTGACTCATCCTTAACTTTTTTACACTGTTTAGAGCAGAATATTTTATAGCCCTCGATAACGCTGAATTCAGGTTTTCTTGCAAAACAGCTAGGGTGATAAACACCCTGACAAGAGACGCAGAAATAACTGCAAATTTTTTTTTGTCTACAACAGGTAAATCCTACCTCATCATCACCATCCATAGTGCAAGATCATCAGTTGCACCCTCAATCCTCTGAAGCCGCTCGCCCAACATGGGATCATTAAGCTGATATTAAAAAATTTGGGGATAAAATTTGCTCGACTAAAATGTGTATCAACACATTCTTAAACGGCGAGAAGTCGATAAAAAGGTTTGTTTATCCTTTTTTTTTATTAAGTATTTATCTGATTGCTTGATCTATTGTTCGATCTATTCGGTGGTTTTTCCCGTTTTGTTGCCTTACTTGCATAAGGACGATGGTGAAACCCAAAAATTCGTATTTTGCTAAATCTTGCACACACACAGACACCAAGTTTCTATATTATAGATATAATAGAACGGGAAAAAAGCGGAAAAAAGCGAGAACAACTGAAACGAGACTTGACTGTTTTGCGATTTCAAACATATACGATGATACGACAGATGGAAGTCCACCTTTATTTACTCCTCAAAACGGCATCATCAGATTGTAAGCCAGAAAATTATTCAATGCAATGAAAGTAAAAAATTAACAACACATTTCTACTGACCAACCGACATATTGGCCGGTCGGATAGAAACAAAATTCCAGACGCAATAGACGTCTGCGTCACCAAAGATAATGCCATCAAAAAATATAAAGCCGAATATTGCTTTGACTTATCATCTGACCACTCACCAATGATAGTATCAATCTATTCAGAAATCTAATGCAAAAAGGTCAACCCTCACTGCATAATAATAAGACTTACTGGTGGCTATCTGGAGAAAGACTAGATAACCAGATTTCTTTAAACCTGCTTCTAAAAATTAAGCTAAACATAGAAGCCACAGCCGCTATGGCCTTAGCAAAAAAAAATACAAACATGGTGCAGGATGGTATGCGACCACAAACAGGGTTGCATTCCCAGAAGGAAACGATGTGTCACCGACAATTAAGCAAAAATTGCAGAAAAAGACAGCTGCGAAAAACTGACAACAAATATAAGAACGGAAGAAAACAAGAGAAAAAAAAACTTAACAAAGCAACAAAAGAGCTGAAAGACGTAATCCTGGAAGAACAAAATTAGGGAATTAATAACTATTCGCTCTAGAAAGCCATAAGGATGATCAAAAGGCCCCAACAACATAACCCACCTATTACAGATATTAACAACAACTGGACCAGGAACGATAAAGAAAAAGCTTAAGTTTTCTCTAAACACCTTCCAGCATTAAATATTTTTGTTTATATAAAAACTGTGAATTTTTATTTCATTTCTTAGTAGCCTTTGACCACCTAAAATATATCGTACAGAAATAAAGCAATAAGAAATGTACCAAAGAGATATAATATGATTCGCGTCTACCTACAGCAATTTTGGGCCTTCACGAATGCGTAAGTACTAATTTATATATTTTTCAAAGTTGTTTGTTCTTGTTTTTTCTGGATTTTGGGCATTGCCTTGGGTTAGTTTTGTTTGGCTGTGCCCCCGGAGCGAGCGGAGAGCTATGCATGAAGTGAAATATTAGGACGACAACACCGCAGGTCCTAAGGTCGAAAAATGCGCAGGTCCTAAGGTCGAAAATTTGCTGTAGGTAGACGCGAGTATATAATATGCTAGGCAGATATAAAATTCATAAAATGCTTCTTGATTTGTTCCATGTGAATATTTTTATTCTTTTAAGTATTAACCAAACCTATTGAGTAATAAAATAAACTATTGTGGTACTTATTTGAACAAAATAGCTACTGATAGGGGGCCAAAGCCGAAACATTGGATCTTCAAACGTTGTGCTCAAATATGGATTATCTTGTACAGGGTGGCTCGAATTCGAATATAGTATGTAAGGGGACTCAAAAACCGTAAGAGATACAGTGTCAGTCAAATTAGGGCAAAATTGCGTATTTAGATGCCTAACAAGTTTTAAAATTCCGAGTATTTCCGGAAATATCCGAAGATATTGAAAAATCGTTTTGTTTTTTCCTGATCTTATCGCGCGTTATTAATGCGAATACTTATGTGTTTTAATTTTTTTTATAATTTTTTTTTATTATTCATTTTGTTCTGGGGTAAAAAATAAACGAATCTGTTTATTTAATTTTACTATTTTGGCCCCAATTTTCCACTTAACACAAAAAAACAAAATAAAATATTTTTATAGAATATAAAAATTTCAAAACTAACAAACTATTTAAAATTACGCCAAAGCAAACTAAATAACTTCAGAAAAAAAATTAAAAACATCTATTCATATTAATAACGTCAATATCACCTAAAAAATTATTAGAAAGTTAATGTTCGCATTTAAAATAAGAAAGTTGATGATGACCCCTTGACGACGAAACGTCAGATTCCAAACTGGATAGAGCGGAAAAGTGGCAATGCAAAAGTGCGATTCAATTTGAAATCCGTTTTTAAATAAGCCCAGGAAAAAAGTAAAACGATTTTCCAAAATTTTATTTTTTCCGGATATCTCCGGAAATACTCGGAATTTTAATTCTAAACGGCATATTGTTAGGCATCTTTCTCTTACGGTTTTCGAGATCCCCATACATAGATCCGAATGCGAGCCACCCCGTACAGCCCTGTTTTTACAGCCCTGTATAATAAAATTTTGTATTTTTGTTTAAGTTTCACAATTCCTTGTTAGTTTGCTACAAATGAAAAAGCAGCCTATGTCAAGTTTTAACGAAGGAAACACCTTATATCGATAAATCATGATATCGATATTTTGAATATTATGTTAATTCTATATCAAACAACTCAGCCCTAATAAGAACATCTATCAGTCTACATGTTTATTTTTTCCTTTTGAAATATGTTTTAATTCTCTGGAATAATCTTTTCTACCTGATTTAAGCATATTTTGTGACTGTTTGATATGAAAAGGGGACTTAAAGACGGTTGAGTGCATCTTATCGAAATTTTTTGACATTTCTTAAGCGAGCAGATGACATATGTTTATCTAAAAATTATACAAAGGCCCCCCATAACTACGTATTTTGGTGTAACATAATATTTTGTGTAATATTCCGGTAGACTTAGGTAATATTGCGACCTAAAAGGAGATTAAACGATATGTTTGTACGGGAATTATTTTTAAAACACTTATCCAAGCGAAAGAAATTGGATACGATATATTTTCGGTAGATGATAATAGAAGGGAATACTTTTCTCTTTTTGGTTGTTATTTTGGAATATGTCTTTATTTTTTGCTTGGGCGCTCTCGAATGATTCTTGAGATTATAATATTGTATTTCACGGGGTCTCTAAAATTGAGGAGGCATGTGAGTAAACATTGATTTAAGTAAGGATTAATAATAAGAGACAAGATTTAGAATCAATTTACGTGCAAAGCCTGCGTCATACGACAATTTGTTTAAGTTTGTGTTATACAGTTTGAGTTACATATTATTAAGCTATGATGTAGGCAAAGTTTAACCAAAGAAGTACAATATTATTGCAATTATTTACTCCCTCTTCTTTATAATATCCTTATTAGTATAGTATAGGGATAGTCTCAAGACAGGAAGACCATTGCAATGATTGTTCACCGATCTATTCTGAATCCTTCTAAGATTGATATATTGCTCTATTTTCTTAAAGATTAGTGTAGTGATGCTGCTTCTTCATTCTTCTAGCACTGTGATATTCTTATCGGCCATATTTCACTATTATATTACCTTCAGCTATATGATGGTTTAATTTATTTTGTTTACTATCGTCTCAGCAGAATCACTCATCATTTTTATTTGCAAGTCTTCTGCTTTTTATATTATTCTTTTCATCCTCTTCCTGGTTTTCTTCCTAAATATCAAAAAAAAAAACATTCTGCTAACGTTAGACTGTTACTGATTATTGTTCAGCATTATTTTACTATCAAAGAACCACTGATATCCAACACGATGCGAGAAGAAGCATCAAGCAATGAAGTGATTCTGACTTATCGCCGTACTTAGGAATATACTGGGCTTTCTAGTTAAGAATTAAAAATTATTGATTAGGGGACCCCTGTCAATATTAATTTGACCGTTATACCCTCATTGCCATTACCCGCAACTACAAACTTCGAAATTTTAAATGGTAGTAAACCATTAAATCCCAACCTGTCTTAAACGGAAGGTCTCTGAGCAGTGTATACTCCCAGTTATGACGTATAGAGCTGAAACACTCATACAAAACTCGGCCGAAAGGCTTCGAGTTGGCCAAGGAGCTATGAAGCGTTCCATGCTGGGAGTAAGCTTAAGAGACAGAATACCAAATGAAGTAATACGACAAAGAACCAAAGTCGTAGACGTAGTTGAAAGAGTAGCTAATATGATGTGAGCATGTGCAGGACACTTAGCCAGAGCAAGGGAGGAGTGATGGACAAAAAGAATGATTGAGTGGCGCCCCCCACACGAGGCGTTAAGAAGTCCAGGAAGACCTCCAACTCGTTGGAAAGATGATCTCAGGAGAGTGGAGAGTAACTGGTTGAGAGCAGCACAAGACTGCACCAGATTGAAAATGTTAAGGGAGGCTTACGTCCAGCAGTGGACAAGATGATGATACCATATGTAGCACCTTATTAGAATGACAATTGTGTTCAGGAATGCGGTACTATTGCTTATTAAAAATGAAAGTGATATTAATACAACTAATTTAGACGATGCTGGAAGTAGGAACTGCTAACTTCCATACAATAATGCAATCCTTGTTCAAAGTATGCTCGAACGTTTGCGAAATTTTAAGATGTTAATTTCCTATAGGCTGCTAATATTTTTTGTATTAAAAAAAAGTATGGATTTTAAGTATTCACAGCTATAGAAAACAGTCTAATGGAGAATGATGAAGAAACCTTGCTGGTCATCAAAGTAGTGGAACTCCTCCTGAAATTGCCTTTGAGTGCCACAAAATGAGGAGGTGCACCGGCCAACTCTTTTCACTCGATGTTTATCTACTTCTAACAGTTGGATAATAAAAGGGTCGATAGTGTTCTACCGCAAATGTATTTAAATTCTCTCCTATTAAACAAGTCCCACAATATGTTCACCTAAGTTTGTAATCCATATATTTATTTTTTGCGGACGCTGAGTATGTGTTTCTCTTAATAAATATGAATTTGTGTCATCACTCCAAAATCTACAACGTATTTGCAACGTACATAACAGGTATAATAAGATCTGGATTATTTATTAACTGCTCACAAACCTTCGTAGAATTGTATAGGTGTCGCTTTTCATATCGTACTCTTAATTCTTGGACTTCAATTAACTTGTAGAGGTGAAACTCATATTGTTTTAAAGCTATTTAGGAGTTGCCCTTGCTAATTCTAAATGTTTTTTCAAGTTGGGTAAGGAAGTGGTACAATTATTTAAAACATGTCCTAATATTGCAATTCCAGCAGCCTCATTACGCTGCTGTGGTGGCAGATCCAGATTCATTGAATTTGTTAGCTAGTGTTATAGCGTACTTGTAACTTGTCTGGATATCTCTCATTAAATCACCAGTCAATGTATAAACATCGCAACATGGATTTTCGTCAAATTAGCATTACATGAATACAAGTTATTAAAATTAACCTTCAGTAGGAAAGATTTATCAGTGTGACCAGTCCATTGAAACGGGATCTGTGACGAGTTCTATAATTGTCAATGAGTACTGAGCCAGCTGAATTAAGAATTAAGACACGTTCTAATGGATCATAACACGTCATAATTCAAAATTAGAAAAACATTAAGGGTAGAGTCCTCACTATACCCATTTGTAATGACCTCATTTTTATTTATCTTCTTCAAACAGCGGTGATAAGGAAAAATTGGTATCTGACTATTGTTCGTTTTTAAAAAATAAACATCCTTTATCTGTTTAACTGAAATATCCAGTACTGTCCATGAATAATATGTCTTCAAAGCAAAAGGCTTTCAAAACATAAATTACAAGCAATTTAAAAAATGTAATTCAGGACACAATTTATTCCGTGTAAGCCAGAAAAGAGTATGTGACATTGGCAACAATAAGGCAAAGGTTCAGAGAACAATATAACTATTGTGAATGCTCAGTAGACTCCCCAAGAAGATGGATAAAAAGTAGGCTTTAAGAAAAAGAAATCAAACAACAGAACATATTTAATGGACTTACCAGGCATTGTACATAAAACAACTATTTTTAAGTCAGTATATTAAAAATACTCCATTTTTCATAGACGAGACATGGAGCTTTAGCAAGAGATCATTTCATAATAGCTAGCAAGATGACATTAAGCACACGAATTCAAGAAAAAACAGTGTGTAACGGAATATATGTTAAATATATGTTATCAAGTATTAGTCTATTCCGCTCCATTAATTCTACCTATTTATCAATGGTTTTCAATGTTTAGTATATTGATAGGCAGTTCAATGTTTAGTATATTGATAGGCAGTGCTTGAATGTTTCCTTAGATTGACGCCGTGTTTCTTACAACGGTTGTCATGTGTTTTGAATTGCCCAATGAAAAAAGCCATTGCATTTAAATAGGTAGAATGTACAATTTTGAAATGAGGTTCATCTGGTGTGAAAACGTCGGCACGGTGAGTCATAATAATTTTTGATCTCAAAATATCTTATTCATCCCGCATATTTCTCAATAATCCTTTCATACTTTAAATATGTAATTAAAAATTGTTTCCAATTCACTTAGTTATATTTGGCTTTTGCATTGCATTTTCAAGTAATTGCGATTTCAATAATTCTAAATTTGTTGTGGTGACCTTAAGGTTCAATACCGATTTTTTGGTGAATAGTTGCATTTCTTATTGGTCAAATTCGTGTAATTTGATAATGGTTTAATCCAAATTTATTGAGAACGGAATTATTTCGTCGTTTTAAACGGTCACACACATTAATTTAGGTATTTTCACTTAGATTTGACGGTATTGTTGGGAAGATTCGCAGAGCAGATTTTATCTTTTCCTGTAAAAGGTAGTAAATTGAATTTGTAGTAGAATTTCTCTGGGTTTTTCCTAGTAATATTGTTGGTTATGGTAAATTTTTTGCTTTTCAGACTTATTTCATTACTTGTTCAGTTTATTTGTAGCATTAAACCATAATTATTATTGCTTATCGTGTCAACGTTTGATCCATGATGTATCTGCATTAATTTGCGTATTAAAGAGATTAAGTACGTGTGAATTTACCTGGTTTGTTTTTTTCTTTATCGTTTATCTTAGTTCCTATCTCAAAACGAGATAGTAATTATCTTATCTTTATCTTTGATTAATTGAGACGTAGTTTACGTCTAATTATTGTTTATGTGCCAAGGGCCATATTAATAAATTAAGTAAAGAAATTACCTATTTGGAGTCATTAGACTTGTTTAAGAGAGGTTATACCTCGTTCTTCCTAATTGTTTTTTATTAAAGTCTAGTGATTTTCTATTTGAAGTTGCCGAGAGCCACTGTTGGATAAGTTTCATAATTTTTTCATAAATTTCTTTTAAATTTTTAATTTTGATCATAATTTCTTTTGAATTTCATATCTTTAAGTAAAGAAAGGAAATATCTTGAGTAACAGTAGTTATTTATAGTGTTATTTAATCATAGTTACTTATAACTTTTGCTGAACTAAATTGTAATTTAAGTTCTGATTACATTTGCTGTAACCAGTAAATTTTCAAGTTCTTGGTTAAAACCTTGTATGTCAAAGTGAGGTCCACAGGACACTCTTCTGTATAATTACAATTATAATTAGTAGTGTACACCGGTCTAAGACACCCAATTCTTTTTTTCATGTAAACGTTCAACGTTCCTACAAGACACCAGTCACGCAGATCATTGTGGTGACAGTCGATCCGATAGCAGGCACGTGCAGACAACTGGGAACCATTCCTGGAATGACTGGTAAGCCCTGGACACGCCTATAGCAAGGAAGCTTAGGTACAGGTGGTTGAGGTTTGCAGTGGAGGTCCCAACCGATCACGTGGTTTGCAGATAATAGAACAGTTGGGAACGTAGGTAACGTGTTACTTACATAAAAGAATTGTAAAGAACTAGATTTTATTTATTTTAAATTTGTCGATCTTTAACACCAAAGTTAATTTCATTTTTATCATTTTGGTAAATTAAATTTTCAGTAATCAATTGTATTTGACTGCATTTGTAATCTAATTTTAAGCTAATTTTCGTTTTAACCATTTTTGTAAACTAAATTCTCAGTAATCAATTGTATTTGATTGCATTTGTAATCTAATTTTAAGTCAATTTTCATCTTGCTCATTTTTGTAAACTAAATCTTCAGTAATCAATTATGTTCATAACTGCAGTGCACATGGTACCATAAGTTGTAATTTAACCATATAGTTAATATATCATTTGTTTTTAAGTTGATTTGTTTGATTTATCGCAAGTGGCGCCTTATAAATTTTAGATCACCAGAGGAAACATCTTAACCTACACCCTCAAATAAACTAAATAAATTAACTTTTGCTCTATCTTTACAAATTGGCTGAGCTAGATATTCATTACAAAGTGGCAACACTAATTAGTTACAAGTGGAGGCAACATTTATCTAGTTTGGTAATAAAAAACTGCGCTTTATTAATTTTCATAATTCCGTCTTCTTTATTCACTTTTTGAGTTAGAGCTTCAAAGAAAAAAAAATTTAAAAAGTGGGGGCCAATCGGATGGTTTGGGTGTTACGGCCCTTTAAAATCCCTTCTGTGTGGCCCGAAAAATTTCACAGCGAAGCAATATGAGCCTATGTAGGAATGCAATATATTAATTTAGTGGTTTTAAAAGATGACAAAACAAATTATAAGGCTCATACTGCTTCGCTGTGAATTTCTAGGGGACTTAAATAGCCGCACCTCCTAAACAAACTGATTGAATTTTACTGTCACAACTTTTCAACGTATTTATTACCTGGTACCTTACTTAATATAATTTATATTTTAGTAAAATAATTTTGGATATTTTACAAAATGTTTGTAACATTTTTGATGTTTAAGAGAATATGGGTTAAAATGAAGTTATTTCCGATTTTTTCAGGTCATCCATATATTGCGGTCCACGCTGGAACAGAAGATGGCTTCGTTTAATATTTAAAAGTGGGTTAATGACAGAGGATTATGATGACAACATGACCAAGTAAAATTTTTAAACTGGTCTAAAACTCAGCTGGTTCCGAATCTTCCTCCAAAGTCTTTAATAATTATAGACAATGCAAGCTACCATTCTGGTCTATCAGATGAAATCCCAAGAAAATATTGGTTAAAGAAAAAGAATACTAGCTTTCCAGAAAAAAAAAACATGAAAATTTAAATATGGAGTATTGCACGTAACAAGATGCAAACGGCTAGAAATACAATAACTCTGACTTCAGTTCTAACTCTATGTTGGGGTTTGGAACCTTCGGCAACATGCACTAAAACGAAGTTTTATCCACAATACCGAAACATAATTATTGCACTCGACTCGCGTTTCGCTAACCATGTTAGCATCATCAGGAGATGATTAAAACTAGTTACATGACTGATTGATACCTTTTTTGCTATAGTAAACTCATATCATTACAATTACATTAATTTGGCAATGCAATGGAGTGATTTTTTTTGGATTGTATTTTTTATTCTTTGGATTAGCATTTAGATAGATAGTATTTTTGCAAAAAAAAAGAAACAAGTAAATTAATTTGCCAAAATTTTTATTTTCCTACTAGTTAAAGTGATTTTATACCATTCTTCTTAATATTTGTAATAGTTGTGGGAATTAATTTGTTTGCATCTGCAGCTCCTTGTATTACATTCTTAGCATGAAATGGACTTGTTTCTTTTCCATTAGAAAAAAAATAATATATTTAAAATTATCTGCTGATATTTGGTACATGGGTCTAAAATAAAAAGAAGAATTTTGCTATCACTTTTGCAGTTTCTACGGATCCATTAAGCTTTGTCTACACATAAATATTGTTATATAATATAAAAATCAATTAGATCGTGTGTTTTCGTGTAATTTTAGTAGCCGTAATTTCTAAGGTCGCGAATTGAAAGATTATGCACGGACAGTTTTAGACGCCTCAATATATCCAATGTAATATTGACATTTTTACCATGCCCATCGCTGTATACTAAAAAGTCACTGTTAATTAGCCACCAGTAATATTGCAAAATACATATTAGGGAACATATGTTTTTGGCCGCCCTTAAGGCGTCATTGCAAATGGGTATTATTTGGACTATATAATGACATTTAGGCTGATCAGGGCCAAAATACATATCAATATCCAACTGGAGAGAAAACGTCTAATAGAAAGGAAGAGCCGTCCCGCCAAAAGTGAGCTAAAAGAAAAAGAAGAGGAATACAACCGATATATCGACAAGAAGCTACAACCAATGGAATGCGAGAAATGGAATTGACGAGCTCTCAACCAAAATTACTAACAGCGTTCGAACAGCAGTAAAGAAAGTGAGTGCACTTCAAAAACAGGAGAATCCAAAATTCAGCCCTGAAACAAAAAACCTCATAGATGAACGAAGAAACGCTGACAAAAACTCACCCAAATACAATGATCTCAACAAAAAAGTGAAAACGGCTATCAGAAGGGATCAGAGAACGCGAAACACAAGATTGATCGAGGATACCATCAGAACAAACACGAACATGAGAGTGCTTCGTTCTATGCGATCTAGGAACAAGCTGATCATTCACCAAATGAAAAATGACCAGGGAGAAATTGTCAGTGAAAGAGATAGGATCGCTGAAACTGTTGAGAACTTTTATCGAAATCTCTTCTACAAACAATCAGTGACAGCCTTGCAAGACGAAACATGAAAATCAATCTTGAACGTGGGATCGGAAGAATTAGAGCCCATAGGTAATAACGAGCTAGAGGCAGCTTTAAAACAGCTCAAAAATTGTAAGGCTCCAGGAGAAGACCAGATCACGAACGAGATGATAAAAATTAGAGGGGAGACATCAAAAAAGCCCTCTTAATTCTACTGAATAAATGCCTAGATGAAGAAAGGATTCCAGATTCATGGAAAAATGCAGAGGTCATTCTCCTCTTCAAAAAGGTGACAATACGAACATAGAAAATTACAGACCCATCAGCCTGCTGTCTATCTTCAACAAGCTGTTAACAATAATCATAACAAAGCCAGAAATTCGACTTTTATCAGCCAGTTGTACAGGTAGGATTCAGAAAGGGTTTCAGCACAACCGACCATATTCAAACAGTATTCACACTGATAGAGAAATGTACGGACTACAACATTCCGCTTCACATGGCCTTTGTAGACTACCAGAAAGCGTTCGACTCGATCGAGACCTGGGCAGTGATTAAAGTGATGAACAAAGCCTGTATTTGCTCCAGATATACAAACCTGATCCGCTACATTTACGAGAACGCGTCCCTGCATGTAAAAATTGATGAAGACTGGATAACTGGAAAGGTTTTCGTGGGGCGGGGGTCAGACAGGGGGACGAAATTTCACCGAAATTGTTCACCTTGGCTTTGGAGGACGTGTTCAAGTGTCTATCCTGGAAGCAGAAAGGCGTCAACATAGACGGAAAACGTCTCAACCTCCTCCGTTTTGCAGATGATATTGTCTTGTTCAGCAAGGAGCCAAACGAATTATTGACAATGATCCAAGGACTCAAGGACGCCTCCCGAGCTGTTGGTCTCAAAATGAACCTTCAAAAGACCAATATCATGAGTCCAGATGACATTATAGTCACCATTGGGAACGACACTCTGGAGGTAGTCAATCAGTATAACTTTCTGGGACATAACATCCAACTTGGAAGAGAAAATCAAACATCAGAGATCACCCGACGAATCGGCCTCGCCTGTATGGCATTCGGGAACCTCAGCTACATCCTTCGTCAACCGACCATTCCTACAAATCTAAAAAGAAAAGTCTATGATACATGCGTCTTGCCAGCGGCGACATATAGACTAGAAACAATGACACTCACAGCAAACAGTGCAAACCGCCTCCGGGTCTGCCAAAGGGCGATGGAGAGAGCAATACTAGGAGTAAACCTGAGAGATAGGAGACGTAACGAAGACATCAGAAGAACAACAGGAGTTTGCGACATCATTGAAAAAGTAGCGAGGTTGAAGTGGAGTTGGGCAGGCCACGTAGCCGGAAACAACTCGAAATTGACGAAAACCCTGATGCAATGGAGACCAAGAGAGTCAAAAGAGACGTGTCGTACGCCCACAGGCGAGATGGAGAGACGACATCCAACGACATGCGGGAAAGAATTGGATCCAGACCGCCCAGCAAAGATCGACATGGAAATCATTGGAAGAGGCCTATGTTCAGGAGTCAATGGCTGAGGAAAAAGAAGAAGAAGAAGAAGATGAATGACATTTAAAACTTCGAAGTTGATATAGGTGTAGGTAATGACGATAGGACCGTATAACTGTCAATCTAATAGTTGTCCCCTAGAGTTTTTTAGCAATGTTTGTAAAGCAAGATAATTTAAAGCCCCGTAGTTGGTTAACAACAGACCATTAACCAGAGAAACGACAGATCTAGGTGTCTCAAGTTAACGATCTACTGATTGATGCAAACGAACTTATTTTTCTAAGCTATTTTGAGAAAGTAAACATTCAAAAATTTTGGAAAATTTCACAAAGACTTTCACAAAGATTTTCTGGATGAGATGGATTAAGGAGTTTCTACCGACACTTACGAAGCGAGGGAAATAAATAGATGATTCGAGCTCAATAGATGTAGGAGATGTAGACACGAACCTTCTACGTAACGCTCGAAGTATTGATAAAGTGATGACAAGGATGGTAGAAGTTAGAACTACTGAAGGTGTAAAAATTGAATGTTGTTAAAAAGTCTTTACCTTCTTAGCAGATATAGACGAATAGAAAATTGTCGGTTAGTTGCAGTAGCGTGCCAATGGGAGGGAGGGGAGGGGAGGTTTCGGGGGTTAACCCCCCCAGGCTCAGAAATTTTCAAACAAAAAGTGAAGAACAAAAATAAATAACAAAAGAAAAAATCGAAAAAAGATATACTTATTCTACTTACTACTTATTCTACTTAACAAAAATGTTATTTCTTGATTTTGTATTGTTTTGTTTTTTTTAGGAGTAATTTTTCTTTGAGGTTTTATTATAGTTTGCAATTACCAAGCATAGAATTTTCTGACCCGCTCCCTTTCTTCTCCCCCTATACACTCAACCCCCCTACCCCCCAGGACAATTTCTGTGCACACGACCGGTTAGTTATAGTTGTGACCAAAAGAAATAGACAAAACCTAACAATATCAAGAATCGCTATTATTAAAAAGACCGATAACCTAATTATCCATATGACATACTGTAGAATACTATCAAAGTATATGTAAACTAGTAAGTTCACTCAGCGGTAAATCCTTTGATGTAATTC
>MU182172.1:325756-354281 GCA_016904865.1 Pissodes strobi | reverse complement strand
ATACAAACTTTATCAAAATATTTATTTGGTGATAATAATAAAAAAAAACCATAACGTAAGTTTGACAGGGCGCTGCAAACAATTCAGAAGATATCAATTGTGTTTTTCCAAAGCCAAATAGAGTATTAGAGTGCTATAAATAATTTCGTCATAAATTTGATTAAATATACCGGAAACGAAAATATCGTTTATGGCCAGCTTTTATTTAAATTCAACCTGTGTGCGGCGAAGTTCGCCGATCGTTACCAGGCAACGAAGAAAATAAACGACGATTCCTTTGTAGCGCTCTCTTGCCATTGAGTGGACCTTCTTCGTAGTTAATATTCGCTGGTAGAAGGTCCGAAAGACTATTATATTATCATATTTCAACACATTCGTAGATATATAAAAATGGAAAATGCTTCTCAAACAAAACGACCAGTCTGTTATTTCTTATAAATATTTCATATTATTTACGGATCTATGTGTAAAATGGCACTTTGATGCTCGATACTGAAAGCTATTTAACCAGAGTTTAATCAGTAGTAATAGTAATATAACATCTGCAATGGAAATTACCGATAATTTTCGTTAAATATGCATGCATGCTAGTTAAGTTGAAAAATCGCACGTTAGTGCACGAGTAGTTTTTTTCAGTTTAACTTGCAGGAGTGAAGATTTGGCGAAAATTATAGATAATTTTCATTGCAAGAGTTATATTTTATCAGAAAATTTCATGAATCGATATAATTACGTCTTGTATATAATTAAAATTCATGTCATTGTCACTTACTTTCATACCGTCATAGTTTTAAATTTGAGTTTTAAACGAGAATGTCGCGATTGGGGAACGCTTCTGCGATGGAAATTGAGAGAAATACAGAAGAACTTACACCAAAAAATACAAAAATATCAAAAAAGTCTATATGGAAACAATTTTGAATAGTTCTGCTTCCAAACAGGTTACGTATTGGAAGAAAAAGCATCCATAGAAAATCTGGCTGGAATGTTGAAAGATTGGGCAAATAATATGCGCAAAAAAGATGGGTCATACTACAAAGAAAGTGTTATAAAGACTATATGGAATGTGGTTGCAAAACTAATTCAAGAAAAATTTAGCCGTTCTTTTGGAGTTGGTATAGATCCGTTTACAGATATAAGGTTCAAGTCTACAGGAGATGATAGGGACGCTGTTCGACGGAAATTGCAGGTTGAGCCAGAAAAAAGAAAAACCAGTTCGTCAGCATTCAGTTACGTCGAATTTTTGAAAATATTGACACTTTATGACGAAAATACACCAATTGGACTTCAGAAGAAATGTTTCCATAATTTATCATATGAACTGGCTTTTCGAGGAGGTGAAGCATGTAACTGTTCAATCGAATTTTTTGAAGAGGAAAAACATCACGATTGATCACTAACAAATGGGATTGAATACAACCCTATATTTTCGAAAACATCTCAAGGTGGGAATCGCAGTTTAAAGGACAGCAAATAACTTATAAGGAACACTGCTAATGAAGACACCTATCCTGTCAGGTAAACCAAACCTTTCTAACGTTTTTTCAAAACTTTTTAATAAAAAATACTGTTTTTCTTACAGATTGTACAGAAAATTGATTTCAAAAAGGGGAGGCAATATAAAGACAAACCGTATTTTTCTCACTAGTAATCTGGATTGGCAAAAAAATGACTTATGGTACAAAAACTGCCCAGTTGGTAGGAACGAACTCTCAAAGTGGACAAGCATTTCAGCTAAAAAAATTGGCCTGGACATCACAAAATTTAAATTTACTAATCATTCTCATCGGGCCAGTAACGTAATGCAGTTAACAAAAACCAGACTAAATGAAAATCAGTTAATAAATATTACGGGTCATGGCAATGTAAATTCAATAAAACCTTACTTACAACTGGATAAAGACTTTCACGAAGAGTTGATAAAGAAAATGAGAGAAAATAGGAATTTGAAGGAGTTCAATGTTACTTCAGTTTCAACATCGGCCTCAAGTAGCGTTGTTTCTGATCAAAGTTCATCGGGTGCTGTAAAAAATTTTAATAATTGGTTTTCACTTTTTTAATAACTAGTTTTAATAAAATGAAATGATTTTTAATTTAACATCTAGTTGTTGTTTAAATTAAAAACAAAAATATCTGTATGTGTACTATTTTTGGAAAATAAAATTTCAGTCGTATTTTTTTAAGAGGTGTATGGATTTTGTGTGCTTTTTTAAGATTGGACTTTAAGACACTTCCAAGTTAATTTTTTTATGCCTGATAATACTGCACACGTGCAGATTATCGGATAATGTGCACTAGTGCAGTATTATCGCGTAATTTTGATATGATTGGCTAAACACAACAATGACTAGCAGGTATGCGTAAACATAAGACTAAGAAACAGACTGAAAAGACCAGCCAAACTAACAGGCAACGCACAACTCAACAGACAAGGAAACCGACTAACAAACACAATAAAAACGGACATAAAAAACCACAAAAACAACACATGGACGGAATACCTAACAACACTAAACATACAAAACAACTCTCTATGGAGAATAGCTAAAACGATGCAACATAAAGGCAAGATGATATATCCGGCGATCCATGGCTTGAGGGGCATTGCGTACTCCAGCGAAGCGAAGGCCGAGGCCTTCGCAGACTCGCTGGAGTCCCAATTCATCTTGGGAGATGGAGCGCAGGATATTGATCACGAAGCGGCCATAGAGAGATCATACAGAGCAATCATGACCGAAACTAACGAACACCCAGAAGACGAAACACAACAAACAACCGGCGAAGTTGCGCAATTAATTGCACAACTAAACCCAAAAAAGGCTCCAGGACTAGACAACATACAAAACAAAGCACTCAAAAACCTACCAGACGTAGCAATACGAAAACTAACATACATACCTAATAAACAAAACACTACACCTGAAACACTTTCCAGCATCATGGAAAAAAGCAAAAATAGTCCTCATCCCAAAACCAAACAAGAATCTAACATTCCCACAACACTGGCGACCTATTAGCTTGCTCTCTACCTTGAGCAAGCTAACAGAACGCCTCGTACTAAACAGATTAAACACTCACGTAACAGAACACAATCTAATCCCAAATGAACAATTTGGGTTTAGAAAAAAACACAGCATGGAGCTCCAGCTTGCCAGACTGGTTGAGGATGCGACTAGAGGACTGCAAAGGTGGGCATCAACCGCAGTTGTAGCCGTCGACATCGAAAAAGCCTTCGACAAAGTGTGGCATGAGGGAATCATTCACAAACTATACACACAACATAACCTGCCACTACCCATAACACAACTCATTGCTTCTTTCTTAAAACAAAGATCATTCGTCACACAAATAAACTCTGAACTATCAACCACAAGACACATGGAAGCGAGAGTCCCCCAGGGCTCCCCGCTATCCCCTACACTATACTCGCTATTCACAGCGGATGTACCCAGACACCCACACATACAACTCTCAATACATGCAGATGACATCTGCATATATTCGACACTCAAAAACACAGCAAGACTCAAAATACATGTACAACAACACCTAAATTCCATAGACGACTGGGCAGAAACTTGGAACATCAAAATTAATAACGATAAAACACAGTCAATGCTCATTAGCAATAAACGTGGATTACCTGCAAATTTAAACCTGGGAAACACCGAGATAAGGTGGAACAAAACTCTCAAATAGCTAGGGATAACCCTAGACAGCAAACTTTCATTTAATCAACACATTCAAAACAAGATTAACATAGGCATTGCAGCAAAGCAAGCCTTCTATCCTTTAATTAACAGAAATAGTTCAATGTCAATCAAAAACAAATTACTACTCTACAACCAAGTTATCAAGCCCAAAGTCCTCTACGGAGCTATTGCATACATACACACAAGCAAAACAAACAAGAAAAAACTACAAGTTTTCCAAAACAAAACACTAAGACAAATCACAAATGCACCATGGTACATTCGCAACACTAACATACACGCCGACCTAAAAGTCGAAACAATTCACGAACACCTAACAAACAGACATGGTAGATTCTTGGAACAAGTACTCAATCACACAAATCCACTAATAACATCACTTTTTGACGGGGAAGACCGGCCAAGAAGAGCAAGGCTCAAAAGCCTCCGAGAACCACCGTAAGAGGGCCACCATAAACACACAAAAACACATAAAAATTATATAAAAATCATAAAAATAAAAACCACCAAAAATAATACTAACACTTACTAACCCATAAAAAACTGTAGCTAAATACTACAGAAAAAAAAACCCAAAAATAACTAACCCACTAACACACACTCCAAAACATCATATCACAAACACAACATCCTGCCTAGAATCATCAAGAACAACACGCCAATGAAGGATGATGTAAGAGTGACAAGAGTCACTAGCATCAATGGAAGATGGTGAATTTTTAGTGGGTATGCCCAGAGAGGAGAGTCCCACACTACCCTCAACCAAGGGTGTTCATAAGAGAGCATTTTTACACCTCAACAAAAAAAAAAGAAAGGTATTTTATTATTAAAATGTCAATTTTGACAGGTGAATGAAATTTTCAAGTATAAATATCCATAAAGAGCATTAAAGGCAAAGGGGACTTTATTATAAGAGATCACTGTGATAAAAAACAATTCTTGAAAAATACCAGGGTGCATCCAGAGAAGCACATTGTTTATTAACCTTAAATTTCAAAAGAGTAAACCGCAACAGGACTCGTATAATAATTTTTGTCATGTTTTACATATTATGTAAAACATGACAAAAATTATTTTTTCGGATATTACACTTTGGGTTGGGTGCGTTATATTGAAAAAATGCTCTTAATTCAATACGAATGATATTTCAGCTGAACCTCATAATTTAAATTCTAAACAACCCAGAATAAATTACTATTAATTTTTTACGTCACCCAGCATCACCCTAATAGTTTGAGGAAGTCTGGAGCCCGTTCCATCATCAATCTTCCTATATTATTCTTCTATGACCTTTCTTCGGACGCACGTGTTAAATCTCAAAACATATTTCTTAAAAAATTTCCGACCGTTTGTGTTTTCTAACGGAAGACCGTTTTGTAACATGACACTTTCTGAGGGCAGAATCTGGCCATTTCTTTACCAATCGAAACCGAAAAATCACTCAAGCGTTCATTTGTTATTTTTAAATTGATTTAGAGCCGGCTTAAGAGCACTTCTGTGTTAGGATAAAATGTCGAATGCTTTGAACTTCCTTTTTAGCCATAACACTTCCTTTTGTATACTGTATACCTACGACAAACAATGTACCTACATGTATGTATGTATGTATCATTATATATATATATATATATATTATACATTTGTTTGAGATATTGGTTCTCGCAGATTGAAAATTTTATTGTCTTTACATTAAAAGTTATATTTATTTTCCACAAACGTTTCGGTTATTAGTCTTTATCAGTCTATTCTGAAACAAAGCTATCTCTTTAGTCATACATATATAAAAAAGCTTTTTGGATGATGAGGAACAAACTTAAAACTAAGGAAAGACTCTTCTTCGACTTACCCAAGAAGTTTATTTTATTTTTATGAACTAACAATTATCTCAGGTAAAACCATTTAAATAGACACATCAAGAGCAACATTAAAAACTCGTAGACCGCAAGCTTATCGAAAAAATTTTGTGGTCATATGATACTTCAAGAATAGTACAATTTAAGAAGACCTAAAAAAGAGAGCTCTATGCCGTACATTTTGGGTGGTGCATATGAAAACTGCGGAAAAGAGAAAATCCATAACCCAAGTGCGGATAAATTTATCAAACATTTCTGCACGGCTTTTTGAAATTTAACTGGTGCTTTAAACTGTGATGTGATCAATATACTCTGAACGCCGTACAAAAACAATGCAACTGGAAAAATAGAAAACTTTTCATTTTCGGAAAACTGACCTCTGATACAAAGGTAATAAGATTCGGTACGGCTTCTGTGAAATTAATATTCTATATCGATAAGGATATATTAATTCGCTATGCCGTATAAATTAGTGTAGCTCTGGAGTAGTAAACGAGAAATCAACCCCTTCCTACACCTCTATTAGGGATGGTGATTTGAATCAACGTAAAATTCGATTATATTATCAATAACATTTTATGTATTAATGACTTTTGCCAACATGCCCCACATTTTAAGTGGTGCAGGTGTTCGCAATGGAAAATTAAATTTTTCGTCCCAGGGTGGGCCTTTTTGGTCAAAAATTTTTGTACGGCTTTAGTACACTTGGGTGGTATTTATAATTATTGTAATTATTTGACACCGAATGCCATATAAAAGAAATACTGTTGGAAAGCAGGAGAATTTTCTGAAAATGTTCCTCTGTATTAAATCCATTCAAACAATTATGGGTGGAAATTAACAAATAATAGATACAACTGCCACTGGTTTGACGACGAAGAATACGCAAGAAATGTTAGCGATATTAGTGACAATTATATGGAAATAGATGAAGATAACGGTAAATAAAGTAAACTATAAGAGTAATCTTCAAAAAGTACTTTCATTTCTTTTCAAATTTTTAATTAACAACAGAAACAAAAAATCAATAATTGGTGACAGTGCTTGTAAAATACAACTTTATTTCCATTTGATTTTTTAAGTGAAACTTCTTTAGCGAGGGTAGTCAGAAAAAATGCTTACCAAAGTGAAACGCCCCTTTAATTAACCATGTTCCAGTGTAACTAGAGGGTTGAAATATTCAGGACATGTAGCCGGGGTAAAATGAGGATCCTGGACGAAAACTGGACCCCGATGAAGTTTCAAATTCAGATACAGAAAGCACTGATTCCGAAAATGACAGTGAAGCTTCAGATAGTGGAAATTTGCAATATTTTAATAAATCAGTATATTATAATATATGATTAATAATATATGGTTTTTAAATAGGTGTATGTTGTAATTAGGGGAAGCAAATATCTTGGGTGTGAGTTCCACAGTGATGCAGTGCGCCAGGCAAAGGAGTCCTTGTAAAGCGATCTTCTAGGTGTTTCCAGTTGTACGGCGAACTGATGCGCTCTTGTCGTCTGTCGTGACTGTCTGACAGGCGTAGCCAGGGACGGGATGATGCGGGCCAAATCCTGGGAACATCTGCCGTGAAAGTAGCTATAAAACAGGGACATCTCGGCCATATGTCTGCGGTGTTCCAGACTATCCAGAGTCCGGGTCGCCGATGAGACGCACAGCTCTCTTCTGAATGGAATCCAGCAGCTTTAGGGTGTGCTTTGGTGCGGCACCCCAGATGTGTGAGCAATAATCTAAGCAAGGTCTTATTTGCGCTTTGTAGAGCAAGAGCAACTGCTGCGGTGTATACAGTTTTTTGTTGGTAAATAGCGCACCAAACATCTGGGCGGCTGATTTTGCGATGTTAGCAACGTGGTCATGCCAGGACATATTGCTGTTGACCGAGACACCCAGTAGTCCGATTGACGAGGATGAAGGAATGGTCGAGCCTGCCATAATGATGTCAGAGCCCGCGGTATTGGCCCTCTTGGTAAACGTGGCTGCTTGGGTCTTTGCTGCATTGAACTGGACCAAATTTCTGTCGCCCGAAGTTTGAACTATCTCCAGGTCTTGATTAACGGCTGTAATCTGCTCCTGTCTGCGGTGATAAGTCTCAGTCGCTGGTAAATGTTTTTCTGATCTAAAGTGGGAGACAAGGGTACTGTCATCTGCAAAACTGTAAACAGGATTATTCGTTTCGGTCAGCAGGTCATTAATAAGGATGAGGAACACAGTGAAAGTATTGCACCCTGAGGCACGCCCGCGTTAATGGTGAATGTGAATCGGTTCTTAAGGAAACTGGCAAGCCAGCTGCAGAGACAGGCTGGCAGTCCGAAGGACAGCAGTTTGTTGAGCATGTCAACTATGTCGAATGCCTTTGAAATATCCAACGCAATCGCTCGAGGCTCTCCGTAGTTCTCAATTAAATCGGTGAGTAGAAAAGGGAATAATTCCATTTAACCTTATTCTGAAAAAAACGAAAAAAACCTTCCAGTTTCCAAATTATGACAAAACTCACTACAGACAATTTTATAACGCAACATTAAGGATCTAGGAATCTTGTAAATTTCTTGTGTTAGACTACTACTTATGAGATATTCAGGGTCAAAGTTATGTTGGGGTTTGGAACCTTCGGCAACATGCACTAAAACTGAGCTTTATCCACAATACCGAAACAGAATTTTTGCACTCGACGCGCGTTTCGCTAACCATGTTAGCATCATCAGGAGATGATTAAAACTCAAGTTCGTGGAATACTTTCCTTTTTCCACTCAATTTTCTTCAGTTTGTATAAAGTGATGATTTTTTAGACTTACCATTCTTTCCTTGTCCTTTGAGATGAAATTAGCTGCTACCCTGACAATAAGGAACTAGAACATAATGCAAGCCAATAAAAAATTTCGATTTATTCTTTTATTCTAAAAAAATCAGAACAAAAAATGGAAATACCTACCTACTTTAAAGGCTCTGGCACACAGAACGCGGTCTGTCGCGGCGGGCAGCTTTCGCGCGATCTTCGCAGCGGTAAAGCGATCTATAATGCCACACAGGCTGCGATATTTCCTTACTTTTTGTCGTGCCTGTGTTCGCAATGTCTAGCTCTGACGAGGAGCAAATTCTTCTTCTCTTTGCGCTATAAAAAAAAGAAAAAGAAAAGACGTTATTGGGTGCATCCCATCAATAAAAAGAGAGAACAATTTGGTGAATACCACCGTCTCTGTATTGAACTACAGTCGCATGAAGACAGATTTTTTCAATATTTCCGCATGTCAAGATTGTGTTTTGAAGAAATACATGACATGTTAAAGCCAAATATTGCTAAAAGCACCAAATAATAATAAATATTTCAGTATTTTCCGACATGATGTATGAAACTATTCTTAAAAACGCGCGAAAATCTGTATCGCTCGTCGTCGCGATCTAAACTAGCCCGCCGCGATAGACCGCCTTCAGTGTGACTGTTATAATACATTTCCGTGTAATATAAAATTATCGCTTTGTCGCTGCGGTCCAATATCGCTGCCCGCCGCGACAGACCGCGTTTTGTGTGCCAGAGCCTTAAGCGTCCTCTTCATCACTCTGTTTTTTTGTCTTGAGTTGTTGGCCATGTTGATATGTCCATAAAAAATCTTCTCTTGACATTAACTTATCAAATTAACTTAACTTTGAATTATTGACCTCCACTTAATAAAAGTTTTTTTCAGCATATAACAAAATTTTTAAGATATTGCAAATAGATGTATTCAAAATAGCTGTACAATCTCCTTATACTATTAATACTACTTATAATTTGCTTTCATTTGTAAGCTCTAAGCGGAATGGGCAAGACTTGTTTTGTAACAATTCATTATAACATGAAACATTTCTCTACTGACGTAAGCCTTTCTAACAATGCCACTTGCCCTTAGTATCCTATACATACGGTGATTTATCTTCGGTGCCGAAAAGGCCTTCTGAACGTGCCGCATAACAATAATTGCTTAAAATTGTAACTGCATTGTCGGCCAAAATCAATTCTCCGTCCGACTCTGATACCAGAGGAAGCCGACAAAGGGTGCCGCTCTGAAAAGAAGAAGCCAGTTAATTAGTTGTTTGTAGAAACAACGAATCACGTTTAACACTTGGGGATATATATTTTTTTATTTTTGGCTGCCAAAGAGGTGATGTAAGTACAGAGAAAGAAGTCACTGCCAAATTGGCAAATGAATATAATTTATAAAGCGATGACAGCAGCAAACATGTTATGTGATCTACATAGTCATGAAACGACGCCAGGTCATACACTTTCTATCAGTGAACATAATAATATCTTGGAGTCACAAGAATTGTAATGGGAAGGATGAAGCTTTTTGTGTGTATATAGATTTGAATTCAGGAGTTAATCATACAAGTCCTGGCATGGAAAAAATTAGATAATTTTAGAGAATCAATCGGGGAACAAAACAAATAACTGTCGGAGACTTCAAGTTGTCCGATTCTGCCAGGTCAAAGTCACTAAGATTCCTAATAGGCATGCATTTTCCTGAGGAAACAGACGAAACATCGTAACCAGAACTCGAGGTCAAATGAGGTTGAGATAACAGACTTCAGGCTGGCCAAAATATTGGTAAAGAACGAAACTATCCACTAGAAAAGCCAGTGGGACCAGGTAAAATGTTTGTTGGTTTCCCGCAATTACATCTTAACTCCACAAATCAGAAGAGTATTTAAAGTGAGCGTATAGCTTTAGAGTACGTCAGTACGTCCGGCAGAGGTGAAGGTCAGCAAGAGTGGGTCAGAGAAACTATATGATGCTGACAAATCCTTTAGGCCATTCAGCCAATGGTACCTTTGGCATAAGAACCAACACGCTAACCACAAAGGTCGACCCAAAATGTTCGATATGAAAATAGCTTTCGATTAAACAAGAGTGAGTACCGTTTATGACGCCCTAATGAGCAGGTAAGATAATTTCAATTTGTCAGAGCGGTAGCGCTGGAAGGACGTAGATTGGGGCAATCATGAGAAACTGTTAGAACAGGAGAACCTTTTAATTGGAAATAAGTTGCAACCTGAAATGCAACCTCTCGGATTCTCTATAACTTTGACAACAAATATTCTCTTAATATCATACTGCGACTGAACAATGTCCCATCCTCTATATGTTTTAAATTAATTGAACGTGTTTCATGTTATTCATTATCTAATAGTTTAAAACCCTGGAAAACACATTTCGTGTGTGTCCATTGCTCTTAAGATGATGAGATCACCCCTATGACTGATTTAAATATTTTGCAGTAGCAATAATATTTATATACTTTCCTTCAAACGAACCGAACTTACACCTGTTTTTTGTTTGACAATATTGTTACGATTATAAGCAATTGTTAAGCGGCATGCGGCACGTTGAAAGTCTTTTAGAAAACAGACATAATACGTGGTAGAATAATATAGTCCAACGTAATGCTCTTAGAAAAGGCTTAGACGATGAAATTCAATTGTGAATATCGTTAAAAACTGTGCATTGAAGGATCAACTGAACCCATTCAGAGAAAGGCCGGTGCAACACAAAGAGATTACACATGAGTCAAGCTACTGGTAGATCGAAATTTCACAGTAATTTAAATTTCAGTAAATCTGGATTTGTAAAATTAGGTACAAGAAAATTAGCGTAGGCCGAAAATGGTGACGGGACACGTTCAATAGATCTTTTCAGCAACAAAGGCGAAAGGCGGTGAGATAATAAGGGCCGTCACAAAGCTTTGATTTCCCTTACGGTAACCCTTCAAAGAAAAAAATATGCGTCACAAAAGGGGATGCTTAGTATCGTTCTGATGCGGTATTTAACAGTGAGCGCGGCACACGGATGGAAGGTGTGAAGCTTTCACTAGTTATTGAAAGCTTCATTTTAAATAATGAGTATGATAAATACAACAAAAAATCTAGGAAATGGCTAGTCCAAGTTGCCGAACTCATTATAATTATTGTAAATGTAAATAGTTGTAAAAAGTAATCAACGATTAAACAACACAATTTTTTTCTTAAGAAAAGTCATATATAACGTGTGCGTAGTTGCCATAAAATTTCGGATTAAGTCAAGCGATAAAGGCGTACTTACCGGTTTACCACACTTTTCACAAAATATGCTACCCACATAGAAAAGAGTTCTCAAACTGAGGGAATTGACGTTATTCCAAGAGCATATTGACTTTCATATGTGGCAAAAGAATATTACTTTTTGTGTACTATTAATAGTATGTGGGTGGCAAAATATGCTTTATAAAGCTTCATACCCACTTAAAATGTCTATTTAGTCGAGCTCTTTTTAACAGCTCTATTTTATCCTATAAAGGTAATCCGTTTATTTCAGGCATGTTATTAAAATTTTTGGTCTATAATAATCATAAATTTGTATACAGGATGTTCGCTAACGCTAAGTATATTTAAAAATCTCGGTTGGGTACAGGGAAAGCTTAGATAACACTTCTGTTCCATATAATTTTTTTTTTTTAAAGATCCCCATAACGGAGTTATGAGGCCCAAAAGCGGTTGCCAGTGATTTACATTTTGAACTGTAACTTTTGGGCGGATTCGTATATATTAATAAAATGTTGGTATGTTGTATAACCGACAAAGACTCACAAATCTAGATTAGAAAAAATCTCCTACATTACCACGGAACTTGTCACCGCTCTCTTCAGACCTTTTCAAAGCTAAAATCCAACTTATTACACACTTTGAACAATTCTTTTAAAAAAATTGTTCCAATTTTTAATTTGGAAAAAATCAACCATTTGCGAGGAAATTCTGAATCATGCATAATGCCCAATAATAGCAATAATTAATTACACATTATAAAATATTAGTTAAACCCTGATATTAACTAATTAAGACAATAGCTAAATGAAATAATCTATTACTACATACTACTTAATTAACGCTATGTTATCATCAAAAGCCATCAATGGACCTGATAATGTAGAGTAATGCTAACATATAACATGAATTTTTGGACAAGCGTAATGCAACCATCAGGAGAAATGAAGAATTTATGCTGAGAGAATGAAAGGTTTGATCGTAACCGAAGAGCACTAAAAAGAGATGAAGCGTAATGAAAAATAGAAACTTATTTTTGTTAAATTTTGGAATGCTTAATGGTCCCAAAATTGTATAAAACAATAAATAGAGCTTTTTGTGTTTAATTAAAGCAGGTGTTCAAAACGTGCACCTCATGTTTCAATATACTTTCTTATACTGCGGATTTTTTCTTGCCGTGCTTCAAAAAATATGCTAGGATCATGCCGAATAAGAATCAGATCTCACGCAACTCTTCTCTGGTGTTTACTGACCACAAGACTATAAGATGTGCCAAAAAAATAAATCTAACGGATTTAGGTCAGGAAATCTTAGTGGCCATAAAACAAATCCGCATCGACCCATGCAATGATTACCAAAAATATTTGTTAAATGGCGGCGCCGAAGCACTAAATGGCTAAAATATGGTGGAGCACTATCGTGCCTAAATCACATATCAACTTTAATTTGCAAGGGTAAATTTTCTAAAAGATTATTGAAAATTTGTCTCAAAATTGTGAATACAGTATATTACGAAACGAAAGGCCCAATCAAGTAATTTCCAATGATCCCCGCTCACTCATTTAGGATAAATCTTTGTTGGTGCCTGATCTGTATTATTTCATCCGTAGATGAATCTAATAGCATGTGGATTTCCTCTAAATTGTTGTATTAACCAATTTGAGTAAATACACCTTGCATTATTATCGACTAAAGATATTGCGTGTATCTTTTGAATATGTAAAGGATGAAGTAATTGTATGTTGAAAGTTTAATGAGCAACCCATTTTGTTGAGTGTACTTGAGCTGTGAGCCTACCTACGCCGTTGGAAAAATTGTCAGCAATCTCACTCAGAATTGTTTCTCTTGCTCTTCTAGAAATCCTTTCGCCACCACGACGCACGCCGTAAAAGATATTAAGATGGGGTGATTTAAGGACATATCTGTTTTAATTTACTGTTTGTTAACCTGTTTCTCTTAAGCTGCGGTCAATTTATCAAATAATGTTCTTCCAACCGGTAATTTTCGATTTGGAAACCTCTGGGCATACATTGTTTTTGCTTTCAGATAATTGCATTGTGCTTTGTCTATAAGACAAATAAATATCAACATATATACTCAAAAATAGGGCTCCATTATTTAATTTAGTTTTCATGACTTTTTTTAGCTCGATTTTAGTGATTTTTTTTTAGAAAACTCCAGGTGCAACTATCAGTAAGTATTAACGTGCCTTTCACAAATTTTAAGTAATATTGGTTATTGGACATATTATATAAGGATAATCGAATTTATATTTTTTATCTAATTTCAAAAGAGCCCACCGAATAATGAAGTAGCATAATTATTTCAAAATACCAGTTTTCATTTGGAGTCATCTATTCTTGGGTCATGATAATACATGCATTTGTTCTCACACAAATGCAAAATGATCTAAAAATAGAAGTTGGGATTGAAAAAATGAACTGGCCAGCATGTTCTCCACATTTGAACCCCTATAGAGCATGTGTAAGATATGCTCGGAAGACACGTTAGAGGTCAAGAAGTGGTACCAGCAACATTAACCGAGCTTGGTGCGGCACTTCAGGATCTAGTAGATCACAAAGTGACATTAGACAGGTCTGGTCAAAATACAAATCACAAACAGAATATTAAAAAAAAGTACCAAAAAATAGAACATATACATATTTAAATACATAAAAAAACATACAGCATTCTTTCTCTAAGACAATAAACAAAATGTTAAAGCTTTCTAAAGTTTTGTTGGGCATCAAAATATTCTGCGATAGAGTAAAAACACTTTTCTGTCAGGAAACCTCTCAGAGTTTTCTAAAATCTATGGAAATCTTGAACTCCTCTTATTGACATGAGTGGAGAATTGATTAAACTTGCTCCCATATAGGATGGAGACTTTCCAAAAGAGCAGTATTATGCTTTTAAGACTATCAAATTGCCATGCCTAGTTTTATACTGAAGGAGATCCGATATTTGGAAATGTTGGCTCTAAAGTAGCTGCATACCTCACAAATTTACACAATACGATAAATGCGAGTATATAAGAGAATAATAAACATCAATAAGACTATCCACATCAAGAATATCTATCTCTCAATTGCGGCATTCCATAGTAGTCTCTACTAAGCTTTCCACATACCTTACCACCCCCAGCTTATATCAGCATCAACATATACATTGAGGAATATTCGTCAAGATGATATTCGCAAGCTCATTGATGATATGAACCGATTATTGCCTTCAATACGTTGCCGTGTTAAGGGCAGTAATAGGGGCCAGAGGCAATACAAAGTACTGATTGATGCATATTTAAGTGAATATGCTTAATTTAAGTAATAGAGGAGGCAATACAAAGTATTGCACATATTTAAGTTAAAATGTTGAATTTAAGTAAAAATTAGTAGACAAATTTATTCCTAAATTAATTTGAAATTAAATCTTGAGTAGCACAAGGTAAGGATACAACCTATTCAGAAAATTACAGACCCATCAGTCTCTTCTCGGCTGCGAGCAAGGTGACTGACAAAGTGATCCTGCGAAGACTCAACCATGGATTCAACGAACTCGAAACGATCCCCTGTGTCCAAAACGGATTCAAGAAGGGGTACTCAACGGAGTTACTACTGCTAAATTAGTAGAGAATATAACAAAATGCTTTAACAACGACCAAGCGACAGGGGCAATCTTTCTAAACGTAGGAAGAGCCTTCGACAGAGTATAGGATCAGGGGCTGTACTATAAGATGATAGTAGGGGGCTACTCTGACCGGATCACCAAGATCACAAGGAGCTACCTAAAAGACAAAATATTGAAACAGGAGTACCGCAAGGCTCAGCCCGTGGACCGTTCCTGTACTCAATAGTCCCACATGATATACTATCATTTGACGACGCGCAAATTTCATTGTATGCTGACGATACAATGATACAATTTGCCCACAACGAGCTACAGAAGGCAACAGGCTAACTCACAAACTGAATGATAAACTGAAAGATCAAGGTTGATGAACGCAAAATGCAGGTCATAATCCTCCAGAGGAGGAGAAATGCTACCGGACCGCACATACAGACAAGCAACATCGACATACCTTAGAGCGACGAAGTCAAGTACCTTGAAGTGCACGTGGACCGTGGCTTGACTAGGCAAAGGCAAATCCAAGCGGCAAGAGACAAAGCCAAGCGGACAATGGCTATGCCAATTCCCATGATGGGAAGACATAGCCAAAAGTCACTGAGGACTAAGCTCACTATGATAAAGACGATAGCTAAGCCTCAACTAACGCATAGCTGGGGATACGCAGCGAAGACCAGCATGAATTGCTAACAGGAACGGAAAACAAGCTAGTCAGGAGGGCAGCTGGCGTACCTCAGTTAGTCAAAAATGCTGACCTGCAGGCTGACCTACAGTGGCAACCACTAGATTGTCGAAAGGGTTAGGCGCGTCTTCCAAAGAGCAGATAATCATGCCGATGAAGAACTGAGGCAAGCAGTAGATTATAATTAAGACGACCCAGGAAGATGCAGATGGGCTAACACAAAAGCCCTCTTAATAGGAGCCAATACCGGAACTCCTCCCTCCCCTGCAGTAGACCTCTAGGGGGTAAACTCTGCTAAGTTTTTAGTGGATATGCCACTACCCCCCTCCCAGGGGGTGCGCGTAAAAGAGCACTTTCTCAGAACACAAAAAGCACACTAATTATATCCACGTTCACATATTTTTTTGTTATCCTGGCAAACAAAAAAATTAACCAAACCACTGGGTTAGTTTATGTTAATTTGGGTTATATTATATAGTTGTTAAGACAAAAATATATATGCAACATTAAAAGGTTAGTTTGGCATCCCCCCTATTCAGCCGAGATTAGTGGAAATAATTATTCGCTTAGAAAAACTTTTATAATTTCTAGTAGACAAAAGAAAAAAATAACATTCGTTATCATCAATGAAACAGAATAAGTCATACGCAACATTTTTGCGCATTATGGCTCTATTATTTGGTACTGCGGTAAAATCCCAAAATAACAGCTTTTTGAATGTAATTTTCGTTTCATCAGAATGTACTTCTACATATTGAATTATAGAAATCAATAAACCTACAACAGTTACAACACTGCTTAACGAATCTGAGATAGGCTAGTGAAAAAGTTTAAATGTCCATGTTTGTTCACACGTTAATGTTAGGGAATCATATGTATTGGGTATCTATGCTATATCAAATAAAATAATTAGAAATATCCTTAGAAATCACAGATCCAGTAACGTACAAATTAAAAATAACAATTAGGGATAGCGTAATACTTTTGAAACATAATATACTGTATATATATTTCAATTTATTACTACAGACTTTGCCCCATGTAAACTCCTTTTAGTAATAACTTTGTCATAAACTTAACATCATAATAAATAATATTGTCTTGTGACTTGGCCAAAATACGTGTATCCAATATGAATTATCTCGATGTGCTTAACTCCCAAACAAGGTAATTAATTTGAAAACCCACTCTTATAATAATTTAAACGGCAATCTTTTCACGGGTAAGATTATATTATATAGACAATAAGCTTCCAACGAAAAATTATAACTTCTCTTTGTTTAAACGTCAAAACAAACATAATATATCTCCAAACTCATCAGCATAACGTGACAAAACGTTATAATTCTTCGGCTCTCCCATCTTAAAGCTTTATGACAGGGTACAATCCTTAATTAAAAATGTTTCTGTGGTGACCATTTTTTTTTCTACCACCTACTGGTTTCCTTTATTATGGCTTCCCAAAAAAATGTAAAATAATGCCTCAATACCATATATATTATACACCTTCTCCAGATTGCCTAAAATTCATTCGAACACGTGCAAATTATGGGATGTATAGTGCGTTCCGTATGAAAACATGGCCGGTTTTCTTTGTGTATAACAGTATTTAAGGCTAAAGTAAGTATTTTAGTTTTTGTTTTTAAGACAAGAAAATTAATTAATTAAATTGAAATAGAGACTGCTAAATAAAATGTCACTTTGACCGTTTTCTCTAAACGTGCGAATAAAAAAAGAGTAATCGAACGTTAGGATGAAGCGTAACCTCAATCCTGAAATGTAAATCCAAACAATTCAGCATCGAAAGATAACACGATACAAAATGACGTCTCCAATTTACCGATAAAATCAATCATAAAACACCACCCGTCTTTTTATGCGGTAAGAAACTTTTTAATACTGTCTGCTACTGATTTCATTAAAATTAATGAAATTAATGTCCGTAAAATTATAAATGTTTAAGAGGGAGTGAGATTGATCTCGTACGAACAAATTACGAAATTGTCTACAAGATCTTATCCATACACTCAGCTTCCCTGGGGAAAATAATCTGCACGTAATTCTAAGAAGTGTACTAGAAGAATAGACCGCGGATAATGTAAAAAATAGATTCGGTTTCACCCCATTAAATGTCCACGGATGCCATAAGAATGGTACACCTATGTTTTTAATGCTAGTCATTATTCCCAAGAACCCCAAGACACAAGAAATATTTTCAGTTTAAACAAACTTGATCATATGCCCATAAAAGTAGAGTTGCAAAAAACTAAGGCAAACACTACAGAGGGTCATAGATTCACAGGCCAAATGTGAGGCAGAGCCAAAATGCCTGAAGTGTGCAAAGTTTCAGTCAACCTGTGAATGCACAAAAGATAACAATACAAATGCCACCTGGGCAAATTGCGCAGGTGACCATCCTGCTAATTTCTCAGGTTGTCCAAAGAGTATCTTCTTCTCAGCCAACGCTTCCCTCATTCATTTGGGGAACCCAAAATAACAGTTTACTTCGATCCTCCAGCAACTCTTCTTTTACTTCTCCCAAATCAAATAACCTAGATCATGATCTTCCATAAGTCATAGCCATGCTATGCACAAGAAGATGCAGGGATTCATGTTCACTTTTCAAGAGTAACTCAAATCTTTTATGCCGGCTATTATAGCTCAGCCAAAATCTCTCCCCAATTTTCAAACTGTAATAAGCCTAATGGCTAATTATTTACAAATCTCAACATCTTACTTATGAATAGCTTTTTTCAATGTCAATTGTATCCGCGGCAAGAAATCTGAACTAATTATTTTGAAATTGATATCCTACTCCTTCAGGAAACCTGGCTTAAAGGCCAAAGATTCTCATTCTCCAACTATAACATTTATAAAAATGATAAGCAAATCCGCGAGAGTGATTATGATTATGCCGAAAGGTGACTAGTGATTAGTCAATCAACCAATCCATGATCAAATTTAAAATTAATTAATGATAAATAAAAGAGCCTAATTTTAACTGTCGCGTCGGCTTGGTTTATTTTAGTACGAACCTCAATTTAGCTTTTAGTTTTGAGAGTATATCCTCAAACTGTATCAATCTTATATTAATTGGCGGCGATTTAAACGCCAAATCTAGAGCCTGAGGCTGCTGAATTGATAACTTCAGTAGCATAGCACTCCCCAATTCTGCTTCTAAATTCAGTTATGCTAATTTCACTCCAGATAGCTACTCTCATTTAAACACAGGTTTGCCTGAAAAGCTAGTCACCTTTGCCTGTAAAAATGTTTAGACTAAATTTATCACTCTCTACCATCTTCTGGTTGTGCTGCAATATGGCAATGCGTTAGATATAGTAGATGTCTTCGTCACGAACACATATAATAACTGGTTCATGTTTCAAGCATGCTCAAAAAATTCCCCCCTTACCAGCCCATTCTAAACTCCCAAAACTTCAAGGACGCCATATCCAATTTTTCTATTAAAATTTCTGACGCGATTGCTTCATCAAGTATAACCAAAGTAATAAAGTATTTTAGATACGGCGATTTAAGTATGGCAATGAAGGAAAAGATAAAGCACCAAATATTATGTTTATCTTTCAGAACTGGCGATTCTGATATGAACAGGCAGGCTAATCAGGCTGCTACTGAAATTCGTGACAAGTTGTGATATTTGATAAATCAAAGTTGGGAGAGAAAGGTAGAATCTCTTTCTATTTAAGATGAAAGTGTCTACAAAATGACAAAGGCATTAACTAAGGAAGAGAGAGCCCCAATCAAAATTAAAATATGTGTAACATTTCTGCACTTAATTTTTTACGAAAAAAAGGATAGGTAGGTAGAGAGGTACGGATTCGACTTCATTTAACTCCTTCAGTATAGTTCGTTTGGTAAACGTTAATACTGATTCGCTTTCGTTTGAAATGCATTGAATATGTGTGGCTTGCTGTGAGGATGTATCTACTGGAGTGTATATTATCGCTATGAGACTTCGCTGTTGAGTTATACAGTTTTTGAAGTATATTTTAAGCCATTCTACCTTTATTGCCGGTTGAGATTTCGATGCAGGACTACGCCACTGAAGTAGATTCCCATCCACCGAGTTTCTTAATGCTGGTACTATAAGAGCCGGAGTTTGCCAACATTGTCATCGAAGGACTACGGAAGCAATGACCGCTATACATCTCAAGATTTTGCAAGCCTAACTACCCTCCTAAGTTTGAAGGCATTTTCCAAACATGTTTCTGCCAGCACATTGTTTGGAACATTTTCCAGCTCTACATGCTATGAAAAGTCGTCGATGTGTGGTATTTTCAAGGCCTAAGCATTTGTGGTTTTTGTAAAGGCCAGTGTAGCATGTTTCAGATTCACGATCACATACAACAAATTTTCATCGAATATTCGCCTTGGTACTTGGTATAGTTATTAAAAAATATCTTCTTTTTCTTGAATGTCGTTTATAATGAGCTTCATCAGCTCTTCCCTGCGGCAAGCGCCTGCTATACCGAACACAGTTGCAACTTTCATCATTAGGTAGACGTTGTCTGGTGTTTCAAATAGAAACTTCTCACTTTCAGCCTTTAAAAAAAAAATTCGACTTAAATCCATCATTAAGTTTCTTTAAGGAGAAAAATCCTCCCATCTATTTCGGGTTCGATGACAAGCATAATTATAGAGTAATTGAACCATAAGGTAGACGGTGAATACTTTTTGGAGAAATGATTAAAGAAAACCATATTTTTTCCAGGACACCATGTGTCAAAAATTTGAAATCCCTTTTGGTATTGGTGCTGAGATTTTTCTGGAATTAAGGACTACTTGCCTCACTGGCTGCTTCCATTCTTTCAGCTGTGACGAGTTCGTCATGAGAACAATCCATTTTAAGGGTGGTGATAACTTAGTAAGTTATCTTTTTACTCGTTCCCAAAGAAATGGTACCAAAAAACGTAGTGACTTTTCTGCACGCTTTTTCAAAAACGAAATTGTTGATTTAACAGAACAAACAAATATTACTTTACGTGTTCTCTTACTTAGAAAGCGGGTTTATATAATTATAAGATAATAATATTTTGCTTTGTCTAATATTTTTTTGAGTAAAAAAATATTGTACCTGACACGGGCGCTCTTGACAGCTTGTCCGAACTCCGCTTCGCGTTGTTTGGTCAACTGTCGGGAAAGTACAACTTTCCGCACTTGTTAAGTAAATAACTATTATTTAATTGGAACAAACCAAGAGCAACAAAAGTGCTTTTACAGCAGCGGGCAGCGGCAGCAAAAGATTTTTTCTATTGCTGAGCTCTTTCATCAAAATATAGTGGAACTTAATTCAGAAAACGTTAAAAATGTTAGGTAAGCAATGAGCAAGTGTGTCCTGGAATTTTTGCATCATATTGCCAAAGGTGCCCTGGTGATTTCGCTAAAGTTCAGCACTTTCAGCAGTGATGGAAAATTCGGATCTTCATCATTTATTAATTATAATCCATTGATTTCATGCCACCCCACAAAAAAGTTTAATAGGGGTCAGGTTGATGATTGAAGAATAGAGAATATTTGGTTCAAATACTGCTTTGAAATCAAAGTGTGCTGCAGTACGAACTTGTTGAAACCACACGTTTCTTCTGTAGATTAGAATCAATAGCTTCCAAATGTCAAAACTTGTTACTGAAACAAATATCTGATGTGAGGTTTCCGTCCGTAAAACTCAAATCCAATAATAGTCCTGTCCAACTTCTTCCATCCCTAGTGAATTAACTGCAGACTAATAGCTGCAGTTATGTCTGTTGACAGGATACCGAACCATCTAGCGCAAAGGTAGCTTTTTTATGGCAGTGGCACACACACTAAAGGGAGATCCTATGGCACTCGACGAGCGGTGTGTGTGCGAAGATGTTGATTGACACGGTTCTTGAATAGATGTAGGTTGTAATTAGGGGGAAATAGATGTCCTGGGAGTCAGTTCCATAGAGATGCAGTGCGCCAGACAAAGGTGTCCTTGAAAAGTGATGTTCTAGGTGTTTCCAGTTGTACGACGAGCTGGTGCGCTCTTGCCATCTGTCGTAACTGTCTGACAGGCGTTGCTGGGGGCGCGGGATGAGGCAGGCCAAATCCTGTGAACATCTGCCGTGAAAATATCTGCAAATCAGGGATATCTCTGCCACATGTCTGCGGTGACGCGGTGTTCTAGACTATCCTGATCTCGGATCAACTCCGTATCGCTGACGAAACTCACAGCTCTCTTCTAAATGTAATCCAGCAGCTTTAAGGTGTCCTTAGGTGCGGCACCCCAGATGTGTGAGCAATATTCTAAACACGGTCTTATTTGCGCTTTGTGCTGCGGTCTATACTGTTTTTTATTGCGAAATAGCGCACCAAGCTTCTGCTAGGCTGATTTTGCGATGTTAGCAACGTGGTCATGCCAGGACATATTGCTGTTGATCGAGACACCAAGTAATCCGATTTGCGAGGATGAAGGAATGATCGATCCTGCCATCATGATGTCAGGGCCCATCGTATTGGCTTTCTTGGTAAACGTGGCTGCTTAGTTTAAAATGAGAACTTCTTGCAAAATTGGGATCAGCATTATAAATTTCTGATCTAAATGCACTTTATACGAATGCTAATTCCCACTTGACTTACTGTAACTCCTAAAGTGATTGATTCCTAAAGAATGAACTCTACCATTATGAATCACTATCTCCCAGGGGTGAGTCAGGTAGAGAAAGATATTTAAAACCTTTATTTAGGAATAGTTTTCGTCAGGATATTCTGGGCCTGACAGGTAGATACAACGCATAGTTTCTGCTTCACTTGCTGCACACCGACTTATTACGAGATAATGGCCAGAACGAGGGTTAGACGAGACCGAGAGTGGTTAGGGATAAGGTTTTCGATTTTAGGACTGATATGGGTGGAATCGGGTTACAAAGAAATATATGGGTGTGAGTATGTGGCTAATTGCAAACTTAACGGATTTAGGTCCTTGGCCTTGGCACGCATACGAAGTAAAGCAACATTCATTCCCATTCATTATTCAACTCAATTAAAAATAGAATAGCATCTTTGTAGAATCTTTTTTTCCTAGGAGAGTCACCTATTTTTTCTTTCACTGGTGATTATATGAAACATAGTTAAAAGGTTCTTTTAACTGTTCCTGAAAGCTCTTTATTGGTTTTACATAAGCAGACTATTTTAACTAGATTATGTCTAGGGTTTATATTCTACGTTAAAATAGATACTGTCTTAAAGTTGTATTATATTACAGGAGCAGTGGCGTAGCTAGGTGTCGGCGACGTTGGCGACTGCCGACGGCCTCGGGTCCTTTGGGGCCTCGCAAAAAAAAGGTAATCGAACCTAAAAAATCTGCACTTCTGGATTTTCCAAAATAAAAACGTAAAACAAATATGTTTAATACTATACAAAACTCTTAAAAATCACAAAATTCATTAAAAATTTGATTATATCTACTGCAACTTAACAAATTTTCTACGAACTCTCAAATCATATGGTTTTTATTTTTTCGGTAGATTGACTATAACCGGTAACTGTAACAACACTAGATAAGAAGGAAAGCTGTCTAACCAAGCTTTGAGTTCTAATATGATGAAATATCTTAGTCGGAAACCTTGCTCTACAGTTAGTACTGCGTTTGTGTCGGATGAGTCGGTTGTCCAAGTTGCTGAACCAGCTTCAGAGTCGAATGAATCTGTTCACCAAATTGCTGAATCAGCTTCGGAGTTTTGTGACTCCTGTAAATCTGCTGTTACCGAAGTTGCTGAACTTAATGAAGAATCTGAAGGCAAAGAAACTTGTCAAACAGAAATTCAAGATGAAATAATTCATAGAGAGTGGTTTGTTGAATTAGACCCAGGGAAGTGGGAATTTTCAATAACGGATTTGCAGCGTCGTGGCCTCATTCAAAATGGACCTTACCAAAATCTAGAGATATCCGACGAAGAATATCCAAAAGATGATAGCAAAAGGCATTTGTCAAATTTTTATTTTACCCGAATGTTGTGCTTGGAAAGATCTTAGTCGAATATTGCAGATACATGAACAAAGTGCAGGACACATGGAGTGTATGTTTAAATAGATGGAATTTTACAAAGGAATCAAACGTGGAAAGACAATTGATATGGAAAAGGAGAGATTAATTAGACAATCACAAAAATATTGGTACAAGTTGTTTGAAAGATTGGTTAATATCATCAACTATTTAGCCTGGCACAATCTTGCATTTAGAGGTCATCGAGAATAAGGTAGATGATAGCGGCAACAGTGGCAACTTCATGGACCTATTCAAGTTGTTATATCCAAATATGATCTGACACTGCAAGAACACTTGCGACGCAGGAATGCAAAACGTCTTGCTCAACATTATTTGTGCCCTAATATCCAAAACGAGTTGATAACGTTAATGTCTCAATCAGTTATTGAGGAAATAATTCAGAGTCAAACAAGCAAAATATTAAGCTTTTGTGCTTTCATGCTCGACTGCACCAGGGATGTGAGCCGTGTTGAGCAAATGTCAATAATATTTCGATTTTGGAATTTCGCAACTGGGGAAATAGAGGAACACTTTATTGCATTGCTGTAACAGAAACAACAGGAGAGACTACGGCGCCAATATGGTCGGCATAAATAAAGGCATCAAAACAAGAATATTTAATATTAATCCAAGAGCATTCTTTACGCCTTGCGGTTGTCACAGTTGGCATTTGCTATTGGTAGATGCAGCAAACTCTTCTGTAACTGCTAAAACATTTTTTTGGTTTATAAATAAAATATATGAGCTCTTTTCAGCATCTAGTAAACGCTAGGAGCTTGTTAAATCTAAACTAAAATAGACATTAAAAGCTCTGTCTGAGACAAGATAATGGGAGTGTCGGACTGGAGCAGTTAAAGCGATATTTTTGCAATTTGATATCATAGATTATGTAAATGATCTACAAGATAAAGATTCTGAATCTCTGAGTGACTGTAAAGCTATCTTAAATGAAATGCTAACTTTTGAGTTTGTTGTAGCAGTACACGAAATTTGGCTACGTGTTAACAATATAAGCAAAGTATGGCAGTCGGTGGATGTTAACTTAAATTGACACTTTACTTTTTTTTCGTACCTGGATACAAGAATATCGTAATACATGATTTGAAGAAGCTGTTGCACAAGCTCGATCTTTTGTAGAAAAAAGTAGTTATGAAGTCCCGACAGAATTTAAAGACAAAAGAAAAGCGAGAAAGAAAAGAATGTTTGGGTATGAACACATTGATGAACCTATACAATCTACTGAAATGCATTTCAAAGTTGACTTTTTCATTACAAGGTAGATGCTATCATAGCCGACACAAAATGTCAATTCAAATCACTTAACGAATATTTTGAACGATTATTTATGACATAAATTATTTGAAATCTCTATCAAAAGGAGATCTGTACAAGCATTGTACAGATTTGGACACAATACTACGGCAAGATGAAAACAGCGACATTCAGCACTTCGAGTTATTTGAGGAGCTCCAGCTTTTCAGACATAATTCACCAGACTCTATAACAGATGCAAAACAGCTTTTACGATATATTTTAGAAAAAAAAATGCAAGAAATATATCCAAATATTTACATGGCGATCAGAATTATGCTGACAGTTTCGGTCAGTACCGCTTCGGCTGAGAGGAGCTTTTCAACGCTGAAACTTATTAAGAACCATTTAAGAAGCACGATGGGCCAACAGAGACTATCTGCATTGGCAGCGTTATCGATTGAAGCTGAAATAGCATCTCGTTTAAATACTGAAAAAAATCAGTTAAGCAAAAAGCCGAAAAGACCTAATTTAATAATGTTTTATATTATAACATACTATAGTTTAGAGGTAGCTGTTATTTAACAATAAATTCGTTCTTATCAGGTATTGCGTATTGCTGTTTAATTTCATTAATAAGCACTTTTCCTAACCGCCAACCAAGATATAAAAAGGGCCTCGCAAAGCGGATTTCGCCGACGCCTACGTTTGCTTTAGCTACGCCACTGTACAGGAGGAACAGTTGCATGGGCGTACCGAGGAGGGAGAGGCGCAGGGAAGGGCAGCTGCCCCCTGGAACTTTGTTGCCCTGCCAAAAAAAATCTTTAAATGTATTTAGCTTCTTTAGAAAAGACCATAAAAATGCTCAGTATACATGTCCAGAAATACAAAATGAAATATTTAATATATGTGGTCTTGATTAGAGAACATTTTATCAACGACATTAAAGTTGCTTGTGCCTACAGTATTTTGGCTGATTTTACGATTACAAGGACAAAAATGTAAGGAAAGAATTTATGGGGTTCGTCGAACTAGAAAAAATTGGTGAGGAAACTATAGCAATGCCTTACCCTACAGCTACCATTGAAAGATATTTTGGTACTCTCAAATGCGTAAAAACCTGGCTGAGATCAACAATGATTGGAGATAGGCTAAACGGTCTTTGCAGGCTCAGTGTGCATAAAAACTTGATAGTAACTCGTTTGGGTGATTCTTTCACAGAAGATGTTGTAAGTCGCTGTACAGAAGATCCACGAAGATTGCTTTTCAAATGAATAGTTACAGTATTATTTAAATACCTACTTACTACCTACAGACTAAAATATGCGCATTTTTTATATTGACATTATTTACCATTACCAGCAAGTTTTATACAGCTTAGATTCAACGGTAATTTTAATAGTGACGTTCGAAACTTTACTTTCAAGCGAATTTGAATGAGTGTAGAATCTAAACGGCTTCACTTTAGAATAAAATAGATTGCGCTACCGCAATGCCGAATTAATATTTTTTTTTATATTAAGTTTAAAAAATATATTTTAAGGGCATGTGTCAGCCAACGTATAGGTATTTTCAACAAACCGATCTCCGATTCTTAAACCTCGTGACCTCTGCTATAAAAAAGTTTTATACCAATTTTCGACACCAGATCAGAAAAACGAAGTTAAATTAACACATGCAAAAAATCGCATATTTCCAATATTTCGACAATTTTACGAGTGAGTCGATAGTCTCGCTTTTGGTGCCTTATAGAAATTTTGAAGGACTATCTACTTCTTTCAATTTTTTGACATGACATTTAGGTTAAAATAAATATATATATTTACACATTTAAGTTCCTAAAATCTTATTGAAAACGGTTTGAAGGTAAAAAAATGGTCCAAGATCGGGAAATGTAAAATTTTTTTGATGAATTTATTTGCCTGATATCATTTAAAACTATCCGAAGCCGAGGAAATGGTCAGGATCGGAGGCTTTGGAAATTTTTCAAGCGATAAGCAGCGGTTTGTGAGTAAAATCTTAAGTCCGATTTCGAAAATTTTACTTCAAATATCGAAGTTGTCGCAAGTAATGTCAAAATATAAAACACAAAAAAAAAACTTTTATTTCATAATATTAATCTCACATTGTTGAAGTTTTCACTCTTGTCGTGTGGTCTTAAGAACGCACCGATTTTAAATGTATTTTTACAATTAATAATTCATGTTTCAACAATGATATTACATATAAACAACGATACGAAGTTGATCGTTACGAGTTCAAGCCTTTACCATTGGCGAGCACAATCGTTGACCTCCTCTCCACTCGGCAGCAAAATTGTGCAATATTGAATAATCCCAAATGGCGAAATAATCAAATATAGAACTTGACCACAAGAATCTTAAAACACAAAAACGCATTAAATTAATAAGTATATTTCGTCGGATTACAGTTATCTCCAAATCCCAAAACCTTCCAGCCAAAAGCTTTTGGCAAAGGGTTAAACCAGGAGCGGTTCTTTCCAACAAAGGGAACCCGATTCATAAATTGGTTAACAAGTGCCTCCGAACACTCTTATAATGATAATACCCCTATACGGTTTCAATAAAACCTATGTTAGAGCAAAAAGGGGTAAGATCGGTTAACCCTTTGTGTTTGGCAAATCGGTGCCCTTTTTACAACGGGGCAATTTTATAGAAAGGGTGCACGCTCTAACAATGCTTGTGTGTGTTAAACACCGCCATAGTGTTACACAACAAGACGAAATTTGAGAACCCATTATGCCCAAGAAATATTTTAAAGGAAAGGCTAAAGAGTCTATAAAAATGGTCCTTTTTATGAGTTTTTTTTTTAATAATGGATTCAGCCTATCGTAGTCGCTAGCGTGTTTAATAGAGGCATGTGTCGGCACATTTCAGAAAAAAAAATGGTTTTCAAAAGGTATTTAGAGGGTATTAAGTTTCTGTGGATATAAGCTGTCAAAGTGGTGCCGAAGTAGTAAAAGTAATACGACTCGAGTAATTATAGTCGAAGAAAATATGTTCAAAGGTTTTTGTTTGGCTCCTTAATATTATAGTGGAGCAGGTTTGATGAATTTTGTCGGTAGAAGAAGACATGATTGCATGGAAGTATTAACAACCTAATTTAACGATTACTTGGTATATATCAGTAGCGAAGGCGTTCACATTAAGTTTTAGGGTTAAATTCCTCCAAAAAATAGAGCCAAATTAGTGTAATATTGCTTACTTTTATATGATAAAGCCACCAAGACAACTGGAAACGTTCGACTCTTATTTTATATAACATTATTAATTTAATACTAAACTATTGTCTGTGA
>MU182172.1:315379-325746 GCA_016904865.1 Pissodes strobi | reverse complement strand
TTATTTTATATAACATTATTAATTTAATACTAAACTATTGTCTGTGAGATACCAGCTATTCGTCCCCGTTATCGACACTACTCAAGTACTCAGTACTGTGTTCTTATTCAGTGGCGTGCCCAGAAATTTGGTCTGGGGGGGGGTTAGGCGCCCGGGGGGGGTTAGGCGCCCGGGGGGGGTTAGGCGCCCGGGGGCGGAACAGAGATTGGCGCCCCCATCATTCATTCATCAGCATTCTCTTGAATGCCAACCGCGGACCCCCCCCCCCTATGTTCCGTCCCATTTGCCAAAATTTACCCTCATACCGCCGCGTAAGATATTTACACATCAAAAAATCTGTCTCTTGGGTGCCACTACGATGTTTAAATAATTATGTATTTTCTTGTGATCAACATTGAAAAGAGTCCACTTAAAAATTGGCCCAAGTTGGGCTAAAGTTTTTTTACAGAAGAGCTCAATACGGAAATCAGTTTATTAGAATTTCATAATTTACATAAAGCTAACCAATTTGTCCTCGTCCTCTTGATGTCGCTCGCTGTAAGAAAATAAAGATTGATCTAACCTAACCAAATGACCTTACTATTCACCTAAAGCGAAATTAATATGTATATTTTAGATTAATAAATATGTAGATTTTAGATTAATTTAAAAAGAACAAGGGCAATTTACAACAGAAGTTGGGATTAATAATTGCTCTCAAAGAAATTAATTTAGTTTCCGATTCTGATTCGGAGATCCCCGTTGTGGTTAGGTTGTATCCAAAATATTCAGATCCTCAGTCTTAAAATGAGTCTTTCACCATCAGAAGTATGTGCGTCAATGAATATAAGTATACAGACCGGCCTAATACATATCTATTATACATTTGGCAGTTAGGTAGATGATTATTCGAATTAATATACTAGTGACTTACAAAATGTACAGGGTAATCCATATAAGACTTTACGTCTTATGCCTCGTTAATATCAAAATTAAAAATGGCGAAAATTTTAAATTCAACTAGCTCTGTGGCCTCTTGTACAGCTTTTGGCGTAGATTCGCGTCGTGATCAGCTTTTCTTCAAAAAAAAAATATTTTTCTCGAAGAAAAAATAAAAACTTTAATTTTGTTTAACTTATAAATCGATGTTTTTATATTTTCCCTGAAGAGTCCATTTTCCCGAAATTTTTCAACAGAGAAGCATTTAGTGAAATTTTCTCTTAAGAATTCTCTTTCTAACTGTCGCGTCGTCTCTGATCCTCGCCACTATTTCCCGGCTAGAACGACCCAAAGTAATCGCCATTTTCAGATTCTCGCCAATTACCATAGATCGTCAAAAAGGATGTGTCCAGAAAATCTCATCAAAATTAATTAATTTTTTCTACAGTTATCGTGTATCAAAGCATAATTTTTAAAAATCGCACAAAAGAAGTTCTTACTTCAAAAATCATAATTCCACTAATCACTTTAAAAGTTCGAAGAGGAAAAGTTTAACGGAATAACGGTAACTTTCCATAAACTTTCCTGTTATAAATTATATATCTAAGCAATCTCATTCCTATCCACTATGAATAGAATAGAAATTACCTACGTCAAGGGCTCTATTCGTCCAAGCAATATGCAAGCAAATACTTGTCCGTGATTCATATTCTCAAAACGTGCAGCTGCCTCTCAAAAAAAGTTAATAGGTCGTGAAGAAAACTGCGATAAAGCCAGAAATTCGAAATTTAGGGGATCTTGTGTTAATCTGGGTAAATATTGACTTGAAGAATTGACGTTATAAAGATCTAAGGACATGTGGTGTCACGTACTTTCGTGTGGGCCAAACAAGCTTAGTTGGATTATTAAATATTAGCATAGCACGTTGATTTATTTGAACGATGTAGCAAATAAACATAGATTTGTATCGTGAGTTGAATCTAGTTAACTTTCAGTTTTAATTACGATGACTAAAATGACTATATTTATTTTAATATATAATATACAGGGGTGTAATCACTATTAAAGGATATGAGAAAGCTGGTTTTAGATATATAAGTCCATATAAACATGCAAAAACACTTAGTTTTCGTGTAACAGGGTACCAAAGTTAACTTGTTTTAGTTTCTTTTAAATCTATCAAATTTGATTTTAAAGTACCTAGTACGCATACAATTGCCTGCAGTGCCCAGAAGGTAAAGTTATTATAATCTGACATAAACTACAGCTTACAGATTATTACTTATTACAAGTTCATGTAAGCTTTGACCAGACCAAACCAATTTTTTTTTGGACCGATACTGTTTTTTTGTATTTTTTTGATATCTTGCACCGTTTTAGTAGAATATCTTGACGACAAGCCAAAAATATAAATGCAGGATTCTAACTAATTTAACAGTTTACGTCAGTGTCGGTCCCTGTGGGCACTGCAGAAATATTGCACTTACCAAATTTGAATTGATTATCAATAATATATTTAAAAACTATAAAAATATATTGTATCCCCGTTTATTCGAAGACTAAGCGTTTTATTGGACATGTTTAGATGGACTTTCGTCTGACCCAAAATTAGCTCTAGATCTAGAATCACCTCTTTTGATATCTTAGACAGGGCCGGCCCTATCATAAGGCGCTCTAGGCGCCAAGTTCCAGATGTAAAAGTGCGCGCAAAAATAATTTAAGAAAAACGTTTTGGTCGCTATGTAGAAAAATGCGGGAATGACCGTAAACAGATTAGAGTATGAGGCAACATGGCCCTGAATTTTACGTCATGACCGACGTGGCCCACCACCCACCTATCTCTAGGCGGCGCTGCCAGCGAGGTTTTCATTTCAGTTTAGTCACAGATCTATGGTTACCGACAGAGTCTAGTTAAGACTGTCATCCTTGTGCCTGCTACAGTTTAAGACTGGTTAACCTTATGGTGGCTGATGCAGCTAAATCCTCAGTTAAATAAGTTTCATTGTTTGGCATCCTCCAGCGATTGTTTGTGTTTTTTGCAAATTCTGCAAAGAGATGGAAAGTTATTTCCAAACCTGTGAAGGACTCGACTTTAAAAATGGTGTGTGAAACGAGATGGGAAAGTAGAGTCAACAGCTTGAAAGCGGTACGGTACCAGTTAGCCGAAGTAAAAAGTGCCTGGGAAGAAGAGTATCAGCAATCAACTGATCCCGTGGCGAGTTCGGAAGCTAAAACACTTGCAGTCAATTTGAAGAAGTTTGAGTTTTTGCAGTCGTTAGTCATTTGGTATGACGTTTTATTCCACGTTAACCTTGTCAGCAAATCCATGCAATCAGAGCGCGTAGACCTATCAGCAGCTCCAAAAATGATGCACAAATGTTTAACATTTTGGAAAGAATATAGAGATGGCGGAATAACAGGGGCTATCATTGCAGCTAAAGATATAGCTGAAAAAGCTGAAATTTGAAATAATGCTCTAACGAAAAAAGAAGAAAATGCTCTCATATGAAAATGAATATGCAGGCCAACAGATCCAGAAATGTTATTCAGAACCAATATTTTCTATCCTGTGTTAGACACCGCCATAAACTCTATAGACCCGCTTCACACAACTTTCTGCAATTAAGGAGACTAGGCTTTTTAATAAAAGGAATGATGGAAATCTGAATGAAGCATGTCAAAAACTGACATATTATCATAACTGCGATATTTCGGGACTGGATCTTCCAACAGAAATCTTGTGTTTGAAAAAGTTTTTAGATATTGATAAAGGTGTCCCAATAACAGTACTTCAGATCTTAGCATTAAATAATAATTGTCAAGATACGTTCCCAAATATTTGGACTGCTCTCCGGATTTTTATTATCATTCTGGTTACGGTTGCCAAAGTCGAACACGTAGTTTTAATAAGCCTAGTTAATTAAAACCTACCTTTTGTCGACTCCTGCAGGTGACAAGCTTTCTGACCTAGCCTTGCTCTCCATCCAAAATGATATAGCTCAGACATTGTCGTATGAGGAGATAATAAAAGTTTACAACCGCAAAAGTTCGCAAGCAACGATTTGTTTAAAATTTGTTCCCCTGACAATTTGTTATCGGTTAATAGTTATTATTTGGAACCTGTAGCGATTTTAAGATAAATAAATATGTGCCTTAATTTCTACATATATTGCTTATTGTTCGAAATCAACTGTTCCTTTAAGTGCTGTGAGGAGTGCAGGCCAACCAGCACTGCTGTTTCCAAATTAGACAGAGAGCTAAGATCGAAATCATCCACATCCAAAATGTATGATTGCACGAAAAATCGGTATACGCGTATATTAGAAGCAAGCAAGGAGGGGCGCAAAATTGGATATCGCTCTATCTTAAAACTTGCCTCAGGACGGCACTGATCTTAGACTACCTAACAAGTAACGATGCAATTCTCTTTATCGCTCTGTTGTTATTTTTGCTTCGTCTTATTCCTTTGGCGTTACTGATATAAAAGGTGTTACGAAATTAAATAGCAACACTTTACATCTTAACTAGGATAAAAAAAGACACAATACACTTTGATCGAAAAATTCGCCTTGATCGAGTTGGTTCCCGAGATGGACACTTCATTTTATTATGCTCGAGTTGGTGTTTATCCATGAATGTTGCACGAGCTAAGCCTTGCAATCGATAAATGTGATTTCTACTGCTGCGTTAAACTTGGCAACAACGCCCTTAATATTGTACTATTTTAGAACTGGGTGTAAAGTGTCAGGCAAGAACCCATTCGGCCTATAATTTTTCGGCCTCCATAAAATATTAACCACTGGCAAAGAATATGTAGTAGAATATTCTTTGCCACTGGGTACGAACTATCCCCGGCCGAAAAATGCTTCCTCAGAGACATTCTCCACTCTTATGGAATGGAGGACTATGAAGTTGGTTTTTCTTAAATATCATCGAAACTGTTTAAAAAAAAAAATACAAAATCCATTAAAAATAAATCACTAATACAAAATCATTATTACCTAGTCCCATAGCCAATGCTAAAACTACAGAGGAGAAGATTGTAATATGGAATCCCATTTCGTTTTTCCTAAATAAAATTCTTATTTTTTGTAATATCGACAAAAATTAAACGTTAACTAGTTTTGTGTTTAATGACTTATTATACTGAATATCAAAACTAACATCCTGAATATAAGTTCACAGACAAAGAAGTGCAGTTTTCACTCGGCGGAATTTGTCCATATTCTCATAAAAACCTAAATATATTCATACTATGTTAATGAAAAAAGAATGGTAGAGTCTTAAACTCAAAAAAATAATAATACAGAGATTTATCGACAAAAATCACAAGCGTAATTGTCATTTTCCAGTCTCAGCAATCACAATGGGCCCACATGTCGCACATGATGCACTGCATCTATAGTTCACCTCGAATGTCCTCGGAAAATTTTCCTTTGCAGAAAAGACAGACGCATCATTTTTTGGGTTGGGTTATCTCCCAAAATAGATTTCTGGACCGGTAGATGAGTCAGAAACGACCGTGTTATCACTTTCCTCAGATGCGCCTGATTATTTTCTCTTTTTTGATCTGTTCTTTTTTTTGTCCGCTTCTATTATGATGTTTTTTCGCCGACCCAATGTACCTATCAGAAGAGCTAGGTATAGGAATCCGCTCTTGGTCAAAATGGGAATTTGATGATGTAACTTTTCATTGCAAATTTCTCTAGTTTATTTTGGTAAGGTGAATTATTGATAACTGCCGCGGAAGAAGCTTTCCGGCCTCTATTGGATCTTTCTTTTTCGAACCGGGGCAATAGGAACAGGTAAAATTACATTTTGCCTTGAAAACTTTGAAACAGGAAGTGAACTGCAACGGGCCTGTGCACGGCCCTCGCAGTGTCAATGGCATCTCAGCTGTGCTGAAATCAACATCCGTGAAAATACCCCGATGACAAGAGAATATTCCGGTCTTTGAAGAGCGATTGATTGCTAATGATCCTGTTTGATACTGAGCATACGCTTGGTTAAAGAGTTCTGCAATATCATAGGATCCTAAGCGTCGCTAATTATGATGCATCCAAAGGCGAATAGCTTCAATCTAATGGATTTTCAGTGCCTCCTTATCTTATCTAGTGGTTAGAATTATGTGTTGAATGCTTCAACATTTCGTGTATTTAAATGAACATTGACCATCCAGCAACGATATAACATCAGGGCTCTGCAGATGGCTTAACTTATTTTATAAAGTTTATACACCAGACACGAAGTAGATTGCCTAGCATCCAACCCCAGGGATGGCATTTCTCTACTGAACGCAGGGGTGCGTGAAGATGAAGCATCGGCGCGGCGGTATGAAGCTATCGCCAGCACTCATGCAACCTGTTACAGTCATTGTTAATCCTCTTTCAGTTGCACTCAAAGCTCCAATTTGCCTTTTACCTTTCATGCCAATTGTTTGATCAATTTTTGTTTGAAAAATCGACAGGCTAGTTTCGTCCAGCGCGGCCGTAAATTTACGCTTTTCATATCCACTATCCGGATATCGAAAAACTTGTCAACGGATCCTCTGTTAAAGACATCAGCTCTTGATATCGAAGTACCCCTAGGTTTGTGAATTGAGAGCGTGTCCTGGTAACGACGCAAAGTCATGCACGTCCATCGTCTTCTTTAGCAAAGAATGAATGTTTTAGATTCTTACGCTCAGTTAACTGAGAAGCCACCACCTCCATAGCTCTACGAGTCACTCCCTGGTATTTACTTTCCATTAAAAGCAAAATATTCAACAAATTGCTCTTCAAGGTAAGTTGGCAGGACAGAGACCTTCTTCCTAACCTCTTTTAAACTACTTCTTTCGCAGAATATTTTGTTTGATGGACCAAACGTTACACCGTTGTTTTTGGCACACAAGTTTGACGGCCTTTTTGAGTCCCATTGTTTTTCCTTTTTGCGGTATAATGGCAAGCCTACGAAAATGCACCCATATTTGAAATCATAAATAGAATGAATGCATAAAATATGGAGCAAGGTGGTCCATATTAACAACAATGTATGAAATGAAGAAAAAAATATTTTAGAGTTTTAAAGTAGTCTATATGGATATTTTATTGACAAAACAATAGAAATAAATCCTATGCAGAAGTACTGAAATACTCAGAACTTACCTGCCACTAGATAGGACAGAATTTTCGTACAAAACTAAAACACTTGGCAAATAAAACTTTTTAAAAATGAGTTATTGAGACCTTCGCCACATGTGACGAGACTGACAGCAACGCAGAGTTACCAATCGTTTTGCGCCATTTATATGTAACTATTAGCCCAGTTTTGATTATTAGCAGATGGTAACTGAGATTTACATATAATAAAGGAGGATTCCATAATAAGCACTATTATCACCTTCTCCTCCACTATCATCGGGGAAACCCCCAGTTTTTTTTTTGCAGGAGATTTCGAATTTTTACATTATGGCACAAAAATAATTAAAAATCCAGTAGGAAACAGTTTCGAGAATATGTAGCAAAAACCATCTTCCAAGTCCTTTTTTAGGAGGTGTATTTTTCGCCTCGAGTTTGTTAGAACTTATTTTAAACGTAGGCTACACTGTAAAAATAATGCACCTTAATTTATGGGCATCTTGTAGAAATAGTTTATAACCAAAGCATTATATCGTACAGGGAAAGTTATAAAATCAGTCCGGTAATCCATGGTATATTCTGTTCTAGTTTTTAGTGTCGCTCTTCGGGTTTATGCTTTGCTGATGAATTTACCCATTGTAAATAACTTCATGAAATTCACGTTTGCTAATGTTAGCCTTAGTTATTAGTACCCTTTTACTGTCATAGTTGTTTGTTAATCGTTCTATTAAATATGTTCTTAAATATATGGCTCAAAGTTGGCAAGTATTGCAGCTTTTAGGTTACTCGAGTTTTATTGTTAAATGTTGGAACCACCTGTTGAAACATTTCCTTGACAGTTGGGGGCATATGATAATGTTATCCGATTTTGCACTGCTTCTATGGCTTTCCCATTTCTTAAGGGATCGAAGCATGGGAGTTGGTATATTGATGGACATCTCTCGGAGGAATTTAAAATCAATGCCGGAGTTTCTCAAGGGTGCATATTATCTCCCACACTGTTCCTGCTCGATATCAACGATCTCTTAGACAGGACAAACAATTCTATTTACATCTTTGCAGACGACAGCACTCTTATATCGTCATTCATGTCGCGGACTCTAATGACTGCTGCTCGTTCCCAATGCGAGCAGGAAAATCAGATTGCTGCCATTAATGAGGAAATTAATGTCATCGTGGAATGAGATGAAGAAAACAATGTCCAGCAGCAAACATCGCAGGACCTGACTTATCAATGACAGGACAAACACCAACTCTGGCCTCATCCATAAGCTTGCTGGGCATCAACGTAGAAAACAATATGTCTTGGCGTAATCTCGTCACCAAAATCGCCAAGACAGCAGCACAAAAGCAAGGTGCACTATATAGAGCAAAAAAGTTGTATGCACCTCATCAGCTCTTACTGCTTTATAAGGCTCAGATGAGACCATCTCTCTGTTCCCATGTGTGGAGCCCGGCACCAAAACACTTGCTCAAGATATTAGATTCCATATACAGAGAAGAGCAGTCCGTCTTGTGGATAACCCAGAGTTGACTAGACAGCCTTGAACATCGAAGAAAAGTGGCGGACCTATCTCTGTAAGTACTATTTATACTACTACGAAAGTTGTTCGAACGAGCTGGCACTTATGACTCCGTCGAGAGTTGTGCCAAACAGAAACACCCGTCAGACACAAGCTGCTCCTCAATATAGGATTCAGTTGCGTCGCTACTGCGGGACTTCTTTGTCTGGACGACTGCCTCGCTCTAGAATGGACTTCCGAGCGACGTATTTTCTGAAAATTACAACCTACAGCGCTTCAAGTCCAACGTTCGCAGACGTTCGTTGAGTGGTATAGGATTTTCCGTGTGCAAACATAAAAAAACATTGAGATTGAGCGAGTCTGCTAGTACTCGAGACATTGATGTGTATACATATCCTATATCGACATGAAAATCTAATGCCACCTTAAGCCGCGTGACACCTAAATATAGGCAACCGCTTATTTGGAATTGGTTGCCTGTATTCCGGCATTAGAAAGAACACGTTTTACAAGGAAGCGCTGAAGTAGACTGCGCATGGTTATGATCTCATCAAAAAAATCAAAATTAATAACTATATTTTAAGTTCTGATCTCTTGCATTTAATGCACCTCTCAAAAAATGGATGTTTCAGAGCTCATTTGCCCTAGGACATCATCGAGCAACCTTTGGGTAGTGTAATTCAAAGACTGAATTAACTGAATGTACAGGGTGTTCACCCATAATGTCTCCCCTCTTTAACTTTGTTAATTTTTAAGCTGCAAAAAAAAATTAAAAGCAAAATTGTAGGGTTTTTAATGTAGTTTTTGCACACGTAAATAAAAAAAACAAAAAATTGTATAGTATACAGGGTAGATCAAAAAGAAACTTTTTTTTTAAACCTAGCCCCCATTTTTTATTCGATTTTTCGATTCTACGTAAAATTCTAAGGATTTTTAATGTAACACACTATGTGCCTATTCCTAATACTTTAGGAGTTATTAACAGTTGAAGTTGCTATTTTTTAATTATAATAATAATTCTTTAATCATTTTTAAAACAGAAGATACAAAAAAGCACTACTCGAAGCAATGAGATCCAATTGAGGAAACTCAATATTTATACCTCAATGACTTCAAAAGCTAAACAGAAAGTTATATTCTTAGGTGGATGTTGCCATAAAAAAATAAAAGAACAAACAAAATAGCGACTTCAACTGTCAATAACTCCTAAAGTAGTAGGAATAGGCATATAGTGTGTTACATTAAAAATCCTTAGAATTTTACGTAGGATCGAAAAATCGAATAAAAAATGGGGGCTAGATTTAAAAAAATATTTCTTTTTGATCTACCCTGTATACTATAATTTTTTTTGTTTTTTCCTGCACGTGTGCAAAAACTACTTTAAAAACCCTACAATTTTGTTTTCTTATTTTTTTTGTAGCTTAAAAATTAACAAAGTTAAGGGGGGGGGGGGACATTATGGGTGAACACCCTGTACCTAGATGTGCTCACTACCAATTTTTTAACTTCGCTATCTTTACTGTGTTTTTGTGCTTTAGTTTCAATTATATTATGTTACTGTTATATCAAATTTTAATGTTTTATTTGTGATTACGTTAAGTCTAGTTTTAATTAGTTTGTTTCTTAGTACGACTGAGTTAGTCTATGTTAGTGGAACAAGTTTCAATCTACGAAATAAATAAATAAATCAAGCGTCCTTATTTCTTGCATACTTTGGCTAACACGTTTTGTTTGATTTAAAAATCACGTAGATATCCCCTTTTCGTTTGTTTTGTAGGATCCCCTAAATATAGCCAATATATATTTGATC
>MU182172.1:257651-275825 GCA_016904865.1 Pissodes strobi | reverse complement strand
GAAATATTTAGGAATCTTGAATAAAATATGTAGCTTATTTTGAAGGTAAATCTATCTTCATCTTTGATTAAGATTGCTCGAAATTCTAAACAAAAATATGTTTTTAAATCAAGAAAATAATTTGAAAAATTCATATTTTGCTTTTAAGAAAATGCATTTATTCATACGAAATATATTTTTCAAAAGGAAGTATCTGTTGACTTAAATTTAGTAAAAAAAGTTGAGAAAATGTGTATACATAAATGGAGTATTCTTTTTTTTGTGTGTAGGCGTTCCTCAAACATATGCTGACGACACTGCTATTCTACAGTGGCAAGATATGCTGACGACACTACGATTCTGGCATCACACACTAGTCCAATATCAGCCTCAAGAAACTTCTCAATGAAACTTAAATAAAATTCAGCACTGGTTAAAAACGTGGCACTTCAAAGCTAATGAAACTAGGTCCATGCGTGTAACCTTTACACTGCGCAGATAAATGAGCGCAAGCCGCAGAAGCTAAATATTTCAGTATGCATTTAGATCAACGCCTCACTTGGAAAAAAACATATATTCACAAAACGTAGGCAGCTAGGACTTAAACTTAGTAAAATGTATTGGTTCATTGGTCGAGAATAAAATTGTCCTTAGGCAAAAAGGAATTACTATATGAGGTCATTCTTAAGCCCGTTTGGACGAATTGAATCCAACTCTGGGGAACTGCAAGTGATCCCAACATTAACATTCTGCAGAGGTTCCAAAACAAAGTGTTGCGTGCCATAGTAGTAGCGCCTTATGAGTTGTATAAAAAAATCCACAGCATTTCATCCATATGGGAAACTTTTTTGTTGCTCATTTCTCAGGAAATTTTGCTCCTCATAAAAATCGGTGCAGCATAAGAATTTAATTGTTCACAAATTTTTGGTATAACATACAGGTAGAGCTAACTAAAATATTGAATATTCATTTTTGTTCCATTTTTGACGACTTTTGGCATAATTTTTTCCAAAAATTTTCCCTTCCATGAAAATATTTTATTAGGTTTTTTGTATGTACTTTTATGTCCTTTAAATCTGCTTGATCTGCGGATTTTTCGGCGCATTTGAAGTTGCAGAAATATCATTATCTGCCTGGTGGTTATCATTCAAAATAGCTTCTGATGGTGATGGCGGAGGTGATTCTTCATCAATATTTGCGGAATTATCTTGTTCTTGAGGTGAGACTTGACTCTCTAAACGATTTGGTGGACATTCAATATACCCTGGTGACTTAGTTGTAGTAGTCGGTTTACGTTAGGGGAGAATGAATAAATAAAAAGTAATCATAAAGATAATACGTTTTTTTTTATTTTGTCGAAGAACCACTTGGAGCTGACTTCAGGCTTCGTACAAAATCTGGTCTAATATCTTCTTCCATTTTTCTTTGCTTTCATATACTGAAAGACTTTTATTTCTCTAAGTTAAAAATGCATTCAAGGGCCATCTTCTCTGATAAATTATTCCGCAAAAGGTGCCATATCACCTGACAAACAAATAATGCTTATACTTTTACAGAAATTAGGTTTATTATTTTCTCAAATATGATACGTTTTGTTGAACATAATCGGGTGTTTCATGAGTAGATTGATGTTCCCGTTCATCGTGATGATGTGTTGGCTGAATCATCTCGGTATGGGTCATTGAAGGCTCCGAGTCCTCATAATCATGGGATGCAGCAACAGAATAGACATTAGAACACGCATTTGCATATGTTGGACTATTAACTGAAGATATTTGACTTGCTCCTTGGAACGACTGAAGTGATATATGAGAACCAATTTCTGCTGAAAAAGTGTATGTGTTCTGAGGGGATAAAGAATTGTGCGTTAAGCCAACGGGGGAATATGGAGATGATATTGGTGTTGGCGTATATGACGGTCCTGAGTTTCCCTTAATGTTTTCACTTAGGAACAGAAACTTTATTTTAAATTGACGCATCTGATTTCCGTTAATATTTTTTGCAGTTTCATCATCAGTGTCTTTTCTATTCTTATTTTGTAAGTAGTCCAGAAATGAATTATCTATATCGTTTATTTCCCTCTTTTTACTGCGGGATGTTGGGAAACACCCAACACTCTTCTCTGTAATATAAAAAAATCAATTCGCTAATCATAATAGTTAGGTCTACGCTTTATCAACTTCAATGGTCACCAAATGTATTTTGCTGTTAAGCAAAACAAGTCTTATCGAAAACCGTTGAAGCTAACGCTAATAAAACACATAAGCTCCCAACGGACTGTTTTGTCAATTCATTCAATGCATAGGAAAATGAGCTTTATGTACTCTAACGGTTTTTTAGTTACCCAGAAAATGAAATCCGTTGATGATGCCTTAGCACTAAGTAACTGCTCGAACGACCGGAAAAGCTAAGGAGAGTCGCTTTTGAGAACCAGTCGCGAAAGGCAGCTCAAGTGGAGTAGAAGTTGCAGTGAGAAGTTACTCACGCTCACTAATTATTTCTCTCTTATTATCGCTCTTATTAATAATTCTTTCTTAAACACCCAGACCGGGTTCTCATCTCTCATTAAGTACACACTTATTGAAAATATATACAGTTACGAGTTAATCGGTGGTCGATAGTTGATGTTTTTATTCCATATTGCTTAATGTTAAGAAGTGATTTATCAAAAGAAGATAGTGTAAATAGAGTGTAAATAGTGGATATTGTACATAAAGACAGTGAGGATATAGAATTAATAACCTAAAGAACATAAACTAAGCATAAACGTATCTGTTCCAGTTTCATGTTTAGTTGTAGTTATAGTGGTAATAAAGAGTTTTACATCTTTAGTATAACTCAAATGATTGTGGTTTCATTGCTCCATTCGGTTCAGCGCCGTAAGCTGTGGTCCTTCGAGAACTTCAATTAAGATAACAATTACATCATACAGTGCACATACAGCTCCACCGGCACAATTATACAATTGTGTCTCCCTCGTGTTTGGGGAAGAAGCCAAACAGCAATTCCTTCCCGATCACGGGGATCTGCGGATTTTTCGGCGTATTTGAAGTTGCAGAAATCTCATTATCTGCCTGGTGGTTATCATTCAAAATAGCTTATGATGGTGATGGCGGTGATGGTGATTCTTCATCAATATTTGCGGAATTGTCTTGTTCTTTACGTAAGACTTGACTCTCTAAACGATTTGGTGGGCATTCGATATTCCCTGGTGATTCAGTTGTATTAGTCAGTTTACATAGGGGAGAATGAATAAATAAGAAGTAATCATGAAGATAGTACGGTTTTTTGAAAAATCTTGTTCTTCTATTTTTCTTTACATTCATGAACTGAAACACTTCTACGTCTCTAAGTTAAAATTTCATTCAGCCGTCATTTTCACTGATAAATTATTCCACAAAAGGTGTCATCACGCGACAAATGTTGACAGGCAACTGAAGAAAAATGTTGACAAGCAACATATATCACAATTGTTGCACTGCTTCCATGTCGTACCGAGTTGTGTAGAGTCGCTGATTCAAATACAGCGGCAACAACGAACGAAATATCGCGCGCATCTCGTATTGATGTCGTGTAGCGTCGTGAGAATAGGGCCTAAGAGTACTTTTGCCAGAGTCTATAGATATTCTTAAACTGTGCTTTTGCTGCTGCTATTTCATCCAATCGAATTACCAGTTTGTTTAAATTAATTCGGTGATTGTCTACAATTTTTTTAATAAATAAATCAAATTGGCTCTTGATACAATTTCTGCCGCTTAAAAGAGGATTACCTTAAGTTTGATATAATTCCAAAAATGGATGTACAAAAATGAATAATAAAAACCAATTTGGTAATTTCGTTCTGCTGGATAAATTGGGTGACAAACGTGTATCTCCACTTATATAAAATTGTTGAAATTTTGGAAAAACCCTGTATATTGAAATCAGAAATAGAAATATAGATAATCACTACAAATTGCTTTTTTGTATTTCATCAAAGATTATTACGGTGAAAATGAAGAAAATTTTTTAAAAAATCAAAATTTTTCAAAAATTTAAGGGTTTTATTTCAGACCCTGTATACCTTATTTACCATTAGCATATGCAAACATGCAGTTAACAGCACATACCCTGCGGAACAAGAAAACCGCTTCTTAATATTTTGTGTTGTATTTAAAATATCGACCTTTAAATTTTGGTTACAAATTTCCTTGATGCACTATTTATGTCTAGCAGTTTATTTTTGAAAACACAAATACCGTGCCTCATAAAAGACATGGATTAGTGATTTGAATAATCTAAACAGACATTTTGGGAAGGATTTATTTCGAGATATAGCAAAAATTATTCATAGCATTGCCATATTGTCAAGATGTTAATTTAAAAAGAGAACACCGAAAATAAAAGGTCAAGACCCAATTCTTTTATGCCCTTTTTTCCGTAAAGAATCTACAATTTGCACAACTGCCGGCAGGTTACGACTCGTCTTCAGCTCGTCTCGAGATCTTGGTTCCCACGTGTTTTGGTTTATTTTGAAGACAGCACCTGCCGCTAATGGTTCGAAATCGGGTTGTGGCGTGATTATTTCGTATGCAGTTTTTTCGATTAAACATGTTATGATTATACGTTACGTTGTTAAAGGATTTTATTCCGTATTTGGGTTTAAGATGACAGGTTTGATGGATTTTTGCTAGGAGGCATTCGTAAAATTAAATAAAACTGGGCAAAAATTGTTTTTTTTTTCTTTGGCGCTGTGCTATAATTTACCTTGCTTTTACAACATGGTCATATGTTACAATTAAATTTTTTTTTATTATATTCCAATACCTACTAGAAAATACCAAAAAAGCACGCTGCAAAGAAATTATATTCGTAAATATTTTTTTTTTCTTCACATCATCGTGGTGCTTTTTGAAATAATTGTAATTGTTTAATGATAAACTAACCCAAACTCTAACAACTTAGAACGCATTAATATAATAAGAATAAGAGTCAAATATCATGTATGCCTGATTTTATCCTAAACATACATTTATTTCCATTTTTAGGATAGATTCATTACTGATGAATTTAGTAGCTATACTTCATGCAATAATATCGGGTGGTCAAAAAGTAATGGTGCATAGAGCATCAGTGAGTTTCCCACATCAAAATATTACGATCAAGGAAAATTGTTCTTTCTCAAGTTTTAATTTGGGTTTTATATAAAATTGCAATATAGTCATCAAAATTGGCATAGGGCCAGTTTCAAGGCCGAGAAAAAATAATTTGACATATATTTTGTAGTACCTGATAGAGGGCGCTACTTGCAATATTATTTGCTCATTAAAAAGGCTTTAACTTTTTTTGGGCGACTACATGGTTCTTTTGACTGCAAAATATAAGGCCCTTGATACAAGATAAATTTTTAAAAATTGCAAAAATTTACCGTTTTTGAGATATTTGCTATTTTAGTATTACATGCAATATCGTAAGGTTTGTGCGATTTGGCTTTGTGCAAAAAGAATTTAGGTATAAATTTGGTTGTAAAATAAGTTCAGATAGTTCATAGAAAATCGTATAAATAACTCAGACAAGAGAGATCATTTAAGAAGATTCACAGGTGAACAAATTAGATTATTAAACAAATATTTATTTTCAATGATTAACTACAAAACGCTTAATTTAAAATAAAAATATCTTTTAGATAACAAATGTTCATCGTGGAACTCTTGGAATTTTGAAACGCGCTTCATGAATAAAGATTCCTCACAATTCTGTCACACTCGACTAACTTTCTTGACTTTCAAGCAGGTATGTGTTTCACAAAGTCGAATGACAAACTAACCTCAGCTAATACAACTTAACCAAAATGCGCTCGCTTGTCTCTTCACTTGTACAAATAATCGCGCTAACTCAAACTAATCAAAACTAACCATAATTAAACCCCACGAACAAAACAAGCGAGTACTTGATACTTGGTTTCATGCAATCCCATGGAAACGAGCCCCTACGACCAATCCATCGCTGAATAATCCCAGAAGTTCCATTATAAATAAAACATAGTACAAAAAGTTTATCCCTCTATGGATACACTTGCCATAGATACAAAAAATGTGACGCAACAGGTTTATTTCTTCACCCCTATTGTACATACATCCTCCTTCCTTAAATATTATCTGTACGGCGACAATCCCCTATAAGCCAAATTTTAATACTGAATTATAAATATTCTAAGGGGTGCAAGGTGATAAATTTTAGACTGCGAAGAGAGGCAATTAAGGACAAGTGCATTGAAACTAGAGGAACTAAATACAATGATCTCAAGTCTAATTAGATGCTAAACGACTTACGTGTGCAAAGACTGCAAAGTCGTTCAATCTTCAATTCAATTGCATACAAGTTAATTTTGCAAATACCTTGATCGTATTGCTCGGTCACGATAGGACTATAAACACTTCATTTAAGCTGAACTCACTACCAAGAATAAAAATAAAATTAATTTCTTGGGGTTATGTCCTACATGTGACTGTGAGTGTCTTCAAAATATACCTCTATATCTCAAAAGTTAATTTTTCATAAAGTAAAAAGTAACTATATCTTAGGCAATTACGTTAAGATTGTCACTTGCACGGAGAAGTGTGCCGGTGAAAAAGGCCTATGTCGGGGCATAGTTCAAGATTTTTCGCACAGAAACTCGCTTAGGAAAAATATATGACAAGTAAAGGTTTTGCCGGGATGTCAATAGCAAACTTTGTCAACGCTGTATTGATCAAAACCCATTTTGGTAAATAACAGATAAATTAATAATCCAAGTAATGTTGTAATAATAATCTAACAAATATCTCGAAAACGATCAACGCTTTTCAACGATTTTTAAAAAGTATTTCCTTTTATCTAGAAAATACAAGATCATCATATTTTGTAGCTAAAAGAACCATGCATTTGCCCAGAAACAAGTTATGTCCCTTTAAATGGGCAAATATCATTTATAAAACGGTGCTTTCTAATTGACATCTGTGTTGTAATTTTTTTCTACTAGAACACCAAAAATGTTTCTTCAATAAACCATTTTTATAACCGAAATAATTCACATTGGAAATTTTTAAAACTAACAAGCGACCCCGTAGGAAGCGCAAACAAATACAAGCTACCAAGTTTTCGTTACCAACGTTTTACATATAAAACATCAAAATATTCATGAAGATTATTCTCAAGATTTAATCAGTAAAACATATGTACAAGTTAAATTAAAAAATTGAGTATGCATATACGTTATCAATTAGTTTAAACATTTTTCACAAAGTTGTCCTCTTCTTTCCAGACACAAATTGTCACGTTTTAAGTATTTCTAACATTTGCTCTAGAAATATTTGGCAAGCATTTTGCAGTCTTCTGATACACACTTGCTTTCCAAATATCCCCAAAGAAAGAAATCGGCTGGCGAGCGATCCGGGCTCCGTGCTGGCCAAAAAGGGGCCCATATGTCCACATGTTATGGTCTTCAAAATATGTTTGCTAATTTCTCATATATCCTACCACAATTATGGTCTGGTGCACCATCTTGCTGGAACCAAATTTCACTAAGGCCTGGAAATGAACCGTTTCCAAGAAAGTAGTCAAATCGCCATTGCCAATTTGTTCTACGTATAGTTCGAAATCCAATTATCGTTGAATTTAAAATTCCACACCAAATGCTAAATTTCCACTTCCTTTGACCACCTCTAATGCGCACCCTGTGTTCATTTTTGTGTGTGTAATAATGCTCGGTTAAATATACCATCGGAAGTAAAAACCGATTGAATGAATGAATGATCTAGGGGGTGTTAATACACTGCGATCTGTACAGCTCTATTGATGCTTCCGTTGATGTGATTCTCAATCAGAGTACCTCATCCAGCTTCAGTGCTTTGATAAAAGCAAGTAGTCTGGATGGGGATGGTTCTATGGATGAAAGTTCCTCCTGTTCGACGATGCAGCACCTGAAGCAGGTCATTCGCATGTTCGCGACCGCCTCGCACTTCATGAGAAGGTGTTCCGGGGTTTCCTCTCCTTCCTCACAGAATCGGCAACTGTCCTCGTTTTCAATTTTTATTCTCTCCAAGTGCCTTCTTAACAGGCAGTGGCCCGTCAAAATCGATTAACCGCTCTAAATAATAATACTTAAGAAATTATTGTTTTCCTGCAGCTTAATTTTTAAAAAAATCACACAAATTACAAATTAACACATCTTTTTGTTTCTGAATCTCCATTGCACACACGGCGACAAAGGTGATGCCTAAATGATTTCATTCGATGGCTATTCAGATTTCTACTAACTGAAGATTTTAATATTGGCTGCTGATCTTGTAAAATTCTCCGGATCATTATGGAAGAAACCCATTCATTGGTTACTGGCTTTCTTCCTTATAGTGGTTTGCGGAATGAAGCATACTACAGAGAATTTGTTTTAAATGTCTCTCACTGTTTTCCTATGTAATGAGGATTTCTCGGGAAAACTCTCTAAATACACTACACGTTTTTCAAATATGTTTGTCACATACTCCATCAAATATTAAAGTTTTAGCAAAATTTTACCAGTTTGCTAAAAAAACTAGTATTTTGTATGCAACCCCATGGCAACGAAAACTTCATTGCTGGTAGTATCTGTTTACACTTACTGCGGGGGCGCCTATTAGCTTTAAATGTTTTCAATGTAAAATTATTATCTCGGATATAAAAATGGTTTATTGAAAGAACTTTTATGACACTTCCAGTATTACACTTCCGAAACTTTTTGAAAAACAATATTTGGAATCAGATTAGGTCAAATCTAGCAACACATCTAGAAGCATTTAAGCAAGCTTTCAAATAAACAAATGTTTATCAGGATATCTAAAAAAATAACGGAGATAAAAGGAGGGAAGGAACTTTTACGATGGGACACCCTGTATTCAAATGAATTTAGTCTAGTTTTCCACAAAAATGTTAAAATATGTTCAAAAAAATATTAATTACTGTTATTATTGATTCGACTCAAGAAATAGAAAGATGTTATTGCTTATGATAAAGTAAAAGTAATATTTGGAAATATTAAGCATTTTCTTCTACAATAAAATAATAAAATATCACCATCCAGTAAGTTCCATTATAAATGAAACATAGTACAAAACGTTTACCCCTCCATGGATACACTTGCCATAGATACAAAAAATATGATGCGACAGGTTTATTGCTTCACCCCTATGGCACAAGAATAATGATTATTCTTGTGCCTATGGTACACAAATCACCCTCCCTTAAATATTATCTGTACGTCGACAATCCCCTATAGGTTGCCAAATTTTAATACCGAATTATAAGTTTACTAAGGGGTGCAAGGTGATAAATTTCAGACTGAGAGAAGAGACAATAAAGGACAAGTGCATTGAAACTAGGGGAGCTCAATACAATTTTGTCAAGTGTAATTAGATGTCAAACGACTTACCTGTGTAAAGACGTTCAATCCTCAATTCTACCAGTAATTGCATCCTGATTAATTTTGCAAAGTCCGTAAATATCTTGATCGCATTGCTCGGTCACGATATGACTATCAACACTTCATATTTTAAGCTGAACTCACTACCAAAAATAAATATAAAAATAATTTCTTGTGCTTATGTCCTACATGCGACTGTGAGTGCCTTAAAAATGTACCTCTATATCTCAAAATAACTATATTTAATACAAAAGTCAATTTTTTATAAAGCAAAAAGCAACTATATATTAGATAATTTCGTAAAATAATTCGTAATTAACAATAATTGCATTTCATTAGTAAACAAGTTACTTCAGAAAGTATCTTTGCAGTGTCTTAGATATTCTTGAAATATCTTAAAGACTTTTGCAGTATCTTAGATATTTTGGAGTAACGTTTGCAGCAACTAACTAACTTTTAGAAGTAATTCTAAAAGTACATTAGTCTCTAATAATTTCATAGTATACAACTTTACCATAACTATCTTGCCAAATGTATAATTTTAAATATTTTCAAAAGCTTTAATTGTTGATAGGCCAGACGATCTGCTGAAATATTGGTTAAATTGGAACTGATTTCAGGAAAGTTGGTAATTATTTCAATCCCTTATTTTATGCTAGTGCCATTAGCGGTCAGTTTTGCCTTTTGGCAGTAGTTTCAAAACCCCCATAAACCCTAAGTAATGTTATATTAAAAATATTCCGTCACGCCTGGGTAGTTTATTTGCAGGAATAGCAAACGTTGTTTTATTAACAAAATATTAACTAAAGTAAAATAACCTCTACATAAAATTTTAAGTATATTTGATATTATACATTCCATTCCATAAACAATAAACTGTAAATTTAATTGATGCCTCCTATTTACTGTGCTAAGGTTATTTAAAATCCTAATTAATTTAGGAGCAAACAGTGTGTTTTAACCATTGATCCGAGTATTTTAATGATGCCCATAAAACTTAGTTCAAAGTACTGGACACTTAGTTTACTCAATCAATAATATTAAGCCATATTTTTATATGATGTTATTTGCTCTTGTTGTATGTTTCGCTTTTATTAGCATGGAATAAAAGACTTATATTAAGTTCCATCTTAAAACTGTCATGAAATTTTCAAAACACCAATAGGTATATGCTTCTAGTCGATAACGCAATTTAACAAATAAAATAGCTTTCGAAGATATTACGACATATTTTATTATAAAGGATTTTACGTTGCATATCAAAAACACCATCTGCTCTGCTTCTTCCAGAAAAACAAAATTCCTTATCCCTTTTATCGGGCTCGGATCAAAACCAATCTGATACAACTTTGCAAGAAAAGGGATATTTTTCAGTTAAAAACGGATTCTTTTTATACTTTTACACAAAACCGACCCTTTAAAAGCAAAAATCTCCAAATCAGGTACAGAAATTCCTATATGCAACATGCACGCGGGTAACCATGTAACCATAGAACGGTTCTAGAATAATATAAACTCCTTCAACCCCAAAAACGAAAGGTTTGCATGAAAAGACCCGAAATTTTTATTCGGTATACAAAACTGACCATAGCCAACCTGCTATTGATTTGCACGTGCATACTCAAAAATTAAACCATATATGCCAGTAAACAAGGTACCAGAAAACCTTTTAGCTATTCAAAACGGAGCTGATTATACATCAGGAAGAGGTAAAAAGGGTCAAGGCGAATACAATATATGAGGGAGTAAGCAAAATCTTTTAAAAACACCCCTACGTATACCATCTGCCTTCGTTTTCGTGGGAACCAAGACTTAGTTGCGATTCTCACGGATCTCATCAGTATGAGACACCCTATATTCACATATATCGGCCTCCGTTCTCTCTCGCACTTGCCGAGGGAAAAATGAGGGCGTCTCGCTCGATGCGTTTCACTCTGCTTGCTTCGATCAAATTCGAACACCTGTCCCTATACGATGTTTCTATAGGCTGAGGGTTGTTCCCTTAGGCCTTAGGGTCTTGGCTGACGTCACATTGTCGGTCTGCTATATATACGCTAAAATGCACGTTGATATTCATTCGATTCGTATCGTTCAACGAACAAGTCTCGAGTTTACGTCCTTTGCGATTTTTTCACGAAATATTATCGAAAATGAATTTCAACAACGATTATTTGGTCTCTTCGAACAACACCATTAACGACAACAAAGTTAACGCGAAAAAAGTGGCGCGCAGTCCCATGCTTCAGATCAAGAAGCTCATCAAATCTGTCCTAAAGAAAAGCGAGAAAAACACCTACAAGAAAAATCCTCAGCCTTCCTATTTTATGGACGAAGAAATCCAAGACAATTTCGCCAATGAAATATTGGAAAACGAAATCTTCGAAGAAATCGACACTTGTGAAGACTTTGCTGGTGTTCCTGTGTACAATGGATCGTCCACCGAGATTGTTCCTGTAGTCAGAGGTCAAAGGTACGTTCCAGTGCATTTTGCTAGAACCGAAGCTGGTACATTCTTCTGGACTTCAGTGACATCCCCTGACAGTGACATCGTGAAACATGGCGACCACAATGCTATCTGCAAGTACCAAACTCCTGAACTGCAAGTACCGTGCGACCGATGGGCCCAAGCTTAGTAAGCTGAACCTCTATGAAGAAGCTTCCCGATATATTGTGATTCCAAGTGCCCTAGGACTAATTTTTTGTGATGCCATGCTCAATGATTTATACCTCGATTTTTGCGTCGATTGTGATACTGTAGAGTTTTAATTTTTTTTAATGATGTTTTATTGTACAAACGTACCTTTTAATAATGTATATTGATCGTACTGTTGTGCGATTGTGATGAGAGCTTTAATTAGGATGTAATGATTGTTTTTATGAGTATTATGTCTTCCACTATATATATATATATAAGAAATATTTTTAATTAAAGAATTTATCAAACTTAACCCACAATCTTTTAATTTTTAGTTTTAAGTATCCCACGTCCTTAGCCATAAGAATTAAAAGAACAATGAGCTAAAATTAGAAAAATATTATTTTAAAAATAACGAGGCAATATACTCGCAAAACTAGTTATTAATGGTTATAAAATTTATTTAAAAGCCTTTAAAATTATACAATAATTGATTCAACTATTTCAGTTTAAATTAAATAAATATTAAACTAATGATAAATAAATATAACTGTGTAGTGTAGATGCTATAAAAGTCTAAACTTAATATTCTAATATATACATATATGCATACATAAAAATAATATTGGATGTATTTTACTTATTTTTAAATTTAAATCTTCATATTCTTACTGAATGAAGTCTTCTGGAAATCACATTCTAAAGATATACGTACCCTACCAGGAGACCTTCAGGTAAAAAGTTGTGGACCAGCTAAATAATGCTTGAAATTATTTATAAATACAATTAGTGGTGGAGGATAGGTAAAGAATGCACTGGGCTATATTAAAATTACCTGAAATATGGGGACTTTGGTATTCGATAAGATCTTCGCCTTGCCTTTTAAAGCTTCCAGAGGTCCTTAAAATGTCCCTCGCCTTCAAAACTAATAATTTTAGTGGCTCACAAAGTTTTTGATAGCATATCTTTGAAAATCCAATACTGAATTTAAAAATTGTTTGAATATTTTAAGTTCACATAGAATACCAAAATAATAGTGGTTATTTATCATTTTACTCAGAATCTGTCAATTGCTGTAAATAAAGATTTAGGTGTCAAGTTCCATGGCCTTTACTTCTTCATTTATTTATTGGAAAATTTCATACTGTGATTTATAAAAAGAATATCAGTTTTTTGATAATTTTAGAAGAAAGTGACATGTTTTTACAACTTTAAAGAGGTACTTTATATGTTACATTGATGTAGGTGGTAATTAAAAGTTTTGTTTTTTATTTGTCTGTATATAGCTACAGTAACCTGGTGAAATCGACAATATGGGTTTAGTTGGGAAAATAACAAAGGCACTTAAGTATTTAAAAGAGTAGTTACAATAATTATCAGTTAATTCTATTTCGCAAAAAAAAAATTGAAGCAGTAATTAATAAATTGTAATAAATAGGTATTTCTGGTGTTTTTCCTGACTGGTTTATCGGAATTTTAAGAATAATATAGGTAGTTAAATAACCTAAATTTTACGAACACTTGCACATTTTTCACAAAGCTACAATATATGTATTTGTTACTCAACTATTTAGCAGACAAAAAATAAATTAGTTTTTTAATGAGCTGTTTAAATCTGCATCAAGTAGGTCATATTTCAAATGGATATTTTTATTTCAATAAAAAATAAATATTAGGAGTAAAATTGCAGTAAAAATACAGGTTATAAGTTACGTCTAATAGCCTTGAATATTTTGACTTGGATTTGTTAAAACTGAATTTATGAATGTATTATAATAAAAAATTAGAAGCTTACAAAAATAAAATTGTACTTCACGGCCCAAATTTGGTACACTGGTATAAAATTGCGAAAACACTTTTCTGAATTTCCAGCATTTATTATTTTTTCCGGATAAAATATCAAATTTAGCAGATAACGAATATCATACAGGTACTTTAGAATTTTCAGGCAAGCAAAAACTGATGCAAAAGTCAAAAGTTAGTACATCTTCAGTAAAAAAATCCTATTTGGTTTCAGGCCTTTTATGGCGCTTTAAGTAAAGAGCTCAACAAAAAAGAACATAATATAGAAAATGCAAAAATATCGCTGGATAGATAGGTAGATAGATAGATAGCTCTTTATTAGATCACAAATTGCATATTTTCACAATAATGCAATATACATTACCACTATGGATATAGATCGTTTCACATAACATAGGTTTAATAAATATTCCTTAAAATATATGTATTTGTTATTCAACTATTTTTTGGTTTAAATATTTGTATAAGCCATTATATGTCATGTTTTATTATTTTAGAGGGTGCCAATAACAGGTGCACCCGAACCTATTATGGGCATAATAGTGTTCGAACAACTCTTATTTTATACAATATTCTATACGGATTAAAACTTGGAACAACACTATTAGAATTAAAATTTTATACTACAAACATTGTAATTAAAAACATTAAAAACTGCTAACTAGTGTTTCATTCACCTCTCTATCCAAGTAAAATTGATTTAAGCTATAATACGCTCTCCCCATGAGAAACCTTTTGAGTTTACTTTTTATTAATTTTGCAAAGTGTTGCCTTACGGATATTGGAGGTGTGTTCCACACTTTTAAAATATTAAAAGTTAAATTTTTTTGAATAAAACTAAAATTTGCCTTTTCATTTCTTAAATTACTTTTGAACCTTGTGTCGGATATGTACGAAAGCGTACAAGGGCCACATCCTAATTTTTTCTTAATTTTCCGTAAATAAATACGGAATTCCGCAAATAAATATGGAATTCCGTAAAAAACCACAGAATTCCTTAAACAAACACGGAATTCCGTTAAAAAATACGGAATTTTGTATAAAAATACGGAATTCCGTAAAAAAACACGGAATCCCGTAAAAAAACACGGAATTCCGTAAAAAATCATGGAATTACGTAAAAAACACGGAATTCTGTAGATAAATACGTAATTCAGTAAAAAATACGGAATTCCGCAAAAGAGCACGGAATTCCGTAAAAGCACGTAAAAAAATGCGTTGCTGTGATCATTTTTAGTACTTACGCAAATTGGCATGTTGATTGGAAAAGAAGCGCTCTTTTTCCCATAATAATATATTTTTAACACGTAACATTTGTAAGTAAGGCTAGTTCAACCAGGCTTTGCCGTTACGTTACCAAAACACCATGCGTATTCTTATGGCATTTTTGGTGTCATCTTCATGATTGCAAAACCTGATTGAACAAACCTTATCTACAAACGCTTAAATATTGAACCTCTATGATTATTTTATTATTATTTTAATCATTTGTCTTTTCCTCTTTGTTTATTAGTTTTAATTACATATTAAACGAAAACGATAAAGAATAAAAATGATAAGCTGTATCAATCTAATTAATTTATTTAGCCACTTACCTGTTCAAATAAATACCTACCGAGTACATACATTTCATTACCAACTTGTTTTCTACATTATTAAGATCAGTGACTCGATAAATTCATATGTTTATATGTTCGATTTATTTTGAGAAAATTAGTGCAATACTATTCTGCTCTAGTTGTCCCAAAAGAAAAAAAATGCACAAAAGGCGCATTTTCTTTTCAAAAGAATTCGCTTCCACCGCTTTAAAATAGGCCATATAGGTAAGAAAGAGTAAATGAAGCTGCCTAAGATAAAAAGGAACATATTTAAATTTATACTGTTTGGTTGAATAAAGCTTGGATATTTAATGAGTGTAGATACCTCGCAAAAAGTGCTGTACAAAAATATCGATATATTTTTTATTTGTCAATACATTTTAATGATTGATACATCGTTTCACAGAGAAGAGGTGTGACTCTGTCAAACAAATTGTTAAACAATTTATACTTTAAACCAAACAATCACCTGGATTTTTGTTGTTCACCCAACATTTTTAATTTATTCAATTATTTTAAAATTAAAGTTAAAACTGCCAACTAAAAATATGTAAATAAAACTAGGACTTCCTTACGTTTTTTAGATTATTTCAAATCAATAACTTTAATAAATTTGCCTCCTAAAATTCTTGTCGTAAAATTAATTGACTTTGTGCTTCAAATAAAATTATGTATTATTGTTTTGACTATTTTTAGGAACCCTCAAGAACAAGTTTAGTTGAAAAATACTTTTCATATGGTTTTAATCAAAAAGAAATACTGTTGTTCCTACGGTCTTTACATGGAATTATTATTTCTCCTAGAACTCTTAAACGAATATTGTCTACAAAAAAATCGTTCAGAAGAAGAAAATTTTCTCCTCTAAGAGACGTACTAGTATTTATTGAAAACGAGTTAAAACAATCGGGGCAATTACACGGTTACAGATGGATGCATCTGAAGTGCATACAAAATAATTTGGTGGTAACTCAACAAGTTGTGGCCGAAATTTTGCGCGCGTTGGATCTAGAAGAACATGATATACGAAAAAGAAAGCGCCTTAGAAGACGCCAATACCACAATAAGGGACCTAACTATTTATGGTATGTTGATTTCTACGATAAATTAAAATCATTTGGAATTTGCATTAATGGTTGTATTGAAGGTAAGTTCTTCTATTGCATTTTGTTGAGTAATATAAGGTGTAATTTAAGTCAAATTGTTACCAAAATAGTGGCAAGTTTGGTTATCTAAACAGTGTTCAGGAGCGCTTTTAACTTCCTTTTCTTTATATAAGGCCAATTTTTAAATTTATGTCCATTCTTCTTTAACAAAAACAAAGGAATGGTTGTCTATACGGCTTTTATTGCAAAAAAAAGAAAATAAACATTAAAATAGTTAAACTAAGGCGTAATAGATGATTGCTATTTTTACATCCAACCTGGATTAATAGTGCACTATTTGTATTGTTTTTTTTTTACGGAATTCCGTATTTTTTACGGAATTCCGTATTTATCTACAGAATTCCGTGTTTTTTTACGGAATTCCATGATTTTTTACGGAATTCCGTGCTTTTTTACGGAATTCCGTGTTTTTTTTACGGAATTCCGTATTTTTTACAAAATTCCGTATTTTTTTACGGAATTCCGTGTTTGTTTAAGGAATTCTGTGTTTTTTTACGGAATTCCATATTTATTTGCGGAATTCCGTATTTTTTTACGGAAAATTAAAAAGAAAGTAGGACGTGGCCCTTCTACGCTTTCGTAGATATGAGCAATGGCCTATAAAATGATACTCCAAAAGTCGCTTTGCTACTATATGTTTATCATTTCTGCGGAAACACACACTTGAATTTAATATATCCGAAGCCGACAGAAATGGCACGCCAATGTTGGTATCTATATAACATTTTTTGGATTGATCATATTAGTTTTCACCGACAACAAGCTATTATATTTTTAGTCAGGTAATATTTTTTAAATTTAATAAATAAGGCAAGAACAATTTTATTGTTTGGAGATTTTCAATTAGCTGATAGCCTTAGGATGCCGTACAAAAAACGGAAAATGGATTTAAAAAATCGAAAATGCTTAATGTCTTTGAAAATGTATTTAACTGGATCCTGATTTTCAGATCATATTCAAAACTCAACCAAATCTGATAGCAAACTGTAGTTTCCACTACTCAATAAAGAAGGAACGACTCTAGGTATATACATTGAAGTTTTTAAGTTGCTTTATGGTGTTCCACTAATATATTTTATATCACACTAGTTCAATATTGTGTTTTTATTGCTTACAAACCAATTACATAATAGTGCATTTTTATGCCCATGCGGGCATAAAGTCCACTTTATGGCCCGCGCGGACATAAAGATGCAAAAAGGGCAGTTTTTGAAGGAAGTAATATTTATTATGAAAATTACAAAATAGAAATTTAAGTATTATGTAATAACTACTTAAGATTATTTCGTGGAATTCACATAAAACTGGCAATTCTGGAAAGTTCCGGTGATAGTTAGACTGCCTGCAGCAAATATTGATTCACGTTTCTGTAAGGAAAAACCAGATCCAGAAGGTTTGCCTGCCAGCATCCTTAGATATATACTGTCCTCTAAACATCCTTCAGCAACTGACGTACTCTTCCGTCCACCGGGGCGCTTCAATGTGGTCATACTTCTTAAGACTCCAGCCTCCACCAGAAGAGTTGCCAATGTTCGACGCAGACAGGGGTGGCCTGTATAATTGTCAAGATCACTCAAACCC
>MU182172.1:216416-257641 GCA_016904865.1 Pissodes strobi | reverse complement strand
TTTGAACAACCAAATAGTCGTAAAGACATGCAGTCTCTTATCAGCTTCAAACTGCTCATTACGTCTTTGTCAACAATGGTAAAAACGCGCTTTTTATCGGTTTTTGTTTCTGGTACGTTTACCACGAAAACTGATTTTCTATCTTCTAGGTGAGTAACTAGCATATTCACAAGTTCTTGCCGTCAACATCCACCAAATATTAATGCAACTTTACACATTAAAAACTTCTCATTTGGTGCTTGTAAATTCAAATTAGTTACTTTCTGTGCCATCGACACATACAAGTTAAAGCTTAAAATATAAACAATAACAATTAGGATGTTTAGCGTAAACCTCACTTGAAATTACACCATGTAGTTTTTTGGTTTGTATTTTAATGCAATTTAAGGTATATGTGTTACCTCAATAATTTGTACAAATAATATTATACTTTTTGTGCTTTGGTCTTTTTTAAAAATATTTCATAAGGCATTACCTTATTTCAGGTATCATTATTTTTAAATCGATAATGGAACATTTCCCATACGTTTCCTACTTTTAACAGTTTCAAATTACTGAAATCTTAATAAATAGCTCTTTAAGAATAACCCAAACCGTAATAATTACATGTGCACCCATTAGTGACAAAATGTTGCTTATTTATTAACGAACGTCTGCTTACAAACGTATTCTAAAACCACTTCACGGTTACCTGCAAAACTATAGATAAACCTCTAGGTCGAACAGGGAATTTCTAAATTTAGAAAAGTGTGTTTTTCTTAAATTCACCGTAAACGAGTGTTGTGCGAAGGGTATTTCACAGGTTCAGTGCCGCATACCTGAATTTTGTGGAATGAACCTGTTACCTGAACTACGGTATTAAAACGGAAGGGGCCTGCATGGAATACTACCCTAACAGAAATATATCGACGAGCCCTTGAAAAGAGACACTCATGTGGCTGATGTAAGTCAGAAACTTAGTAGTAGGAAATACAAATTGATAAATATTTGGACTATTTGCAAGAATATTCTATATGATTTCCAGAACACAACTCAACAAACACCAAACTGACTTTTCATTTGCTGCCTTTTTCAGAAAATTATCAAGGCAATATACTATTTAGTAACATGAAAAAAAATCATAAATTCATATTCCAACATGTCTCCAGTCCAAATAATATGTTGTTTAATTGCATCAAGTACGAGTTCCAAGCAATATCATAAGAAATTGTTTTTAAAATAATTCTTCTGTCCTATTTAGTGTTCGCTATTTTAAGATATAAGAAGATAAATGCTACTATTTTAAAAACATTTTTAACCTCTAAAGATTCTCTTGATATATTTTGATCAAATTCGTTGTAGTGAAGTTAGAAATTGAATAAAGCAAGAACAATTGTTTAGAGATTTTCAATCAGTTAACTGCCTTTGGATGCCGTTTAAAAATGAAAAATAGATTCAAAAAATCGAAAATGTTTAAAGTCTGAAAATGTATTTAAGCGTAGATAAAGAAAAAGCCATCAGTTTTTCCCTACTAGATCCTGATTTTCAGTTTCGCGAAAAAAAGCTCAATACGGCAAATTTCGCGTAAAAATCTCAATACGGCAGATTCTGGGATAATCATGATTCAAAAATCTACCAAGTATGATAGCAAACTGTGGTTTCTACTGGTCAATAAAGAAGGACCGACTGTATATACCTTGAAGTGTTCAAGTTCCACCAATATGTTCCACTCTCAAAAGCGAGCTAAAAACAATCAAAACTGTCATCAAATAAAAAAAGCATATTTGAAAAACTAACAACTTCTCTGAAAAACAATGGCTATTTTGAAACCCAACAAACTTAAAAGTATAGTACAATCGTCAAATAATCAATTCTATTGTCTAAAATTAGTTTGTAAGCTGCGCATCTTATGACTCTCAACAAATTTAGTGCTTAAAACTCAAACTAATCGCCCTAGAAATTTATCGGTGGAAGAAGCAATAAAAGCATTAACTTTGGTGGATGAGGACTATTCGATATGGCATGTTGCGAATGTGATAGGATGACATAATTCCACTATTAGTTACCTAGTTGAACGATTTAACGAGGCTGGATCTTACTCTAGAAGATCAGGGCAGGAAGCGATGTAAATCGCATGCAAGAAATGAGGTTTTTCTTAGGCAGTTCTTTTCTTTCTAAGAAGCAGGAGGGCTACTAGTAGAGTGATGAAGAATTAGCTCGCAACTGCGCGCATTGTTATAATAATAACAGTCAGAAGACGTTTAAATGAAGCTGGTTTAAGCAGCAGATGTCTGGCAAATAAACCATTACTCACCAGAGAGCACAAAGTTAAAAGATTGCCAGAAATTACCAACATTGAACAATTAACGATTGGAGGATTGTTATATTTTCGGATGAAACGAGGGTTAGTCTCAATTCCCCTGACGGGCGTGAACGTTTTTGGCGAAGGACAGAAGAGAGATTTTCAATTTGCAATATATCTCTAAAAATCTCGTTGAACTCTGATTTTTACCTAGATAATATTGTAGTTGAACATGTAAAGCCATATATTCCTTTTTTAGGACCAAATTGTTTATTCATGCAAAATAATGCTCGTCGTTATGTGGCTAGACAAGTTACGGAGTACTAAAATGCAATGACCTCCTCTCAGACCCGATGTAAATCCCATAGAGCACCTATATGGAACGCTCTTAAACGGAAAGTCGGATACCCGCGCCTGTTACCTATAATCAACTAGTGGATGTAGTAATTGCCGAATGGGAGGATATCCCGCAGGATACAATAAAAATTTTGATCGCCACTATAACTAAGGGCATGAATGAAGTAATCAGAAGTAGAGACGGTTTCGCACGATATTAATATCACACACTTAATCCATAATTGCAACCGAAATGGAGCACAAAATTGCTCATTTTTTTCTTGACTGTGATAATAAAATAAAAATAGGTTTACTGTGCAAACAAAAATCATCAACACAAAAGGCGACAAGTACTGCAGAGTATCTTTTCATTACCACCTAAGCAATGTATAAATAAAATATCACTATTGTATATTTATTTAATATATTTTAAAGCCCTTGATTCAAATGAATAATACATATTTGTAGTATTTTTGTATAATTTACCATTACCCTTTGGTATACCATTATAAATATATGGAACAAAATATGAGAAAGAAGACCTAAATATATCTGTTCTGTGCAATGGTATTTGTAAATTATTGCTATTTCGTGTCGTTATTGTATGTATATCACCCAGTCTTATCAAATGCTACCCTAAATATTCAGGGCAATTGTTTCTAATAATATTCTGAATTAGAAAAGAGTAATGCAGAAATCTTCTTTCAGCCATTTTAAGCATGCTATTATCTCTAATAAATGGTGTTACATGTTCCCTTCCAACCAGGGCCTCTTTTACCATTAAGTTCATTAGGCCCGGGCCTAGGGCCCAATGACAAGTGGAGCCCAAATGAGCAACATAAAAAACTACATATTTATAAGAATATTTTTTAAAATATACATTTCCTCATTAAAAAAATCAGGATACTGTTTCGCCATCTTTATAATCTGAATTCCAAAACTGATCTTTATTAAACAAAAATACCAACTCCATAAAACGTAGGCTAATAAAAAAAAAATTAATTAAAAATATACCAGAACAAAATACAAACAAAGTAAGTGGTTGTGCGAAACAATTTTGACGGTAAAAAAAACAGGCACTTACATAGTTCAGCATTTTACAAAGTTAAAGTAAAAGCGAAACAGTTAGGTATAGTCCCAAATCTGGCTGTGTTTACTCTTATGTATCCAAACTTTTTTCGAAGAAAAGTTTTAACGTTAACCTCAGAGTATTTCTGTTATTTTAAATATTATTTTGTTTTTACTAATTTATGCTTTGGCTCAATAAATTTTTTAAAATCTTATTTCGTGTTTCTTTTCTAGTTTTTCTAAAATCTGTTATTTTTTAGTAAAATTAATGCAAATTTATAAATAATAGAAGAGCTTAATTTAAATATGAGTAAAAAACTACATTATAATCAATATTTTCAATTCGAAATCGAAAAAAAATCAAGTGGGAGCCGAAGTCATATTGGGGCCCGAAAATTTGCTAGGGCCTAGGGCCCAACTCCTTGGAAAATAGGCCCTGCTCCCATCCATACCGAACATGTACCGAACACAATTATTTTGAATCTTTTGTATCCTGTACATATTCTGTAGTGTTAAGAAAGGTCCGTACACACAATCAGCATAATTACAGTGAAATAACACCAATGATTCCGAAAGTAAAATTTAAGATTTGAGGATAAAAGGTCCTTAAACTCACATAATTATTTTAAAGCAAAGTATGTTTTTCGACAAATTTTACTAACATGCACCATAAAACTCAAGTTTGGCTCCAGTAGTAATCGAAGACTTTTGACTTCGCTGGCCCATTCTATTTAACGCCCCAAAATTTTAGCTTTATTAATATTTGCAACATTTGTGTTCCTGCCAAATAATATTGCTGGTGTTTTTGCAGGATTAACTATCAGAGAGTTCTTTGTTGCCCAAGTGGTAATTTTAGAGAGATCTTCTGGAAAAATGACATTAATCCTGGAAATCATAACAGTATGCCTGCAATGAACAGTAGTCAAGCTCCTTATTGATGTCAAAGTGAGAAAAACAAAGGGCCAAGGATCAAATCTACTGTCTATCATGTAAGGTATAAAAATGTTATTTTATTCAATCAGCATTTTATATGATATGCTATGATAACGATAACGCACAAAATCTGCTCTTCGTCGCGTCGGATTTGCCTTTAATTCCATAAATTCCATTAACCTTTGACCCCTTGATGCATCTTTAATATAAGGATTGTACCTCCCTTAGGTTGAGATAGTTTTTTACTACCAGAAACTGACAAACATGTCATTTGCTGTTTATCCAGTGGAGACTAATGTTGTTGAATTTAAGACAGGTATGTAAATTTGGCTAAAAGAAGTTAATGACTGATTGAGTCAGGCTATTTTCATGGTTAGCAAGACCAGCGCACTCATTTCACCTTTATCAAAACCTATACAATATCACTTGTAACTTTGAGAAACGCCGTTGTATAGTGAGGGCGAAAACCCGATTGAATTGGTGGCAGTATATTTGATTTGTTTTTCATTTACGACTTTCTCTAAAATTTTAGAAATGTTGGTAAGACGTTAGTGAGTCTTAAGTGAGATATCTCAGGGTTCTGGTTTTTAGGTAAAGGATGTATTAATGCAATTTTCCATAAATCTGAAACCACACCCTGTTCTAATGAGAAATAAATGATATTAACTAGTGGATCGAAACAAAATCTTTATTAATCAAGGAAAATGAAAAAGCATCTCCGTTCAAGTCAGGATTTTGGTTATTTACATAAAAACTTGTTAAGTCACTGTCTGAATTTATGTTGGGTATAGAATCAATAAAAATGTCATTAAAAGATCAGGATTATTCAGATTAGAAGGTAAATGATAGTTATTTTTCTTATGAATGTTAAGCCTATTTACAGGAATTTTGTATTTCTGCTTGTTTGATCAAATTGTGACTTATAAAAAGCAGTTTTCTCGCGTTTATAGCCGCTAATACAAAATGTTTCAAGTCCAAATAAAATAACTTTGTTGTTGTTTTTTTAATCTTCTAAATGCCTTTTCGTTCTCCCTAACCATGCAGCGCATGTTGTATGCAAACCAAAGGGTAATTGGTTTGGAAAATGTTTTAGTTACTTTGGGGGCATGTTTATCAAACAGATTAACTATCACACTGTTAAAATATGATAACTTAAAATTAATATCATGAGAGTTATATACAGGATTAAAATCTATTAAACTAATATCACTTTCAAAGGATCTAAAATCAATATTTCTTATATCACGATACTGAACACATTGAGGCTTATAATTACAAGATCAATCGACTTACCTGTAAGGAAGATCGATCGGAATTATCCGAGCATCTCCGCCATCCCTCCTTACACTTTCTAGTATACAACTTTTTCCCGATCGGTACAATTTTTAAAGAAGTTATCTAAAAATATGGTGATTCAGCCGACCCTGGCTAGCCGCTCGAGCTCATCGCCTTGATGCGTCATTACAATTTTGGTTCGTGAGATTTTTGATTACATTGCATTTGGGGTGATAGGGAGAAGGTAAAGACTGGGTGGGTTTGTAATGAGGGATGGCGGAGATGCTCGGATAATTCCGATCGATCTTCCTTACAGGTAAGTCGATTGATCTTGTAATTATCCTTCGCATCTCCGCCATCCCTCATTACACTTTGTAGATGTTTAAAGTATTTGCGATGTAATCTACATTAACTGAAAATTGCGAGTTTTCTGTAGTCCTAGATTTGTAAGGCCCTTTTTATAAACTAAAATTCAAATTTATAACCATTAGATTTAATAACACACATTATGAAGGTACATATATCATGTTTAACGCTTAACTGATATTAACCTTTAACTTATTTTTAATACTATACCAATATTCTTATGTAATATGATAGATAACAAGTTGGTAAGTAAGTTATAATTGTAGCTTAATATTTATATGATTCCTTAGAATTTATATTTTTCTGTCGAGCCAGCTGTCTTCTGAATGGTTTGTAATGTAACTCCCATTCTTTGAGCTGCTGAAGTTGCCCCGTGTCGCGTGCTGTGTGCCCCAAAGATTTCCGTGTTTATACTGCTGGCTTTTAGTATTAACTTGACCCATCTGCTAATGGTTAGAATGCTGTCTGGGTGATAGGGCTTTTTGTGAGTGAGTATTACATTTTATTTGGTTTTGCTACTTGTGGTATCGATTGCATCTGCAAATGCAACGATCTATTGGGATATTTACAGTTTCTGTGAATGCCGTAATTTCTGTTTTTGAGCAAAAAAATAGGTATGTTCACTAGCTGCAACTGCAATTGCAGACAGTGGAGGGTACGATCGATTGTATCTGCCAATACAACGAACTATTCACCTTTTACTGACTGGTAGCACCCTTTTTCCTTTTGTCCGTTCTATGTAAGTATCTAATAGTGTGGCTATACATAGTTCAGGTTGATTAATAAAATAAGGTAATATCAAACTAGGTTGAAGCCTGTTTAAGCCACTTGCTTTTATTTTATCGGGAATCTGATTTCAATTATGTATTCATATTTAAAAATATTGTCTATTTTTACTTCCGGGTTGTCCGTGATTTGTGTGCCGTTATTAGTATTAAGAGTGTTACTAGCTTTAAAGTTAGATTTGTAGATTTAAGAATTCGTGAGGGTACATGCTCTTTAAGCGCTGTAGAACTGGGTAGGAATCCCGCGTAATTGAGTATTTTGATTTTGGGGGTCTTATGTTAAAAGTTCCATTGAGAAACCTTTTTATAACCGCTTCGTCTTTTATTTGAGTAGGATGACTCCGAAGACAATTGAATGTTTAGGAGCTCAAGAATAAGTTTACGGTTTTATTATATATTTGTTGGCGCTTAGAAAAACAGAAATTCCCCTATTGTAAGTATTTCCGTATTGTTTGAGGGAGCTATCTGTCAATGAAGAAATAATCACTTTTATCGCTTCATTAGGTACGCTTTGTTATAGAAAAGCTCTCCTGACAATGAGGAAGTTTCATAATTTTATTTTATTTTATTTTATTATTGCTGATTTCGATAGCCCATGAAAAATAAGTGAACACGTGTTTTTTCTTTTTTCCCTAAGCCGAAAAATGAGGCAGATACAACGCCTTGAGATGACGTCATAATACACATGAATTGTTACGTCACACCATGCATAGTATATCTATATATACAAAACTAAAAACTGGTATAGCTCTTGTAATATTCATCTTTAGTGGAAATAAAAAAATACGTATCGATATTTTTTTCACTGTTCTATAGTTTGCAATAAAAAATAATCAGTTTAATTTCTCAGGAAACTTCCTAATTTCCCTACAGCCAGAGAAATTTTCTTCCACAATGGTTGTTTCTCTCCGCAAGGAGATGTGAGTAAGTATTTTTCAGGGTAAAGATAATAGACTGTTCTGCCAGTAGGTCCCTTTTCTCTTGTATAAACCCCAAAAGTGAGCATGGTTGCGGGGGAATAACTACGCTTTTTTCGGAATTTATATAAAACCTAAATCTTGTAATGTGTGTGCAATTTTATTTATACTTTTAAGCAATTCTCTTTTGAATTACCAATAACTAGCCAATTGTCTAAGTAGAGTACAGTTTTTATACCCTTTAATTTTACATATCTTACAACTGGTTTCAGTTTTGTGAAAAGATATGGAGCTGTACATAAACCAAATGAAACACAATTAAATTGGTATAGTACGTTGCAAAAAACGAATCTTAACAACTTTTTTGACTACTGTGCATAGGGATAAGGAAATATGCATCTTTAAGAGATCAGTTTTCCCCAAGAATGCGTATTATGAAATTAAATTTTTTGCCGTCCTATGTAGTCTGCTACTTTGCTAACCGGAGTGGTGTCCTATTGAAAAGGATTTTTTCTCCGATTGACAGCAAATATTAATTTTGCAGACACATATCAATCAGCAAAGTATTACTTTTCCTGTCCAGGCAGCAAAGTAAGTACTTTGCTGCCTAGGCAGCAAAGTGATTAGTATCCATGGGAATAAAACGTTTGACATAAGTTGTCAATCTATAATTATTATGGACATATACATTTCCATAGCAACCAACAGTTCTAACAATTGCGATTTCTATCAAATTTTGTCTTAATTTATCACTACAGGAAAAATAAAAAGATTGTGGGAATTGCAATAATTTGTAAATATACAATATACATATATCATTATAAACAATCGGAGAAAAAATTATATGTTCAACTCGGCAGCAAAGTAGATTGACTGCCTGCCTATCAGCCGCGGCAGTCAATCTACTACTTTGCTGCCTAGTAAAACAAATAACTATTATATTCCTGTACCCACTCTATTATTGAACTGTTTACCTTTAATTTCTGCTAATTTTGAACGTATAATTCTAGTTCAGACGGTTGGCTAATTAATTTATTGAAAGGGAGGGCTAAGGCACTAATACCACGGACTATAGTTGTTTCTGTAATTGATACAGTAGTTGTCTTGGCAGGATTTAGTACTCTCTTCGAGATTTAATTTTGATGGTCTGAGGACATTGCAGTTGGCAGCTGGTGGATACTTCTCTATCATACTGTTTGTTTGTATGTTTTTTTACCTTTTAGTCCTTTTAATAAGTAATTGTCCCATCTAAACTATCTGAGTATGTAGTTCTGGCCTCGCAGGTGTGATTTCGTCGGTTTTTTTTGCCTACACCTACACAGCTAGGTGGTCGTTACTTTGTTCAGGACCATCTGGTGCTTCTGATGTTGGTAAGTCTTCATTCGGATAAGTTATTTCCTCAGCTAACGTGAGAGGATCTTCTAGTGCATTTGCAGCATTTGCAAATGCAAAAGAGTTTCCTTGGTTTTGCTACTTATGATATCGATTGCATCTGCAAATGCAACGATCTATTAGCCTATTTATAGCATCTGCAAATGCTGCAATTTCTGTTTTTGAACAGAAAAATAGGTTCATGAATATGTTCACTATCTGCAACTGCAATTGCAGACAGTGGGTACGATCGATTGTATCTGCTAATACAACGAACTAGTCACCTTTTTTCTTGCTGCTTAACCCTGGTTATGCATTCGACTGCATCTGCAAATGCAACGATTTTTAGCATATTTACAGTATCTGCAAATACTGTAATTTCTGTTTTGAATAGAAACCAAGAGTGTAATAATTCGCTACCTCCAATGCAATGATTTTTTGTAAGAGGGTTGCAATAGTATGGTGGTTATTTGTTTTTGTATCTGCAAATACATAGCACTATACCGTTTTATTTTTGTCAGTACATATATCCTTTACATCGGCAAATGTAGGGATATAGTGTGCCTCTAACTACTTTTACATAATATACCTACTGGGGTGGAGGCTGTTGGGAGCCCTTCACATCTGCAAATGTGAAGGCCAACTTTAGTTAGTTATTCGCATCTGCAAATGCGAATTTGTAAATAGGTATTATTATTATTTATTAACATCTCCTGCAAGCAATGTTTACTCCAATTTTTTCCCTCACCGGACGGCTCATGTCAACACGAATTGTTTAAAAATAATGCGTTCCGGTATTACATTGCTTCGACAAAGCCGAACGATAATATTCCGCCTTTTTCCCTTAATTTTGGGTTAGTTTTGGTTAGCACTTTTAGTTCTTGTTGATTGAGCCTCCGTTGCGAGCAAAGCCAACGGAGGGCCATGCAAAGCTATAATAATACCCAACTTGGGATTTACTCGCTCGTAAATTATGCGTCAGCTTGCCTTTTTGGCTAGTTTTTAGGGGTTAATTTCGTGAGAAAAGGGCACTCTTCGACTTACTCAAAATTTTTAATTTTTGTTTTTTTTTTTTGAAAAGTATTTGATAATACACTAATAGCAATAATTACAATATACATAGTCCTTATTCCTCTAGAGAGTGTTTTTGAACACTGGTATTGAGGATAATTGCATTTTAGTAATAATAACAGTATGATTTCCTATAAACTCTCTAGTATTGTGGCTATGAATATCCTTTGAAAATTATGATAATATTTTAATTTTGAATTTTATTTATTATTCTGTAAATAAGTTTATTCTGTTCAAATTTTAATACCTTATGTAATTGCCATACTCTTAAATTTTCATATAGATCTGCAGTATGAGTGGATCATAATTATTAAATATAACTTTGTTTTTTGTTTTGCAATATTTGCATCGAATCGAATTGTAGTTTGTAGTAGAGTCCCACATGTGCCCCATACGGGGATCAAATATCGAAAACGAATGATACGAAGGCATTATAACCATTTGTTTCTATTTTTTATATTCCTTTATATGGTATAAACGTTTTATTCTATGTAAAACATTAATAAATGTGCAGGCCGACCGGTATATATTTCCTCCTTTTGATTGTGTTATGTAATGTAAACACTTTTTGTGATTGAATAGTATTTCTTTGGTAGGATGTACGATTAGACGAGATTACTAGAGAACGGTTCGAATAGCTCGTATCGTTAACTATTGCTTATTACTTATATTCATTTCGATATAATATATTTCAATTCCGAATATATTGATTGATTATGTGTAATTGTGCACAGACGACAAAATGTAACAATGTTTTGTCATGCCCTCGTATATAAATAACAGTTTGTTAGTATAATTTAAATCGCAGAGAGCACATTTAATTTTTGTTTACTGATTCATTCGCATTTTTGACTGTAACCCGTTCGCACTCTATTTTATTCTAATAAGTATAGTTAGTTTTAGAAGTTTGAGAGTTTTTTCCATTTCAATTTTATTAAGTAAAAAATAAGGGTGTCATATTTATTCATAATACTACAGTTTAGTATTATACACATTTAGTTTGCTTTTATACGAGAGATTCTGTTTTTATATATTTAAGATAACCAGGTATTTATGTATATTTGAAATTTTGGCATATAATCTTATATGGACTCACCCCCTGATTCGCTTCTTCCGATGAATATTGCCCCCTTTTTTCGCCTCCTTTGCGAGCAAGACGTATCACTAACACCTCACTATACTAGAAATACGAATTCTAGGCATTTTTTTTCTTAAAACCAAAAGAAAGAACCGATTTACGGATTCTTGCTTGTCACCGACCGGTACAAAATTGTAATGACGCATCAAGGCGATGAGCTCGAGCGGCTAGCCAGGGTCGGCTGAATCACCATATTTTTAGATAACTTCTTTAAAAATTGTACCGATCGGGAAAAAGTTGTATACTACAAAGTGTACTGAGGGATGGCGGAGATGCGAAGGATAATAATAGCTATCACAGGTAATGATCACAAAAACCGCTTTATGATCCGATTTTATAGGATCGGTAGTGATAACGCCACTATCACAAACAATATCTATATCTCTTACAAGGATTGCATGCGTTAATAAAGCTTATACCAGCATGGTGACATTTAAATCTCTGCATCTCCTCTAGTACTGAAATAATGAGGTAAATCAAAAAGAAAAGGAAAATGAGGGTATGATCTAATAATTCTAACTTCGATCTGTTCCGATTGCTAGTATACCTCACAGGATGATATGATATTCTCGAGAACAAAACAACAATTTTAGTACACCGAATTAATTTTTTATCAAAGAAATTGGATATGACATTGCCAAGAAACAGATCTACATTTAAAAAAAAAGCGTTAAAATATGTGGCAAATTTATGATCGTGCGTTAATTTTTTCCAGTTTTGAAACGATTAGATTTTGAATTCATATAGAGCAAAATAAAATATTTTTACTATAAGATATACTAATTATTACAGAAGATAACTGGATTTGAGTCTACGACCCATGAGATTTTCAAAATATTATCTAATGTATGTCAGAGGCATGGCATGGGTTTACTAAGTAAACAAAATTCCGAAACTATCCTTTACTATTTTCAAAATAAAGTTGCAAGTTTCCATATTCACTGATTTTTGTGAGCGTTTGACATGGTATGCCAATAGCTCGATGACGAAAATAAACTCTAAACATGTAGTTCAAGGTGTTCCTCAAAGGTCAGTCTGTTCTTTAGACTCTTTGCAAACTTTGCAACCTTGGCGGAATATATGTATAACCAATTAATTCAATTTGGCGAAAATACACTGCTAATAAATTAAAAACAAAGACAAAACTAATTTTCTAAGCAGCCATAATTTCGCATTATTTTAGAGCTTTTCAAAACTATTAAAATCACCAAAAAATATTAATATCGAGTTTCTCCAAATCGACTAAAATTTCAGTGGTTAGGATATTTTAAGGCTCAATCACCCTGAACCTTTATAGTTTTAAAAAGAATTCAAAATAGTTTGTTGTAAGTCCATATAGGGGATAAATAAAATGTTTTCTTTCAAAACTTTAGCTATTGAAATTGTGGGAACTATATTGAACAGGTCCTCAACAAATGAGGTAAAATAGAGAGGGTGGACCTGTTACCTGCTCTTAGCCCCACATTATAATAGGACCTGTCTAGATTACTTGTAATAAATGGTCTGGGAAGAGAGATCCAACTAAGGATGGATTTTAATGCGGGTATATACATAATATAATAAAATGTCCTACATTTGCCCCTCGTAAATCGTGGGGTGATTTTAGTAATGTATCAGAAATATCAGGTAAAATCGGACGAATGCAGAACTTAAATGACTAACTAATACTTTTTCTAATAATATTTAATTTTTAAACTAATTAATGAATAATAATAAAACATGTGTTGTGAATGTAATCGCTGATTTTTTTACTTGATTTTGGCGATTTGTCACCATTTTCTAGTTTTGATGAGTCAAAATCATAGAGCAAAATCGGAACTTTGTGAATAATTTTTTTTTTATAGTTGTACAACCAGTGATTGTAACCGAAATAAATCATGGTTGATTTCACAGAAGTCCAGTAAAATTAAGGTATACAAAATACTTTCTGAGGATGCAGCGACGCTCTAAAGTGGCGCACCTGAAGATGTTTTACTAATAATATTTCGGGAACCATTTAAGATAAAATAAGGACATTTAGCTGTCTTACAAACATGGGGCGCCGCCGCTGCGCCGAAGCGAATTTGATGTATAAAGTAAAATCTAAAAGGGGGCTCTATTTTTGCATATTTATTGCTTTTTAATAATATAAATTATTATGAATTACCAATGGTTTTCAGAAATTAGTGAATCGTTGACTAATAACAACTTTTTTCGTAAAAATCATTGAAATTCCATTACTTTTAAATAAATATCAAAAAAAATAAAAAAGTGTAATTTTTACACTAAGCCCTCTTTGCATGTGACATCTGTGGTTGATATTTAAAAATTTTGGATCCAAAATTCGCTTCAAAGCCTAACGTTTATAAAAGTTGCTAAATTTACTAATTTTATTATAAACAGTTTCGGAAATATTGGGAAAAACATCCCACTTTGGAAGGCCGCAGACTGCAGCTTGCAGCACCCTTAGCACGTATTTTTCGATTAATATTTATATAACATGTTTTTCACTTAAAACAATAGAACGCGGGAAAATAGGGCCTAGTAATTTCGGAACACTCGGCATTTTCTATTGCATTATCTGGTCCCACTTTCTAACTTTGGTGTTCAAGCTAGGATTTCGTATCTGATTGGAAATGCTGCTGGAATTGCAATTACCCGCTATTTATATTCATGATTGCTCTGGTACTCACTGGGTCACTTGGTAGATGCATTAACGCCCTAGAGCAATGTATAGGATTTGCTATTTTCTTTAATTTTATAACCCACTCAACTTTTTTAGTGACGCATACATTGGTTTTCAATTTTTAATTCAGTACTAAAAACACCCGGTCCTCACTCATATTATGATTATGGTATTTTTCCTTAAGATTGTTGAGAGAACGGGCGTTCAAGGTCTACGCCATAAAAGTATTATTTTTTAAATATGATAATGCAAGATATAAATTTTCCTCATTTAACGGAACTCTAAAAAAGATGTGCTTTTAATGGAGGAACACTGCATTCTAAATTATACTTTAATGTAAATCTTTAAACTGGCATTATCTTAAACTGAAACTGATTCTATGACAGCATCTGATAGCAAAAAAAGCAACAAAAACTATTGAGTTTCAGACAAAGTCTATAAGAGCACCCCTATGATAAATGAACGTCACAATGACATCTAATGAACCGGGTGCTACCCAATGACGTGCACGTACTTGAGGAACAATATCTCGCAGAAACCCGATATACCCTCTGATGGTATGTCTAGACAAGGCTATGTCATGTGTCACTTGTGCACTTGCCGGTGTCAATTACTGTTTATGTCTCTGTGTCTGAGATTCATTTATTTTCGGAATGGATAAGACATATGGGATTAGTTAATACACGATGCTTTCTTTCAAGGATATTAGAGAAAAACATGTACAGGTTGGTAATTTTTGCCACCTTGAAAATATTGCACAGCTAACGCAGAGACAGGTACGAAGAAAGGCGCCTCAGATGGCCTCAAATTATGCCCATATTTAAAAGCCATACAGGGTGTCCCGAAATACCGTTCGAATAATTTTAGGGTGTGATGAACATTTTTTATATGAACCTGGGTCCGGAAATGCGTGGTGTCAATTTTTGTTTTTAAATCGTATTTTTTTATCAATATCTTATAAGGAGTCTATACTATAAGGAGCTTATGCAGCCGTAATAGAATTAAAAATATAACGTCCACTGTCATTCCGGGGAGCATCATACCAAATAATATTATTACCAAAAAACAATGTGCGCCACTGACTATTTAAACATTTTATACTTTTTTCGCATTAAACAACTAAAAATACAATATTTTTGTCTCTTGGATTCTTTTCGTACCTTGCTTTGTTTTCGAGAAAAAAAAACAGTTTATTATTTTTCTTTATGGCAACAAATTCTACATCAACAGCTAGTGGGTAACTACTATTTTTCTGGAAATCATTAGATTATTCTGTTCATAGAAATTGCTATAATTAATTATTGCAACCGTTAATTTAATTTTTATTTTTTATTTTTTCTTTGTTTCGTTTTATCGCGGGATGTAATAAAGATTTATTTTTTCTCTGGAATCTTTGTTACCTCCGCCAAGAAACAAAAAAAAAACAAGAAAAAAAAGGTTGCAATAATTTATTATAGCAAATTCTATAAATAGAATAAATCTTTGATGTAAAATTTGTTGCCCTAAAGAAATGTAATATAATGTAACTGGTTTTTATTTTTTTTCTCGAAAACGAAGTAAGATATGAAAACAATTCGAGAAACAAAAATGTTGTATTTTTAGTTATTTAATACGAAAAACACATAAAATGTTTAAAAAAGCCAGTGGCACACATTTTTTTGTGAATAATATTCGGTATGATGCCCCCGGGACGCCTCTGGACCTCATCTAATTAATCTAATTAAGGCTTAATGAGCCCCTTGTTATGACAGACAATACTGCCCAATTTCAACAAAATCGGTTAAAGGATATTTAAGATATGAATAGAAACCCGATTTTTTTTAAAACTTTGACTTGGAAACTATGAATTTCCGTTTTTTTTTTTTAATATAACTATCTTATCATTTGTTATTTTTGTATTTTTGGTTTCATCATTGCATGTACAGGGTTTTTGCGTATATTTAGAACGCCACGCTTTGTTTTATGGGAATAAATAAATCAGCATGGCAAAACTGTCAAAAACTATCAACCATCAAATTGATGAATATGGTTCATACCATTCGTTATTGGTTCCCAACCCAATATACCAGATTTAATACCTTTATCTTTAAAACTAACTGAGAAATATTACACAAACTGTGCTATAAGATCCATGCATTAAGCGAAAACCTTTTTCATACCGTTCTCCTTCTAACACATTATGGTTATGGAATGTTCCGGCATTACGGACTGCATTTCATCCAGTTTTGTTACTTGGTGAGCCCCGATGAGACAATTTGGACTTCATTTAAGGTTTTTATTCCTAAAAATATTTTGTTGTAACTTTTCATTTTATTCGAGTCTTTTTTATGTTAAGCTGTTTTAGAAAGGCATTCATTTGGCTATTCTTTAGAATAACAAAAAAATATGCGCATTATGTGTCAAAGTAATTTTTATTATTTTTTTTATTATTCTGCAAAACCATGTACAAAATTATCAAATAAAATAATAATTTTGGATTATCAATTTATGTTAAGATATGCCTTGTTTTGAGTTTCATATTATACGGAGCGCAACTTTAGTTAAGCATGTTCCGGTATAGCTAGAGGGTTGAAATTTTCAGGACATGTAACCGGGGTAAAATTAGGATCCTGGACGAAAACTTCCGCTAGGCCAGAAGAGGGGGAGAAGAAAAAACTATTAAATATTAAATTATACCCACCACCTCCCCGGATACCCAAAAATTTTCGAATAAATAAGCAATAACGTAAAAAATTGTTCGGAAAGTAGTAGATATTATAAAACGAAATATTATTATTATTATTATAATGGAAAAAATGGGAAGCAAAAAATGCTTTATGGACAAAAAAGAAAATGTTTTTAAAAAATGGGAAAAAATTGAAAAAAACGTAAAAAAATTTTCGGAAAGTTAATAAAGGTATTATAAAACGAAACAAGAAAAAAATTAGTAAAAAAACCAAAACAAAAGATTGTTCGGTAAGTTAATAAAAGTATTATAAGAAAAAATCGTTTTGAAAGTTAGTAAGAGTATTATAAAACGAAATAAAAGAAAAAAAATAATAATAAAAATAGTTAGAGAAACGTTTTCGGAGAAAAAAAAGTTGTAAAAAAGGAAAAAAACAAATAAAAAAGGTGTCGAAACCGGGGCAAAAGAAAAAAAAGCTTAAAAAATAAAATCTCAATACCCTATATCTCTTTCAGAAGTTTCACTTCAGTTGTGTGCTTATAAGGGTGAGGCACATAATTTTTTTCAATGATTTTAAAAATATAATACGCCTGCATGTGCTGTGGCAATTTTTTAAATATTTAATAATAGACGTTTCAGGATTTATATCTACTTGCGTGTTTAATAAATAAATCACGCTATCTCAGCGGCTATGGATGGAAGTTTCCAGGGATATTTTTATGACGCTTATTATCAAATATTCCAAAAATGGCTACAACAAATGCAGGCATATTTTATATTTTTGAAATTAAAACAAGAATATCTTTCATTTTAGTGAATATTATACAGGATGTATCATGAAAAAAATAAAAGTTGATTTTTTTAAACAGTTTTACTATGCTTACTTATCTAATAACGGATCCTGATAGTTTGGAATTCTCCTTTAAAGTTCTATTCTAGCTCCAAAAATAAAGGCTCTAGGTGGGTGTTAAAATATACGCGAAAACCATGACCAGGGTTTAAAAGTTCCGGTTAATTTTATCCGCAGGTTAAATTCGAAGATACTGTCATTCGATAGTTTATGAAAACTTAAGATAGGAATGTGCAAACCGTTTTCTTTGATCTCGTGCGGTTTAGATTTTAGAGCCTGTCAAAGTGTCAAAATATGCGACTTTCAACTGTCAATATTTGGTAAACAGCTAAAGATAGGTATAGGATATTACACACAAGATGTGTTTAGATTTTTCTAGAGAGTCCAAAAATGTAGTAATATACAGGGTATTTTATTAAAAAAAAACTATCGAAGTGACCCCTAGCACTTTTATTTGATGTTCAATTGTTTTTTGCTGAACATATCCGAATTCGCGCGAAAATTACATAAGAGGCTATTTCAGTTTTTTATAAAAGTACAGGGAAAGTCAAAAAATCGCCTTGTCTAGTTCTCGTTGGACAACTCTGTACAATGTACAGGGTGTACATGTAAATTTCTTCAAAAGATCACTTTGAAATTTCTACCTTTCATTGAATTTTCATAAATTATTGTTTTTGTTGTCTTAAGAATGTAGAGTGTGTTCCACTTAACAGGAAACGTACACTTACTTGTATTTTTTACTACACCTTGTATAATATGGCACTTAAAAGAGCGAGTAACTTAACAAATACATGCTAAATTTATAGACTATTAAAAAACATCAAAATCGTTATAACTTACCAAGCCGTTTCCGAAAAATTGATGAACAAAAATTATTGTCATTATTAGTTAAAAATATTTTTCTATACAATTTGCCTCATTGCTCAGTAAACTGATAGATAATTATACGTTCTAACAAAAATATAAAAATATATTTTGCAAATCCCGGGATTCAATTACACTATACCGGGACCACATTTTTTGCTTCGGAAGTGGATATCCTACCACCAGCCAGTGTACGGGTTTAAATATACACGAAAAACTCTTATGTCAATAGGTTCAAATCATTATTTGGATCAAAGCAGTTTAGAACCTATTATAATATGATAGGAACTGCTAATTTTAAGAGGCTAACTTTAACCGCTTGAATTATGTATTTTCATGGTACCCTAATTTATTTCAATCAATCATTGTTTTTCCAAAAACTGCTTTTACCATATCCCCATGAGTTGATAAAATCATAAAACAGCAAGAAAGGCATTAAATCCTTTTTGGAAACAACTATATATTAGTCACGAACCTATCTAAATTCAATCTAGGTTCAGTGTATTTTATGTGATTAGTTTTAGACACCTCAACAGGTAGGAAATAAATATTATTCCTCAACACAAACCCGGTGATTATAATAATCTAGAACCCCCATTTATAACCATCATTCCACCTAATCGTTCTGGTCATCAATTCCTTCATTCTTTGGCCAAAATCAAGACAAGGGACCTTTTTGGTTTTTTTACCCCACGAATTCAGAATTATTAATCCGACGGCATACAGGACCGCATTTTAGATTTAAAGCTATTTTTGAGACAATACAATAACTTTGGTGATTTCTCAAATAGTTTGCGATCCTCAAGAAAATCTGACGCTATTTATGTGTTGGTCTTTACACCCTTGATATTATATATTGCAATTTTAACAAATTCTCTGATTTTTGTCAAAAGTGTTAGATGTTATTATATCATAAATACCAAACATAGAATTATAATAACCAAGTGTGAGAAATTTATAAGAAATTAAGTGAGAATAATGTAAAAATATCATGTGTCGTTCCTCCACAAATCTTTAACACAAAACTCTAAAATTATAAAAATTTAGAAGCTCGGAATATATCTGTTCTCTACTTTTTCCGCTAGTCTATCTCGTTCGTTCTTCTCCTGCTACTTCGAACGTCGTACTGATATATGAATTTGCCATAGATCTGCAGGTTGCATCTCAAATTACGGGGCAGAGAATTATATCAATTTGTTAATAGATTAGTATCGTTACGGAGATTACATTTACGATCTACCCAATAGCAATATTCCTACCACTCTCTGAAAATGCCCACAGGTTCTAAGATGAATTTCAGTTGAATTTGAGTTGATACCTACTAATTGAAGAAGTAACAAAGGTGGCAAATTCCAAAATTTGAGAAATCGAGTAGAAAGGTCTTAAATTACATGCTTTGTAACCTAACAAAGGTAATTGGTGGCAACTCTGAAATTGAGCTTTCTATTAAATAAAACACGGTGCCACCGGTAAAAACCAACGGTATTTTCGCATAAAAGCTGTCAAAAAAAATAATCCACGAATCCACACGAGTTTTATGAGGTGATATGAGTGAACTTAACAAAAATACAAGTGGAAGTAGTGGCAGTGGGCTTTTTGGCTCTGAGCAAAACGTTTTGTAACAGGCTAGCAAAGCCTATAAAACAACAAAACTTCAAGATCTTCCAGAAAAGGCACTGCTATTCATATCTAATGAATCTTTCGCATCTAGGGCCTATCAAGGGATGCAAACATGGCAGTTACGATCCAGCCAATAGAACAATAACTTACACCATTCCACAAAAAAGTGGAACTATTGGTCAAATCTGTATTTGAACTTTTACCAATACAATTCTCAGGTCTGTTTTCAAAAGGAACTTTCCAAAACTTTCGTTTCGCAGACCAAGGATGGATACTTGCTATACCTGCCATCGGTTTGATTGTGAAATTCGTGCAAATATCGGAATAAGCAGGCAAGCTAAAATAGAACTAGATAGATGGCCATTAAAGAAAAGCTGAAAATGATAGAAATATTTTAAAAGAAGATACGGTCTCTACTACCAAGAAGTCAAATATGTTACTTATCTATGGATCTTCAATAGGTAATATTTGTTCTCACATTGGTATATTCTGATATTTATCTATCCCAGCTTTCCTGCACTAATTTCGGAATTCATGTAGGTGATACAAACAACGCATATATATTTTTGTGACATAAAGGTATGGGAGGACGTGGTGCGAATGAGATTTCTTCGCTTTCTAAATAGTGGATTCATTAAAAAAACATCTGTAGCCAGCTGTTGTGACAACTGCAAAAGTCAAAATAAAAACAAATATATTTTATTTTGTTTTAATGTTTTTGGTCGCTAATTAATTTTTTTTATGGCAGTGGCACACACACTAAAGGGAGATCGTATGGCACTCGATGGGCGGTGTGTGCGATGCTTGATTGACATGGTTCTGGAATAGTTGTAGGTTGGGAATGAATTCCATACCGATGCAGTGCGCCAGACAAAGGAATCCTTTTAAAGCGACGTTCTAGATGATTTCAGTTGGAGAACGAACGAGTGTGCTCTTACCGACTGTCTGACAGGCGTTGCTGGGGGCGGGATGATGCTAAATCCTGGGAACATCTGTCGTGAAAATATCTGTATAACAGGGATATCTCGGCCACATGTCTGCGGTGTTCCATACTATCCGGATCCCGGGTCAACTCCGGGTCGCCGACCAGATGCACAGCTCTCTTCTGAATGGAATCTAGCAGCGTTAAGGTGTGCTTAGGTGCGATGTGTAAGCAATATTCTAAGCAAGGTCTTATTTGCGCTTTGTAGAGCAAGAGCAGCTGCTGCGGTGTATACAACTTTTTGTTGCGAAATAGCGCATCAAGCTTGTGCAAGGCTGATTTTGCGATGTTAGCAACGTGGTCGTACCAGAACATATCGCTGTTGACCGATACACCCAGTAGTGCGCATTAAACTGGACCAAATTCTTGTCGCCCCAGGTTCGAACTTTCTCCAGATCTTGATTTATTGCTGTAATCTGCTCCTGTCTGCGGTGATAAGTCTCAGTCGCTGGTAAAAGTATTTCTGATCTAAATTGTGAGACAAGGGTACTGCCATCTGCAAAACTGTAAACAGTATTGTTGGTTCCGGTTAGCAAGTCATTAATATAGATGAGGAACAGAGTTGGTGAAAGTATTGCGCCTTGAGGCACTCCCGCATTAATGGTGAATGTGTCTGAGATGTGTCCATCAACTGCAACGTGCAGATGAGGGAGAGAGATGAAGTTCCTGATGAGTGGGCACAGCTTTAGATCCTGTGACAGGGATTTTGTAGTAACTGGAAAACGCAAAAAAGTTATGATAGCCTTTATACCCGATAATCTTGTTAACGTAAGGTAGACAACAAGAGACAACTCAACATTTGCGGTGACCAGTATGATCTAGTTAGAGTTTCGGGTCATCAAAGGGCCTTATTGTTAAATACCTCTATGTTCAAATCAGCAGTCAAAACCGCATTTTCTGATTTACAGCAATTTAGTTAGACCAACTTTTCTAAAAAAGGTGAAACTGTGACATATTTAATGAAGGCTGAACTGCTGAGACTCCCGTCAGAAACTAAAATACCTGAAAATGAAAAGAAAAGTATCCGCTCTATGTTACCCTATTTGAGTTTTATAAACAACTACTAGGGCTACCTACATGAGGTAGAAGCAACTTGATGCTTTTCTTTAAAAATAATGTGCCACTGACCACTTTCCTATACTTTTCAGTATTTTTGCATTACAATTAAGCATTTCTATTTGCATATTCTTACCTAATTTTTGATGATTTTAGTTCAAAAAATAATATGGCACTTACTACCACTTTTATATTTTTCTTTGACTATATTTTGTATATTTTAAGTTTAAGTTCCTTTAGCTATATGATTTATATTAGAATTGGATTTCCGTTTGCTTTTACTCTGATTTTAGTTATCAACAAAACATAATAACTAATACCAAGCTTTTTATTGTTTTTTTCTTGAATATTCCGAATGCTTACTTTTGGCATTTATCATGTTGTTCTACTCTTGAATTGTTGTTTTCAAAATATACTATGACGAAACTCTTTCTGGGCTTTTACGATAATATGGGCCGTAAAGATCCAAAAATCTGCGACAAAAATATCGAGACCAGCTCTGTACCTACCTAATCTCTCCATGGGTCCAACGCTGGGTCATTTCGAAGATCGCCCGAGGCGATTCACGTGCACGTGAATACCGGTTAGGGTGTAAAAAAGGCCCCTAAAAGTCTCTAAGTGAGGTGGGCGGCGACCGGACAGGATGTAATGATTAGATACGGCCTAAGTAACGTACAGGTAGATAGTCCCTTTTTATTATTTTTCCTTTTTTGGAATGCGCCTCCTCGCCGAGCTTTTAATTTTTAGTGAAGTGGCTTTTGAAACGTCTATCGACGAGATAATGGGTACATTGTATAATTGGTTTTAATACAAGTTTTCTGTACGAGCTCCCTAGAAAGACGTACTTTTATGAACCATGTAACATATAATTACCGGTAATAACGAACATATTCCTTCTTGGTTACCAATCAGCGGCGGTGTAACGGTGTTGCATACTATAGTATATTAAGATACTAGTTTTAAAAGACCATATTTTTTCACATGAGCACGTGATTAGGAAGAAACCTAGGGAGTTTCCGAACGTGCGAGTGCGCTAAATGTCTTTTAAACGAGTATTTTAAACTATTTTTTCTATTTTCAAAGTTTTTTAATGAAAAAAATATATAAGTATATATTTTTCTATTTTGACAGTTGCGCGGCCATCTTGTGATTTTTTACTTCGTTACTACTACATTCCTTTCAAGGCACAATTTTTGCTAAGGGGCTTTGTATGACATAATAGTTATTTATGCTACAACTGCGTAAAGTGAACCTTTTTTATGAATGGGTAGGAATATTGTCAATCCCATGAATAAAAAAGGGTACTTTACACGTGAGTACCATACAAATTTTTTCTACGACTGAAAAATATATGAAAAATAAACATATTATTAAATTATTTTAGGCACTAGTGCGGAAAATAAATTATTTTACGCTCTACTCTAAAGGTCAAAAAAATATGTCAGATTTACTTTACGCACTAGTGCGTAAAGTAATTTATTTTACGCACTGCATTAAATAGTTATATTTTACGAATCCTAGAGTTAGTATTTACTTATTTAGTTAGTTATTTGCTACTACCGAAAAATATAAGAAAAATTTAAAATATTATTAAATTACTTTACGTACTGCACTAAATGTCAAAAAATATGTCAGAGTTACTTTACACACTTGCAAATATTAATATTTTACGAATACTAGAGAGTGCGTAAAGTGAGTATTTTACGCATGGTATAGTAGATAAAAGTGTTTTTGAGTAATTGAACTCTTGACGATGTTGGCACTTTCACTTATTTGACGGTACGTGACGGCAGTAGTAGGAGAAATATTTTAGGGTATATCGGTCGCAGGAAAAATCAAAACCATTTAACATCAAATATGTCAGAGAACAAAATAATGATGCAAAGAAAAGGATGTAAACAATTTTCCACATAAACATTTATACCAAAACCATGCTCTTCATAATAAAGGGTCCTCAAAAGGTCAGAAAACATTATTTTTCAAATTAGGTTTTTTTTAAATTTCCTATACAAATACTTACTTACCCCAAAGTATAGAAGTATAGTGTGCGATGCGATGGGCAATTGGTAATATACAGGACATTATTAATTAATACACCTTCAGGGCAGATTACTCCCAAAAACATAAGACAAATGGTATTTTAACAAGACAACAAGGGTTTTATACCTCTTAAGTAGGTCATAGAAAGAACAAAATAATCAAATAAATGTATTGTATTGCATAAAGAGGGTGTAATTAATATTATTGTAATTTTCGCAATGGCGAAGATACTGACATTGAGCAACGATATTTTAAATTTAATACTAAATAAAACAATCGAAGTCAAGAAAGGTATAATTTTACAACATTGTTTCGTCTATTTTATAGGCGTAGTACCTGCTTTTCGATTAATACCTACTTTATTACTCACACATCTGCCTATATAACTTATAGGGTAAATGACTTAAGAAAAACATATCAGTGTTTAGTTCTCTTCTGATACGAAGTGAGACAGTTTGTTCATAAAAATGGCTAGCGCTTCTGATTTTGTTCCTATGAAAAGAGATAATAAAGGTGCTCTGTACAATCGAAAATTTATTTTTAAGGTCTAACCCTTTCCAAACCTTGCATTGGGGCTCTTATTTTTTCAAGACTTGGGATACAAAATGCATAGGTAATGCAAAATATAAAATCTAAAAACTCAAAAATATGGCAATATCGCCATAATTTATTGCAATTTTATTTATTTTATTATTTATCCATTAGAGTTAATAAATCAAAAAATATAATGGCATTTAAACCTATTGGTTAACTCAAAAATATGTAACATCATGACATTGCCCTTATATACCTACTAGTTTTAATGCCCATAAAATTTAATTTTGATATTAAATGAAGAGTTTAAGCACTCCTTAAAATAATTTTTTTTTTAAATATCCTGACGATTTTTGGGGTTTGAAGTAATTAACAGATGCGGACCTAACTCACAACACTTGCCCTTCTATGAAACGCCCTATTGAACGTATGTAATTGTAGTACCTACTCTACAAAGCACGTACCATGAATGGAAGAAGGTTTTCTCGAGACTTTTAAGAAAACCATTTTAAATTACTCTAAATACACAATAAACCCATTGAGCGATGTAGATAGTCGTTTCCAAAACTTTCTTAAAGTGCTCAGATATTCAATAGAGCGCCTTCATTCAAAAGTGCCTTGAAAACACTTAAGAAGGCAATGTTGTAAAAAAAGCCGGATGTAGCGTAACTAACATAGTATTCTATTATATGGAAACTCCTTGAAGATATAAAATTGTAACTTTACAAGAATTTACTACGGCGTGTGCACCTGGAGTACCATTGTTAAGGTTAGCCGAAGTATGTCTGCTATAATGATCGGTACTATATTGCAAGTCCTTAAAAGAGTTTTAAGTTTTGCCGACAAAATTCATGTTTTTCTCTTCTAACAGTGCACTTTACTCATGTACCTGTGACCTTACACGCACAGGTATTAATGAATAATCAAAAACCGTTGGAAATCGCTAATGAACGCATTGCCTTCTGGAATGTATTTTAATATATATAAGGCAAGGTCAGATTAATTTTCAATAAATTTTAATATAATCCAATTCAATATGATAGATACCTATGTGTATCTACATGTCTTTAAAAATATTCACTTTATTATTATTTGGTGGATTTGTTTAGGCATACATAAGTGGAACAGGTTCAAGATATAGGTGTTGATCCAAATGAAGGGCGTACGTCATAATTTTATATTAACAGGGTTCACATTTCAAACATATACCTTGTATTCGTACCAACGTACGTTTAAGTCCAAAATCCAAATTTATAGAAAATGGAAATCATCCTTCTATTGAATCTACAAATTCCTAGTAAAACATATCCAAGGAAGAATTAGAACCAGAATATCAGTAATTATTCGATCGAGATATGACCTAAAATTCCAATGCAAATTCCTAAAGAAATATTTGTTTTTGTCTTTAGTTGGGTAATAAAATATGAGAGTGTCAAAAATAAGTTTCCCCTTGTTTTCGTTACTTTTGAGACCCCCTTGAATACAATATTAGCCATATTACCTATAAATTAGAGAGACACAAAAATCTAAGTTACATACGGCATAAACTTGAATTATTTCATCTCTATTGAGTTAAGAGTTTTTATGCCTCGTTTTTTCGCAAAATCTATAAGATATTACTTACTAAAAGGTTAGATATAAGAACAGACAAACTATTTAGAGATCTTGGCGAAGTTGGCGCTAACTTTTGGTATCGCAGAAACGTTACAGACAACTTTACATGCTGTAAATTGAAACAAATCCCATTGTATTATAATATATGCGCAAAATGATCTGGCACATTTCACAGATCATGTGTCCAACGAGAGAAAAAGAAATATAAATTTCTACGGGATTATAAAATTATATGTTACAACTGTAACACCGCAGATCGACAGTACTGCTGAAGATGAAAGAAGTTTCTTAGAAAACAGATCTGACTGATGACTCAGAGGCGAAAGACAAAAAGATAGAAAGTTTAAACAGAGAAAACTTACAAATTAAGCAAGAAGCACTTAAAATGGAACAGGAATTAAACAACGTTATTAAAAATCAGGAAAGAATAATTAGAGAGAAAGGGTATACTGAGCGTGGGCACTTACAAAAATTTAAGGAAAGTGACAACGAGATTATTAAACTCAAATGTGAAATCACGAATTTGAATGAACAAAAAGAATCACTGTAAAACGTACAAAATTATAAAAAGACAATCAAAAAGAAAGATGCGATAAACTCGTAAAGCCAGACAAACATACCTACTAAAGCAATAAGCACGCAGACGTGCCTACAAACTGAGAACTCTTGTACTCAAACCTTAACATCGACTGTAGATGACTTCTCGATTGATCAAAGTACATCCGATAAGCAAAACAACTATATGAAGAAAATAACTGAATTAAATGACAAAATAGCTAACATTAATGCAGAGAAAGAAGAAGCGAATCTCCGAAGCATTTTTAATGAGGATGGAATGAACAGACTATCCAAGGAAATGCAAGAGAATACCGTCCCCATCGAACTTTTCAACACATTTTAGATTAATAACTGAAGGGGAGTTAAGAAAAATCGTTTTTGCATTACCTAATAAAGGCAGACCCGACCAAATTACTACAAATTTTAAAAAATATATATAATATGAAAACGTAAAAAATCCACTTTTAAATTTAATTAACTACTCGCTTGAAACAGGAACCATACCATCAGCTTTGAAAATATCAACTGTAATACCAGTACCCAAAATTCATGATTTTGTGACAGCAAGTGACCTAAGACCAATAAATTTGCTAGTAACAGTCGAAAAAATTATTTAAAAAGTTATTTATGAACAAGTTTCAGACTACGTATTAAGCAATGATGTTCTGTATTTAAATCAGTCTGGCTTCAGAAAAAATCATAGTTGTGCAGGCGATGTACAAAATGTTTTGCATGACTGGATACATAAGAAAGATAATAAGGTGATGATTGGAGCAGTTTTCTTAGATCTACAGCGTGCTTTCGAAACGACTGACAGAAAGTTATTGCTTGAGAAACTGCGAAAAATATGGCATTACAAGTTTGGCATTAGATTGGCTCACGAATTACTTACACAAGAGAAAACAGGTGACACACATTAACAAAACTACTTCGACGGAAGTACTGAATGATAAAGGAATACCACAAGGAAGCACTTTGGGTCCGGTGCTATTCCTAATTTATATTAACGGCATTGTTAAATGTATTTCAGGCTGTGAAATTCATCTTTTTGCGGACGATGCATTGATATACTACTGTTCCAAAAATCTAAAATTCCTAGTTGATAATATTAACAACGATCTACAAAATTTACTGTTTTGGTGCAACGGTAACCTACTTAAAGTTAATCCGACTAAATCAAAATTTATGTTAATTAGTAATTCTCAAAATTTCAAGGCTTTTAAACTAGGCCATAATATTAATATTGGAGGTGATGATATAGAAGTTGTAGACAAAATAAAATATTTGGGCATTGTAATTGACAGACACCTAAATTTCAAGGAGCATGTGTCATGTATCGCCGACAAAATTTCTAGAAATACCAATTTTTTGTCAAGAGTGGCGCCCTTTTTAACACAATGGTCTCGAACTGTAGTGTATAATACTGTCGTTCTACTACATTTAACCTTCAGATCATCAATATTATTCTTTTCAAATAAAAACGAATCACAAAGGTTGCAAAAATTGCAAAATAGAGCTATGCGCATAATACCAGCGAATATTAACTATGACAAGAAGGCCCACTTAATGGCAAGAGAGCGCTACAAAGGAATCGTCTTCGTTGCCTGGTAACGTTCGGCGAACTTCGCCGTACACAGGTTGAATTTAAATAAAAGCTGGCCATAAACTATATTTTCGTTTGCGTTATATCTAATCAAATTTATGACGAAATTATTTATAGCACTCTAATACTCTATTTGGCTTTGTAAAAACACAATTGATATCTTTTGAATTGTTTGCAGCGCCCTGTCAAACTTATGTTATGGTTTCTTTTGTTATTATCACCAAATAAATATTTTGATAAAGTTTGTATTCAACTGGCTGTTTCAAAAATCTGTTAACGTTTTTAATTTCTTATTATTGATAACAATACTCAAGGTATGTAATAACTAATATTGAAAAGATTTTGATTTTGTGTTAATGATTTCACCATATTTCCGAATACTAATATTCTGACAAAAGACATCAAGAAGAAAATGTTGCTCGAATTTGCCCCATCTTTTAATATTCAATTAAATTTTGGCGTTTTGGGTGATTTTAAAATTGGTTAAAGGTTTCGCATAATATTTTTACTGTATATTTCATTCCTATTTTGTAATACAAAACAACTAAAAAATAGCGATATTATCTTATATCGAATATTGACTCAACTATAGAATTTAGGCGTGAAAATTAATCTGACAAAAGAAAAGGATGAGCTGTCTATGGCCGCCGCGTCAAAGGTCGGCTGATTGTTTTATTTGTATCATGGCCTGCCGATATTCTGCTAGTGTTCGCGCGGGGAAAGAGACACACCGCGGAGAGTGGTCCTTTTTATCATGTACTATGTACTATACTGCTAACGTGCGAACACTCCGTTGAGGTTATGTGTTGTGTTATACCTAATTGTGCAACAACTGAAGCCAGATTATCAGAAAATGGCGCGTTGAAATGATCCCTTATTGGCTAAGTTTGTAACGTGAGCAGTTTTCCCTGCTGCTGTCTTGGTTGAGCATTTACGTTTCTCTGTTTTTTTTTTGCTTCATATGTTGTACTGAAAGTATTTTCAAATGTCATTTAAATTACCCTTAACGCAACGCAATATTAAATTGGAATTTTAAAAGCTATATCTGTTATAAATTTATCGGTACGGGTGGGCAAGAAATTGGATAATCGATTTAACGCTTAATATTTTAGCAAATAACTGAATAATCGATTAATCGAAATAATCGATTATCGATATTTCCTGAAATATTAATCAATAAGTCGATTAATCGGTAATATCTTAAAAGTGAATCGAATAATCGATTATTGTCGCCCACCCCTAATCCCATAATATTGTAGTAAGTGAAACTGAAATTTAGGTAGAATCATTATTGCTGATGCAAGACTGATGTTATTATAAAAAGAGGTAATAAATACTTTGGCTGAATCAGCAGAAAAAAAATTTATAATTTAGTTTTAATTTGTAAATATGACTTTGATATTACCTTGGGATAGTATATAATCAAGTGTTTTTGAACAACAGCTGCACTGATGCTTCTATATTTTTTACTAGTTCCGTCCCTATTAGATTAATTTTTAAAAATAGCGATAACTCTGAAATACATGTATGGCAAAATTGCAGGCCCTCATCAACGCGTTTTTGTCGTCCGCTTAACATTCATTTTGCTCGTAAGACTCCTGAATTAACCGTTGCAAAATCAAAATTTGGATCATCGAATTAAAAATTTAAAACCCTTTTTTACCACGAAGGAGCCCTTAATTTTCAAAATCATTTTTTAGAACGATTTAAGAACATACAAATGATCTTTATACATGATTTTTATCGTCAGTGATAATTGATACTCCCTATATATAAATATAGATGATGAGCAAAAACTATTAAAAACAATTATTTGTCTAAAACACGATATATTAAACGTGTAATACTTAATTACTTTTATATCTTATTTCTGGTAAACCTTATTATGGCCAGCTTTCCTAGAAATTCGACCAGTGTGCGTCGGGTCCAAAGGTCACATGCCAGTATCATGCTAGTTTTCGCGCGGGGAAGGAGACATACCGTTGACGTGCTGCCGCGTAGAGTGAATCTTCTTATCGTAGTTGTTATTCGCTGATAATACTAAAGATACATCAATCAGACGGATGTTGAATACACTAAATTGGCTCTCTGTGGAACATTATCTCCAGTTTCAAACCATGGTATTTATTCACAAAATTAAGATTTCCTTAGCACCGGCATATTTGACTTCTAAACTCCTTTTTAACAATAATGTTCATGACCATAATACACGGTACCAAAACGACTTATATGTTTCAAAAAAAAAAAATAAAAAAGTTAGGAGAAATCCTTATTCTCTTCCTTCCTGAATCATTGAAGACTTGCGTTGCTATTATTTCATTTAAGAGTCAGTTTAAAAAAATGTTGCTCGACAGGTGCCGTAATTAGGCGGTGTATGTGACATAAAATTGTTTTATATTTTGAATTGTTTTGTATTTAAAATTTTCCCTTTTGAACCATTGTTATCGTAAACGTGTTATTCATTATTGTATTTTATAGAAAATATCCACGTTCTTGTGCAATTATTGCGGTGTATGTAATGTTATGTATCCTGTAATATTTGTAAATTAGCTGTTTTTTGCTAAATAAAGATATATTAAATTTACATTAAATTATGGGATTCAATCGTTTGGAACCAAATTAAAAAAAAACATATTGTACGTGTCGCAAAAATCACTTAGCAAAATTGTATCTATAAATACATTCAATTTTCACTTGTCTAAAATAAGCAATAGACCATGTTGGAAAATTTTAAAAAATATTATTTATTTATTTATTTATTTATTTATTTATTTATTTAGTACACTACCCAGACAGAAACTTCCAATTACAGGGTAGCAACATACAAATAACAGAAATAACATTATTCAAACAATACAAAATGAAATAATCAAACTAAACCTAACCTAAACTATACTAGCCTAACTAAGCAGTATAAGACGATAACGACTTATAAATAAAAAATATACTATCCATTAACCAACAGTTAAATATACTTTTTTCAATTGTTGTACAGTACAGAAAAATAAGTCAATATGGTGCTTATATTTTTCATAATCATTGCACATGACATAGAGCGGTGAATAAAATAATAAATTTGTTCGAGGAACAGGTAAATAAAAAACAGTCCGATTTACCGTTTAACATCTTATACAAGAACAAAACTGCAGCAAATTCTCTACGTTTCACTAAACTGGATATTGTCAAGTATAATAATTCATAAAGCTACTAACTAATTATCACCCTGTCCCAAGTTTGAACTTGAACTTGGGAATTATTTAATAAACATTAAAAGCAAACTATAAACTACGCGAGCAGTCAACGGGAGCGATTATGAACCTTAAGCATGCAATGATCAGCAATTTCTCTAATATAAATACACTGGCAAACCTTCAGTTCGTCAGACTTTTGGTCTCACCTAAAACCAGCTCCAGGGTTAGTCACATGACTGCTTTTGGTTCAATCCGCTCTTTGGTTAGTCACATGATTGCTAAAGTTCTAATCCTTTTCCTACCCCAAACCTAGTTCTTGGTTAGCCACATCGACTGTTAAGACTAGGGGTTTCATTAACCACAATAGAAAAGTCGAGTCTGTCAAAGTTCTTCGAGTGAAGTTTCTAAGTAGTCTGTCACGTAGTTCAAAGTGTAGTGTCCAAGTGCTCGTAGATACCTTAGTGCTCTTAAATAAAACCCAGCCCTTAAGAAAAACTATAAATTATAAAATAATTAACAAAAAACTTCTCAAATCATGCACGACCTAGTACTCGGGTACAAGTCGCCATCTTATTACATTTTTTGACAAGAGACATCGTGAACATTTTATCGTCATGTCGTTTCGCAATAGACGACGTCATTGATATTAAAACCACGTGGTAGAGACGTGCCGTAATTGACGTTAGAAAAATGATAGGTCAAGAAAAACAATTAAATTATAATTAAAAAATTCAAAACACGCGCCAGTATTATTTCGCGCGGTTAAATCTTGGTCAATAAACTAACATAATTCAAAAAATTGTATTTACAATATAAGGCAATTTTAAACTACGCGCGTTCAAGCTACGTCCATTGCTGCATACACGTTGCCATCTTGCGGCGGACGCTAAAAGCTGCAAAGTCATTGAATCCAAGCGCCACCGCTAGTTGGGAAAGGTCAAGAATAGAACCGCGTGGTGTGACCAAGGCCAGGTCCGTATCTGCAAGGAAAAAGATAATAAATTAAATACAACTGATTGTTAAATTAAAATGGAGTCAGATATAAATTATAACACAACAATGAAAACAGCTGCAGCAGGACATGCAATATCCGGCAGAAACTGAAAATAATTATCAAAAGACGAGACAACAAACATGAATAAAACTAAAGCTAAGCAATAAAATCTAGCGACTTACCTACAGTTGTAGAAAGAAGACGTGAGGATCCAGTAGTTATGACGAAAACCATTCCATGGACAGACTGCGGAAAACTGGAACATGTGGTGCCACAGCAGCCAGCAATGACAGTTCGGCCAGACCATAAGCCATTAACCCTGGAATGGCACACTTATTTTTTGTTACATATACTGCACTCTGGGGTCTGGAAAACCCCAAGGTGGTTTTTAGTTTTAAAGTAATGATGAAAGCAAATATTAGTTTTTTTTTATTTGTTGGATCATGAAATACAAAAAAAAACTTCACTTTGTTCAAAAGTTACGTTTACTTAAGTACACAAATTTTCGATGACCCGAAAACCTGATAAAATACTCGATTTTTCTTACGTACTAAAGAAAAACAAAAATATTTTTAAAAAACTATAAAAACGAATACATATAACTAAAAAACTCTTTAAACTAAAGTAATAGACCAATACATTTACAAATTAGTGTACTTCATTTTTGAGTTGCACAGATGAAACAAAGTTGCTCTCTATGTTCCAAACACTAAGGTTTGTGGCACACTGCACAGGCGAAACTTATTTTGCGATCTATCCCACGTGGCTAAATGTAACATCTAACTTTAGTTTTGGTAAGTTAACACCAACGGGATCATTTTGGGGTATAAGTAACCCTAATATTTCACTGATTTATAGACACAGCGACGAGTCCCCAAAAATATCTTCGTCTGTGTCAGATTTTTCCACATTTGCCTATCGATTTGTACCTTCGACCAATAACTCTTGTTCAGTCAATGCACGACGATTTTCGCTGTTGGAATATGCCACACTAGCAAATACCAACCAATTAGCATAAAATTTTAATAACCGTTAACTGCACCCGGGGGTCTGACGTACCCAAATAACAAAATAGCTCGAAACCACAAAGTGTCAAAGCGAATAATACGGCACAAACAATCGTCTTCCAACGCTATCGACCAAACACTAAATTTACAATGTGCTGACGAGCCGAAATTCGCACACATGCGCGTCTTATATTAATCGAAATATTAGCCGGGGTTTTTTAGACCCCAGTGTGCAGTTCCAGGGTTAAGTTCCAGGGACTCTTATTATTCCTATTCCATGCTTCCGTAACCTAAAAAAGTTATAATTAATCTTCACATAACCACTTCCATGTTAAACTAGCAGTCATACGTCATCTACAGCTTGGAATAAATAACATTGATAAAACCTCTCTTTTTAATATTCAGGCCCCACATTCCATAAAATGGAGTATATTGCAGAATGGCTCAGTGACAGTTGCCACACCCTTTCCAATAAATTCAAACTCATGCATCAAACACCCTTAGATTAGAGTTTTTTATGCTCTAGCATCCATTCACATTCTACAAGAGTCCGAAAATAATGATTATAGGAAATACAACACTTACCTTTTCGCTTCAAAGCACCTGCCAAGATTCAAACTTCATAGGCAAATCCCTGGTCACATTGCAAACACTGCATTCGGCAGGAACATAAAACCGACCAAAAGGTGCCAAATCAAACACAAATCTTCGTCATTATATCAATGTAACAAATTTTAATGCTGATTTATTTGATCTAGGCGATACACAACGCAAAACGCTACCATAGAAATAAATGACGAATTGACTAATAGGACACGACAGCATTTTTTCCCAGAGGTCAAAAAGTTCGAGGTCAACGAATTGACAGGGGTACCAGTCAAAGGACAAAAAACCAAGAAAGCACCAGAACTACTCGACGAATACTTGTTCAAGTAGAGATGGGACAGACATATCGATACTCAACAAGGGACAATAATCAAAGATGGATACTTTCTCAGCAGTTTTCAAAGGGCGCCATCTAGCCACCAAGAAGTGAGGGACAAGCCAGAAGAAAGAAAATATTGTAGCGTAAAGTATAAGATACCTTTTATTTATTAATGTTACATATTAGAATAAGTACAGTATGATATTTCATGGAACTAAAATCGGTAAATTGTGTGCAGATAAACATTTTTAAATATAAACAAAATCAGCATGCTGAATTAGGTCAGCGAGCTTAAATAAGTCGACTAAAGGAATATAAAAAGTCAGCAAATTTTGTTTATAAGTCAACAAGTATTACTGAGTCAAATAAACTGCTATAATTAGAGACATAAAATGCAGCGAATAAAATAGTCTCAAAAACAGGACCGTAATTTAATATTAGATGTACAAAATAATTTAACATAATTAATATTTTTTTTATAATTACCTGCAATAGTTTATAATTACCTGCAATACTCTAGTTAAATAATAGAGAACAGGACGGTATTTATGCAAGTTAATAAAAATCTATATTTAATAGGAGACTATAACTAAATAATATAAAGACAGCTAGTATGATTCTAGAAAGAAATAAGTCATGTAAACTATTTTGTAGAATTGTAAATATTACTGAGACAATTTATAAAATGGTGATATTACGGTTATCATAAATGTGGTAATCCAAAGATCAACTTTCATGGGGTGGACGCATCCCATGCAGGCTGAATTAGTCAATACAAGCAAGATATTACAATACATGTATCAGTATTTTATAAAGAGTTGATATTATGTCTAAACGTGGATTGACCAATAGGCGTCTATTGGCCAGTCAACGGTAAAGTATAGATATTTAAAATATGCAAAATACTAAGTGGGGAATTATACACTCTACTTGTCCTCTGTTAATCTAGAATTAGAGTTAAGTATAAAATTTCAAAGACAATTTATAAAAATATGTTTCGTTTTTGCATGTATCAAAAACCAGTGGATGTCCAGACTAGTCTCTCCAGCAGGCTCTCACTTGCGATACCCTCAAACAGTTTAGTGGTATGTTAATACTAAGACATATAGACTGCAGTGGAGGCTAGAGGGAGTTACTAAGGATCAGCCTGGATCCAGAAAGTAACAAGACCACTGATGGATATTTTTTTAGGTTCTATAAATTGTAATATCACATAGTATTATGCGGCAAATTTTTTCGAATTGAGGTCTTTCTTTTTAAAACGATAGAGGTCGTGCAAACGTTGGGGACAACGTTTTAGAGGGCGAGGGAACGTGTCAAATATAATAATTCATAAAGCTACTAACTAATTATCACCCTGTCCCAAGTTTGAACTTGAACTTGGGAATTATTTAATAAACATTAAAAGCAAACTATAAACAACGCGAGCAGTCAACGGGAGCGATTATGAACCTTAAGCATGCAAGGATCAGCAATTTCTCTAATATAAATACACTGGCAAACCTTCAGTTCGTCAGACTTTTAGTCTCACCTAAAACCAGCTCCAGGGTTAGTCACATGACTGCTTTTGGTTCAATCCGCTCTTTGGTTAGTCACATGATTGCTAAAGTTCCTTTTCGTACCCCAAACCTAGTTCTTGGTTAGCCACATCGACTGCTAAGACTAGGGGTTTCATTAACCACAGTAGACAAGTCGAGTCTGTCAAAGTTCTTCGAGTGAAGTTTCTAAGTAGTCTGTCAAGTAGTTCAAAGTGTAGTGTCCAAGTGCTCTTAGATACCTTAACATTAAATAAAACACAACACAACATAAGATAAACTATATTTACAAAGCAGTGACCAAAAAGACCTATAAACAATTCATAAAACATACCTCAAGTCGAGAAAGCATGTGCACCTTAATAATTGGGTATAGGCTAGTCTCATTAAGTTTCTGACCAGTAAACGCTGTTAAAACTCTATCGGTGGGTCTTTGATCAATACACATTGTTAATCTTTTCTCATTTAGTTTATCTAATATACTTTATTGTTTTTTTAAGTGCTTTCTTTATCTTCGCTTCTCACCTTACGTAAAGAATCCCGTACTACCATCGGAGTTATACCCCTGCACGCTGAGTAAGGCGTGGCATCGCGATTCAAACGTATGATGACAGACCGGTGGAGGCATTAAGAAAAAATTAAAAGAACTGTCATAACGATTACTCGCGACAATATGTTAAATCTGCTTAACAGAACATCATTTGGAAAGCCAATCTCTGGATAGGCACCATCCGACTTAAACCAAAGGTATTTAACAAAACGTCTCTGGATTCTTTCAATCGCGTCAGAATGAACTTCATAAGCAGGGTATCAAATAAGTGATCCATATTCCAGCTTACATCGCACGAATGCATTAAACAATACAATCAGAGTATTCATGTTAACAAAATCCTTAGAGTTTCGCAAGATAAAGCCCAAATTTATGTAAGAGCTTAAAATTAGCTCATTGATGTGATTGACAAAAGATAACTTTGCGTCAAAAGTAATACCCAGATCTTTAAATGGAGAACCCCTCAACAAAACAGTCCGATTTATACTGTATGCAAAGTAAGTTGGGGTAGTTCTACGAGTAAATGATAAGCCAAAGCATTTGTTTATATTAAGGTGTAAATTGTTTGAATCACACCATCGACCCAATAAGACAATATCCTCTTGAAGGTAAAGGCAATCACTTAGCGAGTCAACTTTACGAAATATTTTTAAGTCATCAGATTAAAGAAGTGAATGTGATTTAATATTATCTATGATGTCATTTATAAAAATATTAAAAAACAAGGGACCAAGGACTGAACCCTGTGACACCCCAGAGGTGGCATTAATAAAGACAGACTCGAAACCACGATACTTTATCGACAATTGCCTGCCAATTAGATATGAATTAAAAAAAAAATATAAAATTATTACTTAGCCCACAATCAAACAACTTTCTGAGCAGAATACCATGGTCAAGCCTATCAAATGCTTTAGAAAAATCTGTGTAAATAACGTCAACTTGACTTCCGCTATCCAGACTCTCCGAGATAAACTGAGTTAACGTGGTCAAATTCGTAATAGTAGAGCGTCCTGGAAAAAAACCATGTTGTTCAGGAATAATTTTTAATTTGACATGACTAAAGATGATTTCATGCAATACAGTCTCAAAAACTTTCGAAAAATTGTTTAATATTACTACCGGTCTGTAATTTTCAACCCTTCTTAAATACGGGACATATTCTGGATTTTTTCAAGCTTTTTGGAAAGTATAAAGATTTTATAGACAAATTAAAAAGATCGGTAAGTGGCTTCACAAAAATCGCCGCACAGTCCCTAATGAAGAAAGCTGGAATACCATCAGGACCCGCCGTAGACTTTGGTTTCAACCTTTTTAGTGCCCGCGTCACATCTTCCTTCCCCACTTCCGAAATAACTAGTGTAGGCGAATTACTTAAACCATTATGATCACCTATCCGAAATGTCGAGGAGTCCGTGTAAGCCGAACGAAAGAACTCTGCAAACGGGTTAACGATATCTTGGGGGCTATTTAGAATTACATTATTAAAATTCATATTATTTGGAATACTAGTAGAATTCTTTTTAGACTGTAAAAAAGACCAACATTTATTAGGATTGTGAGAAAAATCGCGGTCAGCTTCCTTTACATATTTTTTATAAGCCACATCGATATCAATTTTAACTTTCTTGCGCAAATTTTTAAACTCGATAAAATCATTTAGATTTCTGAATCGTCTATACTTATTCCAAAACTTATTTTTTTTCTTAATATTACGAATTATTGAAGCGTTATACCACTGAGGATACTTATTATTTTTTGGTCGTGTAATAGGTACATTATTTGCAATAATAGTGTTTAAAACTGAATAAAACCTATCGCAAGCATCGTCAACAGAGCCTGAAGTACGCACAAAAGAGAAATCAGCTTTCAGCATATCATTATACAAAGATGGAAAATTTGCCCTTCTAAAATCAAATTTTGGCACATTATTATCCTGAAACTTGTCATTCTGACGATTAATTGAAAGTGATATCTCTAAAGCAGGATGATGGCTATCCAAAGAAATCAACGCATTTTCCGCTCTATTGACACATATTAAACCCCTACTAAACACCAAATCAAGTAAACGGTCATGTTCGTTACGAACAAAATTATACACACGAATTCACAAAAGTTTAATAAAACATCAATGTAATTATCGCGATAAGACTTATCATGTACAAAATTTACGTATTTGGGGAGATTGAAATCACCTAAAATGATTAACTCATCATTATTAGTGAAATAATTAAAATTTAGTATTTCTTCTATCGTAGACCTGAGGAGCCAGATTGGCAGGAATATACATAAGGATAATATAAACTGCACGATGCTCTATAGATAATCTAATGCCCACCACATCCACTCTTGGATCCGAAAAAGAAAAATCAATAGGGACAGCACTATAAGCTTTATTTAATGCCAAGAGTACTCCACCACCTCTAGTAGTATTAGTCAATGCAAAATTACGATCATTATATTGAAGAAATAAAAGAGAACGAGTATGAATTTCTTTTCTTTACAAGTTACAGCTGTATTTGGCCAAATCCATCACAAATCATTTGATCATATTAGGAGGAAACCAAATTTCAACATTATTTTGTAAATAAACATTCAGTTAATATTGTGGATCTAAAAAAAAGGTAGCCAGACCTGGATGCAAAAATGATTTCAGTTTTTGAGCAAGATAGATCAAATAAATAAATCTCGTAATTTAAGCGCCTTAAGAATGCTTTATCTAGAACACCCTCGAACACATAAATAGCAGGTAAAGATGCAAAAAAATGTAATTAGTTTTAGTAGCGAGGCCGACTTTTAAAAAGACAAATAAATAGCATTCCGTCTGACACAGGCGTCACTTAATGTATTTCCCTAACTTTTGCAAGACTAACCGAAAATAAATAAAAACCAGATGACTTAGGAACACATGTAACCACCCGCACCCGTGGGATCAACGGGACACAAGTCGCACAAGTGCGCGACTGATCCGAAAATAAAGGAAAAAAACAGAAAAAATCTGCCGTCCTAAAACTGGCGTGAGAAAACTGCAGTTCCCAAAACACATTTGACTACGTTTACACGCTCTAGATTAAATCTGATGTCACTTCAATGCCCCAGTACGTGCTTAATAATTGTCACGACTGCTGTATATGTATGTATGTAAATGTATCGAGCGATCAAAATGTCGTTCTGCCCGAATTTCACTTAGCAAATAATGTCTTCCGCTAAAAAGTCCCTCCGCCATTATATCGAGATCTCGAGCAAGGGAATATGGCCTACTTTTTTAGCTAGCCCATGCTCAACAAATCTACTGTTTATTATTTAACCGGATTAATTAGTTAATCAATCAATAGATATAAAAGCTTAGAAATCATGATTTTATATGTATGACCTGCAATAATAATAAAAATAATTGTTGAAAATGATCTTCACACAATTTTCTATGAACATTATAGATCGAAGATTATAATATGCGTTCTCAAAACTATCTAGTCTTCGATAACTTTGTTAAAAATCTGACACATAAAATCAAAGCATTTTTGTCATTAGAATCTGTCATTTTGATACCTATTTAGAAGTCTTTTCTCAATACTCTGGCAGAATATGATAAATTCGAGGCGAGAAACCAAACATAATTGGTATATAATAGTCTACGTTTCTACGGGAAAGTTTCATGTTTATTGAGGCGATGTTGCACAAACTGGTGGCTCGTTAATTCTAACGCATCATTCGCTACACGGTAAACTGAGTCAGTGAACATATGTGGCTGATTTCGGCATATGCCTTGTTTATTTTAGCGAGAAGTGGTTCCATGATTTATTGTTGTTAAAAATCTGTTCCCATAACATCGTTGCTCCAGAATGTTTTGGAAACAGTTCGATGGTTTATTTTTGAAAATAAACATCTTGATAGTGATACCTTCGGGAATTTTAAACTTGGCGAGAAGCCACAACACTGCCGAAGACACTGATTGAAGTTATGACATTTTAATAAAACAAAATTAGGCGTACAGTTTAGCAAACCTGGGAAAATGGGTGTTGTCTAGGGATTAGTATTTTCTGTCAACAGCGTAAAAGTCAATGAATTTTCAGAGATTTTGAAATTTATCTCAGTTGTTCAACAAAGCTTCTTAGCAAATAAAAACAACCAAAAAATTGCCATGCCGATTTCAGTAAAAGTTGGGAACGAAATTAAAACGTAATACCTGCAATAAAAATCCTGCTTTTACACCTAGCCATATTTTTAATCCCACGCTGATCACTTTTCAGGTTTAAGTTATTCGTTGCCAGCTAACAAACAACACGTGGTAAGCGACGTGCCATCGCGTAATTTGAGAGCAACCTTTAACGTCTTTTTAATGAAACAACGTATCATATTTTTAACGATTTCCTTTGCACAAAGGACTGCAATTCTTATTCTATAAGATAAAGATAATGCGAAAGTATCTTA
>MU182172.1:96895-201416 GCA_016904865.1 Pissodes strobi | reverse complement strand
CACGGCTAGCAACCATCCGAATGTTTCTGTGCTACCCTATAGAACTTGCCTTGTCGCGTCTATGTACGAGTCATCGCCAGCCACGAAGATTCAGGAACTATGGAATTATCTCGATGTCGAGAATCATATAGAGTGACCTTTCTTCCGGAGTATTCGTGAAGTAGGAGACGTACAGAAAGAAATTAAGAATCTACAAGCAGAAGTTACCAGACTAAAAAATCAAGGACCCACCGAGAGAATATTCGCCACAGGACAGAATATTAAACCTCCAACGTATGACGATCAAACATCCTGGACAATGTACAGAAGACAATTTGAAGCCGCTGCTGTTACCAACCAACGGTTGTAGTAATGAAGAAATGGCTACATCACTAGTAGTAGCGCTTCGTGGATCTGCCCTGAAACTACTACATACCATTCCCATCAGCCAACAGGGGAAATATGACATACGTGTAGCTGCCCTGGGGAGACGATTTGGAGACCAACATAGAAGACAACTCTATCAGGCACATAAAGTCTCGACATCAGAAACCTGTTGAAAACCTGCAAGAATTTGAGGCAGACGTTAGACGTCTCATAGTCTTATTCAATTGGCCTAACCGGGAGCAACAGAAGAATTTCAAGAGGAACTTGCTGCCCAATATTTCGTGGATGGTATCAGAGATCCAGAAACTCAGAAAATACTACGTCTAGCTAAATTTGATAAAAGCCGTGAAGTTTTGGTAGAGCCCTAGAAATCGAGGCGGCCTGTAACATCTCTAAGCCTGGGATGGATACGTCCCTGGTCACGAAGAAAAGCTGGCGAACAGTTGTGAACTAATTGAGATGGACGGTATTTTGAAGAAATTAACCGAAGTTCTTCAGGCCACGGGGAGATTCCGGGAGCCATCAGAAGTTAGACCATGTAACCGAAATGCTATAAATCAGTGCTATAGATGTAGCAGGACTGGACATTTCAAAGGGGACTGTCGAGTACAAAGATTTCGGGAGCCACTAGAAGATAGGCCACATAACCGAAATGTTTCAAATCAGTGCTATATATGTGGCAGGACTGGGCATTTCAAGAAAGACTGTTGAGTACAGCTACGATCTACATCTCCATCCAGAGACGCTAGCAGTTCAAAGTTACGGGTTAAAACAATATAACTTTAAGGCTAAGCATAGGGAAGGATGATGGCATAATAATACAGATGCTTTATCCAGAAGGTCATGCGAGGATATTTATAAGCATTGCCAAAGAATAGGCCAACGAGAAAGAATCACTTTTATTAGGCAAACCAAGTCTAAAGTTGATCAGCAGTGAACCACAGAGCAACTAAAGAAAGATCAGCTTGAGGATAGTGAAACAGCACTACTGCTAAAAGCTGAAGAAGAACGTCAACCAAGACCAAGCTGGAGAAATATTTCAACTGAGGGATCTACCTTTAAATTTATGTGGGCTCAGTGGGACTCCCTGGTAGTTGAAAATGGACTCCTTAAACGAGCCTGGGAAAACGCCGACGGAAAAGTAGTGAAGAGAGTTAGTGGTACCTAGGAAGAGGATATCGGAAGTCCTGGAAGAAATACATAATGGAAAGTTTGGTGCTGATTTCGGAGTTAGCAGAATGATAGATAAGATCCGCGACAGATTTTACTGGGTCAACTAATGCCAGGATGTGAAATCATGGTGCTGGCAGTGTTCAACATGTGCCTCAAGTCAAGGACCCCAGACAGGATCTAGTGGGAAGATGAAACATAATGATGTAGGACTACCATTTGAACGTCTCGCCAGTGACCAAATGAAGGCTCGATATGATCTCCAAGCTAACTCTATGGGATTTCGACGATAAAGTCTGGTTATATAATCCGCAAAGGAAGAAAGGAAGATCTCCCAAGCTAACGCCAGTATGGCTATACAATCATCAAAAAACTTCTATACACTACGTCAGTATAGAATTCAACGTAGCCCTAGAAGCAAATTGAAAGTTGTCCACCTCGATAGGCTCAAAGCATATCAGAGAGTCAGACATGAAGTAGCTGATCGGGACGATCAGCTTTAAGAGGAGCGCAATGTCATGGCTAGCGACCATCTGAATGGTTTTGTGCTACCCTATAAAACTAGTCTTGTCGCGTCTATGATGCGTGAGTCATCGCCAGCGGCGATTATTCAGGAACTGTGGAATTATCTCGATGCCCTGGTCGAGAGTCATATAGAGTGGCCTCGCTTCTTCCGGAGTATTCGTGATAGATTTTAGAGTGTATATAAATAGCAGGCAGATAGCGTATTGAGTTAGTTAATCATTGAGTGTTGCATTCTAAAGAGCTATTAGTTGGAAAGTTATAAGAGTATTTTAGTGTGTTTAAATGTATACAGTGGTAGAGAATAAAGAGGGTATTAGTTTGAAATAAACTGCTGGCCATTTGCTTTCGAGCAAGGAAAATTTCGCCTGAATTTAAAATAAAATATCTTCCTAACCAGGCATGATATTGATCTCTGGTTTTTAATGGTTAATAGATTTGTCTCATAAGAAAAAATTTCCAATGTTGCATTTTATTAAACTGCCTCAATTTTTTATATGCAGGGTGTCAAAGAAGAGGATGATTTTTGCTCCAATTTCAAGAGCATGTAACTCTCATAATAATGTTTTAAAATTTTGTCACTGTACATCGATTAAATCACTGGTCCATAGCAAAGAAATTACTGTCTCAAATTTTTGATATCTGCTATATTTTAAGATTTCGATTGTTTGTAAACCTTGCTTTTTCCAACTTTTTGGTAGTTAGACCACACTGTGCGTTGTATCATACAAACTTTGTAAGTGATTATTATACGTTACGATAAGCACTAAAAAAAATTGTACCTATATGTTGTGATGTGCAGTGGTCTACTTATAAGTCACTTATATGTCTATGGTTTATGGGTCTCAGAATTTTTTACGATTATTTTGTATTGGAAAGTAATCGCTCGCAAATTCAAACACATCAAACTAGTGATATTTCATTTTAAGGGTTTTCAAAACAAGTTCAGTTTTAGGAATAGTGTTGTATTAGAAATAAATAAATACAAATTTTCCAAAAATTAAATTATAAAAGTTTAATTTAAAAAAAAATACATATAGATACAGTGCAATATTAAAAAATAAGAAATAAGGAAAAATTTGCTTAATCTAGAGGCGGGTACTTTCCAATGCAAAACAATCGGGAAAAATTGTGAGATACTCATATAAACCATAGAATAAGTGATTATAAGTACGCCACTGCACATCACAATATTTAGGTACAATTTTTTTACTTAGCATAAGCAAGCTTTTCGTAAGGTATAATGATAATCACTTATAAAGTTTGCTCGAAACAACGCACAGTGGGGTCTAGCTACCAATAAGATGAAAAAATCAAGGTTTTACAAAAAAAACGATATCAAAAATTTAACAAACTACTTTCTTTGCAATGGACCAGTGATTTAATTGGCGTACAGTGACAAAATTTAAAAACATTATTGTGAAAGTTACATGCTATTGAACTTGGAGCAAAACTGACCGTCTTCTTTGACACCCTGTATATAAAATGTTTTGAAAGTCTAAAAAAAAATCCAACATTGGAAGGTTTTTCCTAAGCGATAAATCTATTAATCGTTAAGAATTAAAAATCGTAGGTTGATATCATGTCTGATTAAGAAAATATTTAGTTTTAAATTTAGGCGAAATTTTCCTTTCTCGAAAGCAAATGGCCAGCAGTTTAGTAAAAGTTGTAATTTCGTTCAGAACCCACGGGAAAAACGTCACAATATTTTATAATATTCAATCTCAAAAAGAAAAAATTTTATTCAGAAAATCCGCTTCTAATAGGATTTTACGCAATAAGTATCAGCGATGAAGAGTCAGAAGTTAACCCAAATTAACTGATGATGTTCCATGCATGAACACGTTTAGAAACTGGCGCACTTCATGACATAAAATGTCCTTTCAAATATTTCGTCCTGTGTCTCGAATTCACTCTGGGTATGGGTACCTAATTATGATAAACATATCTTTAAGAAGTTCGCGAACCTCAAAAAAACTCAGAAATATAATTTAGTAAATAAAGGGAAAATAAAAATAGATGCCATAGGTTTTCTCGTCGTATCAAAAACGTCATCATAATATACCACACCCGTCGTAATGCATAAAGATGACAAGACACGATAACGGAAAATTATATAAAACCAAATTAATTAATACAGGTGACGAACCATATATAGAACTGTGCTGCAAACTGTTTATCAGATTTTATTTTCAATTTTTATGAGCTATAAAAACACATTTTCGATCTTAATTATTGTACCAGGGACAATTTAAAATAAGTCACAGGAAATTATATTTGGTATTTCGGAAAGTAAAAGTGTCATCTACCTACCGCGTCAAGAAAATCGATGTCATTAAAATAACAGATTATATTATTAAAAAACTATCAAATTTATGTTGTTAGTCAATTACATTAAATGAAAAACTTGTGATCGTTATGGAGATGATCCACATTATCAGCCTGAGCAATTTTTCACATTTACTCGCAAGTACGAAAATGCATTGATTCCAAAACTATAGAAACATAATAGAACCATAATAGAAATCAATGTTGCTTAATTTGTACGTATCGAAAATATAGCGTACCTAGGTACTATTTAGATTTCGACCATCAGATGTATATTGTTGAATGAATTGCAACCAATTGAATGAATATGACTGTACCACAAGAAGATCTATTGAAGTACCACTTTTTGCCATTTGATTTAAATATATAATCTCGAAGCCTACTAAAATTGTCAAAATATCATTAATGTTATATAGGGTGAAATGCGTCAAATTCAGTAAAGGCCATTTAGGTGATTGGCTTTTGAGCAAATAATATTACATTCACGTTAAATTACACAACAGTAAATCGCTTAACAAAATACAAGTATTTTCTAACAAAACTATAATATAGTTGACGTAGGTAGCCTTTAAGTTGTTATAAAAATGTATATGGAGTCAAAGTCTATGAGATCAATTGGGACTAAAATTAGTAATAAAAAAATGCACGTATAAAAATTTGATATATTAGTTTTGTTTTCTTCTCGTCTGGTGATTAAATAAATGCGTTAGAAAATAGTAATATTTTTCTGTAGATTTGCGCTTTTAGTAAAACCTAGTGCTTTTAAATTAATTACATCTGAATTTTAAGCCAAAAAACGTATCGGTTGGAGTTTATTATTTACTAACCGCAACCAATCTTTTACTTTTCTGTCAATGTACAGGGTGTCCCATTTTCGATGATATTACCAGGTATCTCACTTAGGAGTGAAGATAGAGAGTTGCGGTTTTCGCAATACTGTGCTACTTTTTTGTGAAAAGAACGATGGTATAAACAAAATTTTCATAGCCCGCTTCGTTTCTGAGATACAGGGCGAAATTGAAAATAATGCATTTTGGGACCCCCCTCGTATCTCCGTTATCCTTTAACATATCGCAAAGCTAAAAAATTGCTCTTATACGGTTTTTGACGTAGAATCCAGTGGCGTGATCAGATTTTTGCAGTGAGCTATCAATTTTTAGCTATAAATCAAACTTATGTTTTTTTAAATGGAACACCCTGTATATTTTTCTTTCGTTTGATTGAAAATTTTATAAGCTTTTTAAAAATATATAATACATTATATGTATTTTAAATAATAAGCCTAAAATTCATAATTTCACAAAATGTATCTCGATACAACACTCTTGTATTTTTTTTAATGTAACACCCTGTATATTTTTCTTTCGTTTGAATGGAAATTTTATAAGCTTTATAAAAATATATAATACATGATATGTATTTTAAATAATATGCCCAAAATCCATAATTTCACAAAATGTGTCTCTATACACTCTTGATGAGTATAGTATAAGCATTGTCTTTTAAACAACGGTATAAATATTAGCAGGCAGAGGCTATTAAGACAATGGAATGGTAATTTTTTGTTGGCAAGACCTTTCAGTGGCAAAATTTATATTTTCTGTGTAATATTGTATTTTTTACGATGGCTCAAAATGAAAATTATCAATATTTTAAAAATATGACATGTATGTCTGCTTTATACAGAGCAATGAAAACTTCCGTGAAGCTTCTCAGCTATATTCCAATAAGTTTGTTTTAATATTTATTTACCTTTTGACTTATTTGGGTTTATTTTTGTAAGTATCATTTTAATTTATAGATATTCCGAAAGAAGGCATCCTGATCTTTTAATGTTTTCCGGAATAAAGAAAAAAAATGGTAGAACAAGGAACGTTGCCTCCGCCCTTACCGCGATTTTCCTTATTATACGTTTTTGGTAGGGGCCGGATAAACGTTCCATGTTCTCTTTATTCCGGAAAACATTAAATGACCAGGTTGTCTTCTTTCAGAATATTCATAAATTAACATGATACTTAAATACAAAATAAACCCAAATAAGTCAAAAGTAAATAAATATTCAAACAAACATATTGAATAATAGTTGAGAAGCTTCACGGGAGTTTTCATTGCTCTGTATAAAGCAGACTAACATGTCGTATTTTTCAAAATATTCATAATTTTCGTTTTCAACCATCGTAAAAAATAGGTACAATATTACACAGAAAATGTAAATTTTGCCACTGACAGGTCTTGCCAATAAAAAAATGATCATTCCATTGCTCTGATAATCTCTGCCTACTAATACTTATAACGTTGTTTAAAAGATAATGCTTATACTATACTCATCAAGAGTGTCGTATAGAGATACATTTTGTGAAATTATGAATTTTAGGTTTATTATTTAAAATACATATCATGTATTATATATTTTTGAAAAGCTTATAAAATTTCCATTCAAACGAAAGAAAAACATACAGGGTGTTCCATTTAAAAAAACATAAGTTTGATTTATAGGTAAAAATTGACAGCTCACAGCAAAAATCTGACTACGCCACTGGGTTCTACGTAAAAAAGTATATAAGAGCAAGTTTTTAGCTTTGCGATATGTTAAAGGATAACGGAGATACGAGGGGGTCCCAAAATGCATTATTTTCAATTTCGCCCTGTATCTCAGAAACGAAGCGGGCTATGAAAATTTTGTTTATACCATCGTTCTTTTCACAAAAAAGTAGCACAGTATTGCGAAAACCGCAACTCTCTATCTTTACTCGTAAGTGAGATACCCCGTAATATCATCGAAAATGGGACACCCTGTACACAAATAACCATTATTCCTATATCGATTTTTTCAAATAATATAGTATGCAACCTCTAAAAACACACATTAATATTTTGCGCCAAGGCAAAGTACTCAAAAGGGGCTTTAACAAAGAAAATTAATGATTAGCATTCTCGAGATCGGTAATTTATGCGCTAGCCTGGAGGCTACGTTAGATCTTAACAATATAATTCATTATTTAAATATCTCTCGTACAAAAACTTAAAGAAAAATAATCGGGTCTTATTAAAGATTTTGTTTGGAAAATTATTGTCGCATACCAAATGGCCCTGCAAGATAATTTATTTACATTATTTAAAATATTTACACGCCTTTTGCGTTGCCTGTACCTTATATTTAATTAACTTAATGATGATCACTTTGTAGCGTAACGTCTCCCTAACCTTGGAATAAAACGATATCGTAAATACGGGTCTTTAAAACATACCTACGCCTCTTAATATTATCTTTATTGGTCGTAAAAGAATATTGCCGATGTACAAGATCTCGAACAAGAATATTATTTTTAATTTAACCGCAAATACCATGAACAATTATTATTGCGTATACCATAACCCTTACCTAATTTTTGATATCATCCACCATCCACCAATGTGGTTGTTACACAAAAAGCTGTTTCAGGAATATCCTGCTTAAATTTTAGATCAAAATTTATCCTCAAACATATTTTTTGTAGCTACAACTGTGTTAGCGATTATGAATTATTAATAAAATTGTACCAAATTTAGGAGACGTAAGTAATAATGCATTTTAATGGTGATTGTGTCGACGTTGTCAGACATATAGTTTCCAGAACTCTAAAGGTTTTTTGTTCAATGTGAAATACTTAGTCAAACAAACACACGTCTAATGTCAGGGATCAGATTGAATATATTTACAGGGTGTCCCATTTATTTCGTACACAACTTAAAGCTTAATATCTCGTTTACTAAGAAAAAGGTAAAAAGACGCGGTTTTGAGAAAAGTTCATATTTTTAAACAAACAAAAATAAAGTTCTGAACAATCTATCTGAAAACGGCGCCACAATCGTCACCAAATATGTATTGGTAAAAGTTGTTTAATAAGTAATTCGGTAGATATTGCGCAGAGTTCATTATTTTCCCATCGCCATACGCATGTGCTACTGTATTTGTCTATAGTCAATTCTTTTAACACGATTAAAACAAAAACTTTTCTCTAAATTAGCAGAAAAAAAATGTTGGGTCAAGATGAGGCCTTACCGCCATTTTGGCGATAGAAAAAATCCTAAAATTAATTATACTTCAACAGTAAAGAAGACCATTTATACATCCTAAGACCCATAAATCAATTACTAGCTAGTATGTCAGGTGGGCTCTTGAGCGATTTTTAGAAAAAGAAACTCTATATACATATAATTTTGAAATCGTTTGGTTCTTGACATACAAAATGGTTAAAATAGTCCAGAACATCTTTAAATAAAATCGGAAACAACATTTTATATACACGGTTAGTAAAAAGTACAGCAACGCTTAAACATCTTCAAAATCCCTAAAGCTGCATTTATAACACTTGGTAGTTGAGGGTTTCAAGACATGCGGAATTCAACCATGATATCGTCATGTTTGCTAGTTTTACCACTTTTGTGCTACACGTAGTTATTTTGTTATCTTAAATGGAACGCCACATTTGTTTTTATTGCAATAAATTGAGCGGGTCATCAATTTAGTAACACCTCAAAAATCTGACAATAGCGAGAATATTGGTCAATTTCGCATGCTCAGAAACCCCCAGATATTGTATTTTGTAAATGCAGCATTAGTGATTTTGAAGATATTTATGCGTTCCGGTACTTTTTACTAAAAATGCGTTGTTGTCACAGCTCAGCAATTAGTAAAGATAAAATTTTTAAAGTTTGGATTCTTCCTAAATTTAATACGACCAATTTATTGAAATAAAAATATATGGGGCGTTTCATTTAAGATAAGAAAATGATTACGTGTAGCACAAAAATAGTAAATCTGGCAACAGTGCCGATCATCATCATCATCATCATCACGCAGCTATAAATATGTTCGTCCACTGCTGGACATAAGCCCCCCGTAAAGATTTCCATCTCCCTCTAACCTGTGCTGCATTTAACCAGTTGGTTTGGATGCGCTTCAGATCATCTGACCAACGAGTGGGCGGTCTGCCTCTGCTGCGGAAAGCGTGGTCTCGCGGTCTCCATTCAGTTATTTTTCTAGTTCATCTGCCGTCGTTCTGGCTAGGTGACCCGCCCAGTTCCATTTTAGAGTCGATATTCTTGTGATGGCATCTGTTACTCCACTTCTCCTTCTCACCTCTGTGTTTGGAACTCTATCTCTCAGGGACAAGCCTAACATTATTCGTTCCATGCTTCTTTGTGCTACTCTTATTTTGTCCGCGGTGTTCTTTGTTAGAGTCAGTGTTTCGGCTCCGTAAGTTAGTACTGGTAAAATACATTGGTCGAAGACTTTCTTCTTAAGGCACATGGGAATATCAGATCTTAAGATGTAGCTCAATCTTTGCTCAACAGTGCCGATATCATGGTTCAATTCCGCATGCCTGGAATGGAAACCCTCAGTTACCGAATTTTGTACATGCAGCTTCAGCAATTTTGAAGATATCTATATCTAATCTATCTACTTTTTACTAAAAATGCGTTGTTGTCACATCTTATCAATTAGTAGAGATAAAACTTTGAAATTTTGGGGACTTACTAAGTTTGATACGCCCCATTTTTATTGCAATTAAAACCAATGTGGCGGTCCATTTCAGATAACAAAATAACTATATGGAACGCAAAACTGATAAATCTGGCAACAGTGCCGACATCATGGTTGAATTCCGCATGCCCTGAAATCCCCACTTCCCGAATTTTGTAAATGCAGCTTAAACGATTTTAAAAATATTAAGCGTTCCGGTACTTTTTACTAACCCTGTACCCTGTATAAGCGCCTGCAACATATAGTGCTCTATTATTAGGTTTCTTTGTTTGTCGTGAGGAGCAGCATCCAGCAGTCTTTTCCCTCCCAACCTTTCTTTATTAAGAGACCCACCCACAAGTGATTTCCAGATCGCACTCTTATCACAAAATGTCTTGTTATTTATTTGATGATTCTTAAAATTTATCTTGTTTTCACAGCTAATAGGTCGGCACTGTTTTGTTATGACCATTTCATTTTTGCTACACAAACAAAGAACTGAAGATTCCTTAACGGAACAACAGTCGCTAAGTTTATCCATTTCATAGAAAAAAAGGGCATGAGTCAATTGCGCGCCGCGGTCACTTTCACCTTATGCTAAGGATTTATGGCCCCGATTGGTAATAGGATAGTTGCGCGCAAACGAGGGTTTACGGAATGGTACCGTCCTCAAATATTTAAACACGTCAGGCCAGGCCCTCCGCTGGCTTCGCTTGCTCCGGGGGCACAGCCAACAAAAACTAACCAAACGCATGAAAAGCAACTACATTTATATTACAGTCGCCCTATGGCGAGAATTCGCGTGATCCCATCGCGTCTGCAGTTTACGTATAAGCAGCGGCGCGCAACTGTCCCACATCCAATAGGTAGCCGGCGCGCAGCTGTCCTGTGAAATTAAGACTATCTTCATATCTTGGCACAAGTGACCAACATCCGAAAAAAGGTCTAATACCTGAAACATCTTTTTATATTTTGACCATCAGAAATATAAATCAAAATATGTATATTTACAAACGTGTCTCTCAAAATTAGAAATTACACTTCATAAAAGGGGCATAGTAGTATAAACTTTATACAACTACGCCCCTCCTCTTATGAAGTGTAATCTCTAATTTTGAGAAAAGTATAAACTACGGCTGTCTGCTAATGACAAGTAAATATCGATTAAGCAGAAATTAATAAAAAATGCACATAACCGCTGTAGGCAATTAATTACAAAATTCTGTTTGATGTCTTTCAGGGTAAGATTCTGGGGTATCAGAGCCCGGGGCAATGAATAAAGTGGAGGTCCTTCCAATCAATAAATATCTTCCGATGATTTTATTTTTACATTTAAAAAACAAATTTCCACTTTTAAATGCATACTATATTTTTTTTTAATTTTCAAAAAATCTTTAGTACAGTTGATAGGCTTAGTAGATTCAAGTGAAAGACACTTTACGTGCTTTTTTAGATACCAAATCATTAATGATTTCTCGGAAGTCTATTTCTCGAAGCAAATCACTCTCTATACTGAGCAATGACAGATATGCTAGATGTTTTTGCGTTATCGTCGTACGCAATCTATTTTTAATAATTTTCATGTTAGAAAATGAACCTTCTCCGCTGTAATTAGCGATCATCAATACTAAATACATTCTCAATGTAATTTCAATATTAGGGAATGTAGCGTCAGTTATTTTCAACCAGATTCCTGCAGGAAAACATTCCTTTGGTTCACTGTCGACATCGTAGTCCTTCTTGAAGGCATCTAGCAAGGCTACAAACTGGACCAATTCATTTCCAAGACTGATTTCAAGATCGTCGTTGTAAATGTTTACCAATTTGTCGGCAGCATTGTGTAGCTTCAATAAACTCAAATCCTCTAAATGATTCGAGAAATCAAATCGATCGCAGAAAACGTCATCCTTAATCTAGAACGTGTTTCAATATATTCGTCAGTATCTGATAATTTCCGCACTGCTTCTTCGTATTCCTCAAACTTGTCCCTTTTGGGATAATCTGAGCAATTTCAGCGTTTCCCGTGCTGAAGACAGAACCATTGTAGGAGCTTGCAACATCTTAGTAGTAGTATTGAGTCGCTCTAAGATGCCGTTCAAAAATCCAGCGTACAGTGCAATTTCAAGACTGTCCATCTTCTTGAAAAGTCTAGCAGCTTTGACTCTGAAGACGTCATTCTGCTCTTGGTCGTGCGATATGTCAGCAAGGGCTTTTTTAACTTTTTCGTAATCATGATCAATAGCTTTTGTTGCATCACCGCGACTAGACCAACAGTGGGATCGTAGAATTCGTGCTTGGAACCTCTTACAAATAAAACAATGTGGGCTTGGTGCTTGGTCGTATTCTTCCTTTGGAAGCTTGCAATTTTTCTCATATATTGTCCTTTTTACATTTTTCCCCGTATCCAATAAATCAACTTTTAATTTTGCCGGTTTTGAATTTTGCAAGAACCCTAAATATATTTAACATATTCCTTCTTTGGAATTTATTTCAATAATCATTGCTTTCTTAAAAATTAAAAAAAATATATAAAAAAGGTTTGTGGAGGCCCCTGCCCCGGTGGCCCCGCTGTGCATTTGGCCCTGTAGTCTTCTGACAGACGTTTTTCGCGAGTAGAATAGTCACGCATGCTCGTGTAACCTTGTAAAAAAATCGTGTCCCTGGGTACAATTAGACTCAGATATCAGTAAAGTTATAATAATTTTACTGGGCAGACGTTTTGCAGATATATAAATGTTTCAGACGCACTAGTTAATTAACCCAAACTCGGAACAAGTTTTTACCGATTAAAGTCTCATTTATACATCTGCAAAACGTCTGCCTAGTGAAACTGTTATAACTTTACTGATAACTGAGTGAAACTTGTGCTTGGCAGACTGTAAAAAGTTGTTCTAAGTGACACGATTTTTTTTACAAGATTACACAAGCATGCGTGACTATTGTACTCACGAAAAACGTCTGTCAATAAGCTTATGACGGATTTGGCAAGCTCAGTTTGTGTTCATGTTCATGTAATTGGCAGGCTGTAAAAAGTTGTTCCAAGAGACCATTATTTTGCAAACTAAAATCAATGCTTCAACATGCATTACCGCGGTGCGAGAAATTTTTAATGCATATTTCAATAGCTTGACTGTAAAAAATGGTCCCAAAACACGAGCTGCCGGTCTATTCGGCCAAAGCAGGAAACCAGCGGCATGCGGTTTTCCTGCGCATTCACCATAGAGTCCAGAAATATTCACTACGCTTCACGGGAAAAATAGAATATTCGTAACGTGATTTTCAATTTTAGCAATGCAGAGAACAAATAATTGAGGAGTTTTTTATCAAAACCTGAAAAATAAATTTTTATCAAAATTTGGTTAGATGTAAAAGTGTATTTCATTTATATAATAGAGGATACATTTTATAGTAAAACACCCTAAAAATAATATTTTATTTTCAGGTCAAAGAGAATATATCTAAAAATAAATCCCATAAAAAGAAAAGCTCCATGAAGAATGTGCTTACCTAATTACTTGGAAAATAAATGATGCTTCAGGTTGAGACAATAATACCAATTGTGAATTGTTCAATATAATAATAGACCTAGTTTTGTTCTAGTTCTTAGAGCCAAATATATCAATTGTTCAACTTGGTATTTTTAAATGGGATATATATTCGCATAATTTTTTTAAATTAAAGCATACTTAGTAACTTTTCAAAAATGTAAAATAATATTTGCTCGCTAACCCAACCTAAAGAAGGTTTTAAAACTCGAGTTTTTACTAAAATCAAAACAGCCATCCATATACTTGACATATATGTATTCATCATCATCATCATCATCATCAGCCTCTCGACGTTCACTGCTGGACATAAGCCTCATCAAGTGTTTCCATTCTTCTCTATTTTGCGCGGTTTCAATCCAGTTTGTTGGTTATTCGCTTTATATCATCCATCCATCGGGTTGGTGGTCACATCTTTTATCAGGTCGAGGTCTCCATTCTATTAATTTCTTCGACCATCTCCCCTTTTTTCTCCACATGTCCAGCCCATCGCCATTTCAGCCTTGTAATTCTGTCTATAATGTCTTGGACTCCCGTTCTGCGTCTCAAATCCTCGTTTCGGACTCTGTCCCTCAGGCACACACCTATCATTGCTCTCTCCATTTTTCCTTGTGCTACCTGTAATTTTGTTATGGTTGCCTTTGTCAGTGTGAGAGTTTCTGCTCCATACGTGATCACCGGTAACATGCATGTGTTAAAAGTTTTACGTTTTAGACTGATAGGCATATCATTTTTAAGGGCGTTTCGTAGCTTTCCAAATGCAGCCCATCCCAGAGAGATTCTCCTTTGAAGCTCGTTCGTCTGGTTATCCCTGTCGATACTGATTTCATGGCCTAGATACACATACTTCTCTGCTGTTTCGATGTTTGCTCCGTTTATTTCTATGGTTTTACTGGGCACTGAAAATGTGTCATTAATTTTGTTTTATTAAAGTTTATACTAAGACCCACTCCCATTGCAGCTGCGTGTAGTTATCTTAACATATCTCCTATATTTCCCAAAAATCGTCCGAGATAATAACGATGTCGTCAGCGAATCTGAGACTACTGAGATATTTTCCATCGACGTTAATTCCCTTGTCCTCCCATTCCAGAGATTTAAAAGCATATTCCAATACAGCATTGAAAAGTTTCGACGACAAGGTGTCGCCTTGTCTTACTCCGCGATTTATATTTATTTTTTTGTGCTGTTGTACTGTTGTAGTTGCTGTCTTGTAGATGTTGTATATTAGTTTGGTGTATCTGTAGTCTACCCGGCATTGTTTTAGAGCTTCAAGTGTTGAGTCTAGTTCTACAGTGTCAAAAGCTTTTTCGAAGTCGACAAATATCAATGCCAGAGGTCTGTTATATTCGACTACTTTTTCTATGAGGACTTTTAGACTTTGTAGATGGTCATTGGTTCCAAAACCAGAATGGAAGCCCGCCTGTTTTTTTTGTCTGGTAAAAGTCTAATTTGTTCTCAATTCTGCCGACTATTATCCTGGTAAATAGTTGTTTGTATAAGTTATTCAGGAGACTTATGGGTCTATAGTTCGCGAGATTGGTTTTGTCCCCTTTTTTGTGCAGTAGAACTGTAATTGCGTTATTCCATTTCTGGGGAATAGAAGCACTGTGAAGGCACATATTGAATAGTGTTTTTATTTTATTCAGTAGAGTTGGTACTCAGGCTTTATTGGCTTCTATAACTGCACCGTCTTATCCTGGAGCCCTGCCGTTTTTCATTTTTTGGATGGCGTAATTGATTTCTTCCTCGGTTATGCCAGGTAAGTCCTCAGATCCTTGATTCATAATGCCCTTGGTCTCTGTTATTGGAAGTTGATCTGGTTCATACTTACGTTGGCTTTCATAGAGTTGTTTATAAAATTTCTCAACTATTTGAAGTATTTCTTCTCTATTTGAGCTTACTTGTCCGTGGCTATTTTTTATTTTGTTAATTTCGGGTTTCCCTTTAGAGAGATTTCTCCTAAGAACTTTCAGACTTTTGTTATGTTCTATTGTTTCTCTAATGAGTGTATTTTTTTGCTTTATGTCTTTCCTTATAGCCTTCGCTATTTCTTTGTTTAAGGTTCAGAGTTCTTGCCTATCCGTATTCGTGTTCCTCCTCATAATCCTTCTCCTTTCTATTAACGTTTTGGTGTTCTGGCTGAATACATTTACTTTATTTCTTGTTGTTCGGAATTTAATTTGAGCTTGACTGACTGTTTGAATTATGGTTTCGGTTAGGGTGTCCACGTTTTCATTTCCTGACTGGTTACTTTCGAGAGTGCTGTTGATATAGCCCTGGAATTCTTCTATATTTCCTGGATTCGTCCATTTGGTAGGTTTTTCCTTGTAACCATTTTATTTCTTTCTTTATGTGTAATTTTATGTGGGCTTTGATCACCTTATGGTCGCTACTGGTAGAGAATTGATTTAAGCCAGTAACGTCTCTAAAAATGCCTTTTCTGTTGCAGATGAAGAAGTCTACTTCTTTATGAGTCTTGCCATCTGGGCTTTCCCATATCCATCTTCTGTTTTTTTTTCTTTAAAAAGAAGCTGTTCGTCTCATATAGGTTATTCTCAAGCAGATACCTCACTCCTCGCGTTCCTACCTTCGCTTCCATAGTTTCCAAGCACGACTTCTGTGTTGGTTAATTTAGGGCCCATTTTCGCGTTGAAATCTCCACATATGATGTTGTAGTAAGTTGAGTTTTCATTTCATGCCTCTGATATTTGCTCGTAAAAATATCCACCATTTCGTCAAAATGGTCGGTGGGGAGAGCATATACTTGGATAATCTTCAATCGGTATCTCTTGTTTAGTTTTAAAATTATGTAGGCCACCCGATCGGAAATTTGTTTTACAATTAAGATATAATTTGCGTATCTTCTATGGATAAAGAAACCAATCCCATTTTTTTATTTATATTCTGGGCCTGCATATTCTATCATGCAGATGGCCTGATTTTAGAGTTGTAAAATTTTCTCCTCGCCTTCGAACTTCGCTAAGGCCTACTATGTTCCACTTTATCTTGGTTAGTTAATTTTCTAAATCTTTGAATCTCTCTTCGGAGATCAGTGATCTGGCATAATATGGCGCTATGTTTAGTTTTATGCTGCGTTTTCTATTTTGTTTCATCTTTTTTGTCAAGGTTTTGCCCCCCCCCCCAGAATCCTCAGGACAGACTGACTCATCAGTGTGCGATTTGCCACTCACCTGGAGTAAATCCGGAATTGTTTTAAAACTTGACATCTTGAAGGTATTTTAGCCAAATCTCGCCACGCTGGCCAAGAGCGGGTTGGCGAGTGGTGTGGACTTTGGGGAAAAGGAGGTAATTGGTTTGTAAAAGGGAAGCAATGATAGGGAGTGGGGGGGGTCCCGTGTGGGTATATTGCTAAGAGAATCTCTATTGTTACTATTTTAACTATAAAGGCCCTTAAATTAGTAAACGGTATATAGATGTGATTTTGACTTTAGTAAAAAGCGCTTTTCCTAAATCCCATGAATTTCTACCAAAAGTCGTTAACTCTCAAGTTAACAATTCATTATCTTGCACATTAGAAAAATAACTTTATAATAATTATGTAGTCCCACTCATTAACTTTCAAAAAAAGTCTCATTTTTACCAACTTCTGAAAAAACATTAAATCTGACTCAAGAAACTTACATACAAACAAACCCCATCTACTAAACGAAATATTAATGTTTAAAATGTGCACAAAGGAAAATTGTCAATGTTTTCTTTCGAAAATATGATTTTTTCATTACGGTATATTATAATAATATTTCTCGCATGGCAATAAGCATCTTGAATTGGTCAATGAATTAATTAAATAAGTTAGTGGTATAAAGAAATTTGTTTTTCCGAAAATTTATTAAAAAACATTTATTTGGTTTTACAGGAAAGCTTCAGAATTTGCCTAGCTTCTTATACTATTTTACAATAGTTTAACATTTCGTGCTTACCATCAGGATTGCAATTCGTGCTTACCGTCGGGATTATTAATTTGTTTATTAATCGATGCACCTGGGGTCAAAGGAGCGAACAGTAGATAATCCAGCTTATCAGAAAGTACACGTCATGAAAGCTGATTTTAAAAAGGATTAACCTCCATACCAAATTAAGACTGATGACTGATGATTTAACGACATGGGAGCTTCTGCCATAATTTATTGACACTGTAATCTGATTATTTTGCTTATGAATACAAGTGTATTATTCAAATCCGTATTGTATAAAATAACGAAAAAGCAAACAAGGATTACATTTTATACACTTAAGTATATGAATTAATAAATGAATGATCGCTTGTTCCTTGATCTATTGATTCAACATGTAACTTCCTGTTATTAAACTTCGTTTCATTACATCTTATTATTTTTTTTCTTAAGAGCTTATGGGTTTCAGCCATGAAGTTATAAAGTAAAATTGAAACACTAAATAATAGAAAAGAGTAGCTTAAATCTAGTTACCTTAAACATGATTTATGTTGGGGTTTCGAACCTTCGGCAAAATGCACTAAACAGAGTTTTATCCACAATACCCAAACGGAATTTTTGCACTCGAAGCGCGTTTCACTAACCATGTTAGCATCATCAGGAGATGACTAAAGCTGCATTTACATTCAATTTGAAGTCCAAGTCAAAGTGCAATTCGCAAATATGTCATTTACATTGAACGAATTTTTAGGTTACTTAATTATACGTATGGAATGTTTTATTTTGTGTGTTGTAAATTGCCAGATAATTACAAATAATGTTTAAGAACAATTCTTCGTTGAAATAGATTTTTCAATTGCAGTGCCCTTCAAAGTTCATTTTACATGTGTGCGAATTGTTTGATACAAATGTTAATTTATTCTAACACAAAATTGAAATTTACCTATTCCATAGATAAATTAGACCTAACCTAAACAAAGCAACATTAAGAATATTAAGATAAACAAAAAAAATCTAACCTACAAATTTATTTTCTGCTTGCGTTTGGCAAGCAGCTTAACAAAATTCAAAGTGCACTTTAAAGTCAACTTCGAATTTTGTCCAATGTAAATGGTACGTGCTGGCAAATTTCAGCTTGAATTTGACTTCAAATTGAATGTAAATGCAGCTTTAAACTGTTAATCATCTCCTGATGATGCTAACATTGTTAGCGAAATGCGCGTCGAGTGCAAAAATTCTGGTTCGGTATTGTGGATAAAATTCTGTTTTAGTAAAACATGTTCCCTGGATGAACAACGAACAATGAGATTTGTCAGAACGACTTTACCTAAACATAAGAACCAAGGGCAAGAGGAAAATTAAGAAATATAAAAGTAATATATTATAGACCAATGGTTGTGAAAAAATGTGTGCAGAATAATTAAAATATTAAATAGTACCATGTGATAGGGGTAGGTTGAACTTATTTGCAAGGAGAGCCGTGAGTAACTTAGAAAAAAAGATACTTTAAAGGACCTAGTTACTTGAGATTACTAAATACTAATTATCTAACTTGTTTTTCCCACGACCAAAAAAGTAGCTATATTTTCTAAATAATTTTGAAAAATATCAGATACTCTAAGTTACTATGTTACCATGGAGAGTATCTTAGATAATCTCGGAGTATCTTCGATAATTTTGAAGTATCATAGATACTTTTGGAGGACCTATGTCCGAGTCTGAAACATGTTTTTCTACAGACTGTCAATTTTTGCAAATTTAGTTTGGCAAATAATTTATTTTAAACAGCGTGTACAAAGTAACCATGAGTTAAAGATAAATGGATAAAGTTGTTTGTACTTCAAGAAATTAGGACTTCATTTAGTCCAAAAATGACACATAGAAATGATTGAAATTAGATTGACAATAAAGGTTTCGCCATTTTTCTCCAGTCTCATATACCTTTTTCGAGTTTCTTTAAAGATTGTTCCTGACATATGTGCAGCCATTATAACATCATTAAGAAATTACATATAGGTAAGTTCAATTCCTGTATGCAGGGTGTCTCAGAATGGTTTACCCAGTAGCAATTTCCATCGTTTGCTCCTGCAGAGCGAGTATTTTTATTTGCTACTTGCATACATGAATTTTGAAGGATTAATCCTTTTAAGAGCTAGCGAGGATTTGTAAAAGCACACCCAGTTTTTGATAAAATAATGGATAATTTATGGTCTAACAAAAGTATTTTGGTCCATGGTTTAGTAGTATTCATTATTACATATAATATTATATTACAGTAAAACCTTTTAATAGCGACCACTCGTTCGACCGTTCGTTTATGAGGGGTAGTTCTTTAAAAGATAATACAGGGAAATTAGAACAAATGTTATGTATATTTCGCGTTGTTTATTTATTAATAATTTTAATTTAAAAAAAAATTGTAGCACCAAATTATTAACCAAAAAAAAATTAAATTTAGCGAAATACATAATTTTTAAAATAGTCGGACTCACATTTTAATAATAGCTTAGACACATCTGTAATCATGTCAGAATTGTTCAAATTGATAATAAACGTTTCTAAGTCTCTCAAACTGTACAGGCTTCAGATAAGCTTGTAACATTCGACACTGGAATCAGTTTCTTCAACCTCAGTTTCAGAATTGGAAGTAGATGAACCCTACTGCTTCAATGCAGTCGATTATGGTCAATTCTTCAGTCTGCCACACCGCCATCAATTAACGCAACGTTTAAGATAGAAAATAGCTAGGCGAGTGGAATATTATATTCTTCTTTAAAGTTCTCCATATCTCCTGAAAAAAACACTTCTGTACTGTCGTCGGAGACATAGTTTGCCAGGCCACTATTATTCACGCATATTAAAAGTCTCTTAATAAAATGACTCCTGTAGAGCTTCTTAAAGTTCTGAATAATGCCTTGGTCCAAAGGTTGAGAATATGAACTGGTGTTTAGCGGGAGAAAAATAAGTTTGAGACTGCCCGGTGCAATTTTGGGATGCAATGTTGAATGAAGTAACATTACTTTCCTATTCTGTCTCTTCATCTTAGCACCAAATTCGTGAAGTCACCTCGTCATGGTGTCCCCTGTCATCTTCGCTTTTTTTTTTAATTGGAAATCCATTTTTTATGGCAGAGTCACACACACTAAAGGGAGATCCTATGGCACTCGACGAGCGGTGTGTGCGCCAAGATGTTGATTGACACGGCTCTTGAATAGCTGTAGGTTGTAATTAGGAGAAGCAAATGTCATGGGAGTGAGTTCCACAGTGATGCAGTGCCCCAAACAAAAAAGTCCGTGTAAAGCGATATTCTAGGCATTTCCAGTTGTCCGACGAACGGGTGCGCTCTCGTCGTCTGTCTGACAGGCGTTGCTGGGGACGGGATCAGGTGGACCAAATCCTGAAGACATCTGCCGTGAAAATATCTGTAAAACAGAGAGATCTCGGCTACATATCTGCGATGTCCCAGACTGCCTATCCAGGGTCAACTGCGGTCGCAGACGAGAAACGAGACGCCCAGCTCTCATCTGAATGGAAACCATGGTGTGCTTAGGTACGACGGCCCAGATGTGTAAGCAATATCCTATGCACGGTCTTATTTAAACTTTGTAGAGCACGAACAGCTGATGCAATGTATACAGTTTTTTGTTGCTAAATAACGCACCAAGCCAAGCTTAATTTTGCGATGTTAGCCACGTGGTCATGCCATGACATATTGTTGTTGACCGAGACACCCAGTAGTCCGATTGACAAGGAAGAAGGAGTGATCGATCCTGCCATAATGATGTCAGGGCCCGCTGTATTGATTTTCTTGGCAAACGTGGCTAATTGGGTTTTTGCTGCATTGAACTCGACCAACTTCCTGTCGTCACAAGTTCGAACCTTCTCCAGATCTTGATTAATTGTTGTAATCTGCTCGTGCCTGCGATGATAAGTCTCAGTCGCTGGTAAAGGTTCTTCTGATCTAAATTGAGAGACAAGAGTACTCTCCTCTGCAAAACTGTAAACAGGAATTTTAACTGAAGAAGTAACTTATCGATGTGCGGCTCTTTAAAGCATCGAGGATTTTGATTTTACCTACGATAATTGATAAGTGGTTCCTTCTTTTCACCTGCCATATTTGCACAGAACAAAATTATAATTCAGAGTTTTGCAATTTTTCAACCAGAACACTTTCCCATTTTCAAGGCATATGTTTTTGTTAGCAATGAACGCCAGTAGATATGTCTCGTCTGTATTAAACACATCCTTTGGGGCGTAATCTTTTAAACCACCAACATGTAGACTCTATTATTATTAATCGGCAGCATGGATTTGTAGGTGGAAAATCAACAATTTCTAATCTACTAGAGTTTTCAGAATTTGTTTCAACACAATTTTTAAATAAGAAGCAAGTAGATGTCATATACACTGATATGTCTAAAGCATTTGACAGGGTAAATCACAGAATTTTGATACAAAAATGTAAAATGTTTAATTTTGATGAGAGTGCATGTAAGTTTTTGGGCTCGTATTTAAATAATAGGTTTCTTTTTGTAAAAATGAACGGAAGTATGTCAGATTGCTTTATTGCTAGTTCAGGGGTACCTCAAGGTTCTGGGCCCACTGCTATTTAACATGTTTATTAATGATGTATACAGATTTATTGAAACAAGCAATTTTTTGATATACGCTGATGACCTAAAAATTTTTGCACCAGTCAGAACTGACCTTGATTGTGAATTACTGCAGTCTGACTTGAATTCATTTGCTGACTTTTGTAGGAACAACAATCTTAAAATTAATGTCGATAAATGTTTTCATGTGAGTTACTGCAAAGGTTCGCCATTAGTCAGACATACATATAATATAAATGACAGGCAAATTGCCACTGTTAATGAAATTACTGACTTAGGAATCACTTTTTCAACAAATCTAAGCTTCACATGACACATTAGGGAGTTATGTATCCAATGTTACCGAAAGCTGAATCTTGTATTAAGATTTTCCAGAGAATTCTCCAATTGGAAAACTTGTTTGTTGCTTGACTATGCTTTTGTTAGATCGAAATTGGAATATGGCTCTGTGTTGTGGGTTCATAAGCAGTTTATGTTTATATGCATTGATGCTTTAGAAAAAATTCAAAAAATGTTTGTTAGATATATTTATTTTAAAAAATATGGAGTATACCCTATGTTTCCTACCCTAATCTCATATCATGATCAGTTAATAGATTTTAAGTTCAATAATCTGAACCAACGTAGAAAAAACAATAGAATTTTACTGGTTTTTGATATATTGCATCAACATATTAAGTTGATTAAAATTAGGTTTAAGTATATTATGTAAAACTCAAGCATGTAATTACCTTTTAGGTGTTTGTATGAGTATAAATAAATAAATAAATAAAATGGCCAATAACTTCTCTTTCCAAGTTTTGATATTAACATTCGCGGATTCCCCTCAAATAAAAGTGCTGAAGATAATATCATGCCGGCGACGAAATCTTTTTAACCATCTATTGGACCCTTTGAAGTCGATTAGTTCCGTGCGGGGTTGCTAGTCCTCCATCGGGCGCCTCCCCAGGTGGCGGATAGGGGAATGCCTGTCAGATATGAGTGGTGCCGGGGAAATGAAATACCCGAGCGGACCAAAACTAACAGTGCAGCGTCTGCCTCAGAATGAGCGGCTGCAAATAGCGTCTGTCCCAGAATGGGCGGCTGAATCGAAACTCACCAACCCGCCTGGCAAGCGTGGTGTTTTACCTGCCATTACCCCTTCTTTACATATCATGACGAATTTTAAGACAAAAGGAAATGGTCCCGAGGTGGGTGGGAAAACTCCCGAATCCCACACCTCTATGGTCTGTCTCACGGAACCTAGGGGAGGCAAAAATTCGCTCTCGATAGCAAAGCTCAAAAAATCACAAAGAAGACTAACACAAGCAAAATCATAAAAAGTGATCAACCTAACAATAGAAACATATAATATTAGATCAATGAACACTGACAAAAAGATAAATGAACTAGAGGAAGAGCTGACAAGAATAAAGTGGGACATCGTACGTTTGTCAGAAACTCGAAGAAAAACAGAAAATCGAATAAAATTGAACTCCGGTAACCTACTATACTATAAAGGCAACGAAGATAACAGTAACTTTGGAGTAGGATTCATCATAAACAAAGCCATAAGTAAACACGTCCAAACTATTAAGGGAGTCTCAGATCGTGTTGCCTATTTCATACTTAAAATGAGAAGAACATCACTTAAAATTATTCAAGTGTACTTCAACTTACGCTGACGAGAACATCGAAATATTCTATGAAGATATCTCAAAGGCTATGGAAGAACACAAAACTCGCCTTACGCTAGTAATTGGAGATTTCAATGCCAAATTAGGTTGGAAAGTGAACAAAAAAGGGACTAGGATAGGGGACTTTGGGTACGGCGAGAGAAATGATAGGGGCACTACCTTAATGAATTATCTAGAGGAAAAACACCTATACGCAATGAACTCGTTTTATAAAAAGAAACCGCAACGAAGGTGAAAATGGCTCAGTCCTAATGGAACAACGAAAAATGAAATCGATTACATACTAAGTACTGAAAAATATATCATTAAGGATGTAACAGTCCTGAAAAGATTCACCAAAGGCAACGATCATAGGATGGTCAGAACAAAGATATGCATTGGTAGCAATTTTGAAATGAAAAGAAAACTTAATGGAAACAACGAGCAACTGGCCATGACCAAACTTGCACAAAATAAGACTATATACAAAACCTGAACAGCGATAATGGAAATATAGATGAAATAAACGATACCCTAACAAAAGCCATGATTAAAGTAGGGAAAGAAATCGCACAAAAGGAAAAAATGAAGTAAAATTGCATCATAGCAGCGGCAAAGAAACTCATGGAGGAAAGGCGGAACATGAGCAAAGAAGGGAAAAGGAAATCGATAGAATACGTAGAAATGAATAAGACTATCAGGAAAATGATAAAAGGAAACAAAAGAAAGAACCAAGAAATAAAAATAGAAAGAGTTATAGAAAACAACAGGAATATGAAATGTTTAAGACCAACACTAGGTAAATATGAGATAAATAAAATAAAAGACATGAACGGCGTAGATCCAATATTAAAGAGGATATGATAAATATCACACAACTATTTTATACAGAACTATACCAAACAAAAAAGGAACCACCGGAAGAAATCATAAAACAACTAAAGAACGTAAACTCAGAACTACAACCTGAAATAAGCAAATCGAAAATAAAGAGGGCACTGAAAGAAATGAAAATTATCAAAGCACCTGAAAAACGGCAGAAATGTTAAAATATGGTGGAAAAACTGTGGTTGATACTCTCCATACTCTCCTAAATAAAATACTAAATGATAAAAGAATCCCAAACAACTGGAATGAATCCATAACCATCATCCTACATAAGAAAGGCGAATGAACAGACCTAAATAACTATCGACCTATAACACTCCTTAATGTAGTTTATAAGCTCCTCACAAAAATACTAACACTAGGCTAATAACAAAATTCGACGGATACCAATCGAAAGAAGGCCGGCTTCAGAAAGGGTTTCAGCACGAGCGACCACCTATTAACAATAGAAATCCTAATAGAAAAAGCCAACGAATATCACATCCCACTATATATTACGTTTATCGACTTCGAAAAGGCTTTTGACAGTGTTGAACGCTGGGCAGTGAAAAGCTTGCTAATTAATAGCATAAGAGACTACAGATACACAGACCTAATAACCAATATATACAGCGAAGCAACAACAACAATTAAAATCCATGAAGGAACAAGACCAATACACATAAGATGTGTCAGACAGGGCGACACAATATCACCTAAACTTTTTAACCAGGCCCTAGAGGTTGTTTTAAAAAAACTAGACTGGGAAGAAGAAGATATAAAAATATGCGGACAACACTTGAACAACCGCGATGATATCGCCTTGATAACTGATAAGAAAGAAGAACAGACGGAAATGCTGGAAGAAATGAACACAGCAGCTAAAAATATAGGTCTTAATATGAACTATGCCAAAACTAAAACCATGACGAACACTAATGAAGACATCACAATAAGAACAGAGCAAGAAAAAATAGAACAAGTCGATGAATACCTATACCTGGGACCAATTATTATTAAACTCAACAAAGAAAATCAAACAGCAGAACTCAAGAGACGACTTAGATTAGGTTGGGCAACATTCGGCAAATTGAGCTACATTCTAAAAAAAATATCCACAATACCTCAAAACCAAAGTATATAATCAATGTGTACTCCCTGTCCTCACCTATGGATCCCAAACATGGACACTTACACAGAAAAACATGGATAAAGTAGCAAAAGCACAAAAATTAATGGAAAGACAAATGTTACATGTAAAACGGATAGATAGAAATAGAAACGAGTGGATAAGAAATAAAACGAAAGGAAGAGATGTTGGAAAAGAGATAGCAAAATTAAAATGGAAATTCGCCGGTCACAATATCAGACAAAAAGACGAACGATGGAATAAATGTATTCTAAACTGGAGACCTTGGGAAAATAAAAGAAGTAGAGGAAGACCGCAAATGAGATAGGCGGATGACCTGAAGAAGCACTCTGGAACTAGATGGATGAACATGGCGACAAACAGGGAAGAGTTGAAAAGACGGGGGGACGCCTATGTCCAAAGATGGACAGAAGAAGGCTAAATAGATAGATAGATAGATAGATAGTTCTAAGCTCTGTGGAACTTCGAGGGCTTTTACTTGAATTATGACACTGATATTGGTAAGCGCCTGTTTCAGGCTTTACAAAACCAATTAAAAACAACTTTGTCCACACCAAGTCCCTAGGTTCTTGAAAGCTTTCTTTTTTTTCACCTTTTTTTCTGTTAGTGGCACACACACTAAAAGGAGATCCTATGGGGCTCGACGAACGGTGTGTGTGCGAAGATGTTGATTGACACGGTTCTTGAATAGTTGGAGGTTGTAATTAGGGAGAAACAGATGCCCTGGTAGTGAGTTCCACCTTATAATTTCTTCATATTGTAACAATTTGGTCACTTGAGTTTTGTCAACTTTAAATTTTCTTCGATTATATTAATGTTTTCTTTGATAGAATAAAGTTCCCTTTTTTTCGCCATATTTAAAATATTTTGTGTAATCCGGTAAAAGTAAAGGGTCGGCACAACAGAATGAACTTTTCAGTTTGTAAACTTAGGGAATTTAAAATAGGTCGCCATACATTCACAGGTATTCGTTTTATAAGGGTGGTTTTGTGCAGTTAAGTATTTCAGTGTTTGTGTATCGTATTTTAATAAAGTGTTGCTTTGTCCAAAATTTGGTATTTTAATTTAAAATGAGCTTTTGTTATTGTTAAATATTGAGAATATCTTACCAAATATCTAAGATACTTTTAGGACATCTTACAATTGAATGTAAATGACTAAGGGAACAGTTTAGGAAAATTTTTGGAAATCCTACAGATAAAATTAACATGTGAAAAGAGCTGTAATTATGAAATCAGATGTGAATATCGAAATAGAGAAATTGAAATATGTTCATCAAATGTCCAATTCAAGTTAGATGACTATATCCTCAAGTGCTCCCCAGCCACAGCTTTAGAAGTAATCATAAAGTAAAGTAAACACTTAATTGGACGCATTTTAAAGTATAGACATAGTTATATGTGATATAGGTATATATATATGATATGAATATATTGCTGCTAGGAATCACTAGGCTATAGCTCAGTGAGATTGGGTAGAAATAGGCTTAGTTGCAGCAAGTCAGGAGTCAGGAGTCTTAGATCCTATAATTAGAATCGCAGCTAAACCAACTTATATGATGAAGACATGTTTCGTTACTGGAGAGAATTAGATTGAATAATATTGATCCTAGAATTAATTGACACTTAAAAAGTTCTTGGCCCCCGAGCCGAGACGCTTAAAATGTCAAAAATCTTCGTTTCAAATATTCGTCAGTCAGCAGTAAAACAAACATATCCATTTAAGAAAGAGACAAAAAATGAACCTATCGCAGGAAGTGAAGATAGTGGCCAGATAACGCCGACCGATTAAAATAACATGTATATGCAAAGGAATGCGTGATTCACAGAGCTGCCCGGATTCGGCTCGCATCTGCCACTTTTCCCACGATATCGAGGAACACGTGTGCAGGACGACGGACGACAGAGGCTTCGCTCAAGACAATCTCGTGCAAGGCGCTCGCCCGGCTTCTTTCTGCCCGATGAAAGAGAAACAAGAGAGAGAGAAAGAGATGATAACTAATGGACTAGACAATAGTAGTTGTGATCTGTGTATGTGTGGCCTCTTTAACCATTATCAAAAGAGGACCTCTTTACATAGCAGTAATTTTCCTATACATGCCGATTAGTATTTTTTTTGTTGCTAGTATTACATCAGACTCAACTTGAATTTGAATAAAAGTTTAATTAATTTTTAACAAGGCAGTCCTCGCCACATTATATTCGACCTGTTCGACGATCCTTAAATGATAATGTTTCCTGATCAGTGGATTGATCGAAGAGATCTGATAGCATGGCTCGCAAGATCTCCGGATCTAGCTCCCTTAGATTTAAAATTTTGCAACTAGGATTCTTACCTTAGATGATATATATTAAGTGCAAAAGCACAGTTCTTTCTTGAAAAACCATAAAGTTCATATGGGATGGGAGCTTGATTTCTAATTAGGCCCGGGGAGGTGCCACCTGTGACCGGTTTCGATTTTGCAAATCTCGTCAGACGCACAAATTCAAAAAGAATCCTCCCTCCATATGAATCATAGTTGTTGTAAAACAGCGCATCAGGTTCTGTAGACTCTCAGGTCGAGAACTATCAAATTCCTTAAGAAATATTTTTAAAAAAGTGCTTTTGAATGTATTGGCTGTTCCTTCGCAAGTAGTAGCAGTAACCACAAACAAAACGCATTTTGTACTCGATAGTACTATTTAATAAATGGTATTTCTTGGTCTGTTCTATATATTATATCAATAAAAGTTCGAAAGCAGTTCTTTTTAAAAAGATCATATCGTTCATATGGAACTATCAGGAAATAGATATTCTCCTTATTTATTGGTGAAAAAGATATAACGCGTATAACTCCACTTGATATATTTATTTCCTAATTTCTAGGGAATCTATCTATGTAAATATTAGGCTTCGATTTCCACTTAAAACCGCTTAAAATCCAGTCGAAATATCATGTTTAATTAATGTCAAAAATCGCTATCCAAATACTGCATTCAAATTCCATCTTGGCTAATAGCAGCGCTTCATTCGTTGCGAGCATATTATAATAATCAGCTTATGTTTGCATTGTTTACCTTCTGAATAAATAGTATCTTCTATATTTTTCAGATTTTCTCCGTAATTAATAAAAGCAATACGCAGAAATGGAAAGCATTGCTTGGTTTGTTTTAGGCGGGGCGTCGTACGCTATTCTAGTTTAAATTTTGTTTAAATACTTTAACGAAATAAAAAACCAACACAAAAAATGCTAAAAAATGTTTTTATGAGGTACCTAGATGTTCTAACGTATACAACAAATGCCCAATCTTCGTTGTTCCTAAAACTAAGTTACGAATCAAAGAGAAACGTATATAAGATGGAGACAGAAATCCCACCTTCTATAATATGGAGTATCTTGCAGGATGCTCCTATTGCAGCAGCAAGAAGAATAGAAGAACGAAGTGTATATAAATGTAGATATGAGATATGCCTAAGACATTTTGTCTGTTAGCGGTCCTCTCGCTGTGGGATGTGGATATGCGGATGATCTAGTAATACTTATAAGAAGTAACTCGCAAAGAACTATCTCAGAGGATCATCAACTTCAAGAAGTACTAACCCTGGTCTATGATGACTGGTATGAAAGGGAGCAACTATCTGTGAACCCGCACAAAACAGTTATAGTTCCATTCACAAGGAAGAAAAGGCTGGAAAACCTAAGACCACTTTCACTCAAAGGAGAAGCTATCCCATTTGCGAAGACAGTGAAGTATCTGGGAATTATCCTAGATAAAACACTTACCTGGAATGCGCATCTGGATAAAATTGCCGCAAAAGCGAAACTGTCGCTATGGACCTGCAGACGCATTTGTGGCAAAACATAAAATATGGGGCATACATATCAAACAAATGCACTGGCTATATATTGCGGTCATAAGACCAATGATAACATATGGAGCAGTAGCTTGGTACTCTAATAGCTTACAGAGCTCCGCGAGAATCAAATTATCCACCTTAAAAAGACAAGCGTGTCTGGCAATTAGTGCCGCCTTCGGCACTACACCCGCGGCGGCGCTTGAGTGTCTTCTAAATCTGCCACCTCTCCAAATAGTACTGGAGAGGGATGCCAGTTGGGCTACGTATAGATTGGCACAGGCGGTGATCAACAATCTGCAGACGATAGTCATGGTGCCCAACAAGTTGAAAAACGCTAATGAGCGGGACAGTGTGTTGGGTCTACTATCAGATGTTATGCCTATCAAAACTAACTATTATCATGCCTATGACGTCCTCTTACCAGAAAGGAAGTATTGAGCAGAATACTCGGAGCGTCTGAGAACAACAGAGAATAGTTGTTTCACTGACGGCTTCAAGACCAATGATGGTACAGGAGCATGGAATAAAAATGGTAAGGTTGAGGTTAAGTGGCGTAAGCAAACATGCAACCATTTTCAGGCTGAAGTTAAAGCCATTGATATGACCGCACAGTAGCTCATCGATATAAACTGGAAAGGCAAGTAAATCAAAATATTCTCGGACAGTCAAGCGGGTGGCTTTAAAAGCTCTTGAATCTAGCCGTTGTTTATCCAAGGCAGTATGGAACTGCCAGAAACTACTCACCACACTAGGTAGGGGAAATACACCTACACCGATCTGGATACCTCGACATACAGAATATGTTACGTATCCAAACTTTTTTCAGAGAAAAGTGTTAACGTTAACCTCAGTGTATTTCTGTTATTTTAAATATTTTATTTTTACTAATTTATGCTTTGGTTCAATACATTTTTTAAAATCTTATTCGTGTTTCTTTTCTAGTTTTTCTAAAATCTGTTATTTTTTATTAAAATTAATGCAAATTTATAAATAATAGAAAAGCTTAATTTAAATCTGAATAAAAAACTACATCATAATTAATTTTATTTTATTTTTTATTTATTAATATACGGGATCAACCCCATTACAAAAAAAAATAATAATACAATACAATATTTTAAAACCAACCACCATAATAAACTATATTTAATAATAACAGAATTAGCTCAATTAACTATATATCACCATAAAATATTTTATTCATACTACCAGCTTTAAATATTGGTACCACAAAACTATGCTTCCAGAGAGTTGGAAAAACTGCTGTATCTAAAGATCTTTTAAATATAATAAAAAGGGGGTAGGAAAGAGTACATACACATTTTGACAAAAAATAATTGGGGACTCCATCAGGACCAGAACTTAGCTTGGGCTTTAACTTGAAAATTTTTATCAAAACATTAATTCAAGTGACAAATTTATATTCGGAATGGTTGCATTATTTATCCTAGTCTGATCATGAGCATAAATATTATTCGGGTTATTGGAATCATATACAGTTGAAAAAAATTGAGCAAAACCCTCAGCAATCTCTTCACATCCTAAAAATTCATTACCATTGTAATTCATCAAATTAGGTATTTTATTTATGACTCTGTCATTGTTCAAATTATACTAAAAACTTTTAGGGTCAGTATAAAGCTGCTGATCTAACTTTAAAAGGTGATTCTGATAACAAATATCACTCAGTATTTTACATCTTGCACTAAGATTAGAAAAATTTAAATAGTCAGCCGCTTGATTACTGCTCCTATAACTCTTATGAGCCCCTTTCCTTAACCAGTGGCGTAGCTAGAAATGTCGGCGCCGAGGGGCAAACCTAACCGATGGCGCCTAAAACAAACCTATATTTTGTGAAATCCGCAAGTTAATCAAAAAATAATACTAATACTTTTATATTAACAAGAATATAAAATATATAAACTGCAACCAACCAACAGGTACATACATATTTAAATATAAACGCAAACTAAAAATGTGTAATCTTAATTAAACATTAGAGAGTCTTTCTTCGGTTTTTAATCGGCGCAAATTGATCGATTATTTGATCAAAATTTATTTTTTGGTCAAATCCATTTTCTATGCTTAGTATTGCTAGGCTATTTAGCCATGTGTGACTAATCGTACTCCTTAAGTACACAACTCTGAAAAACACATACTTTTTTACGATCGAGATTATCGGAATTTTTGTCTTTGAAGTTTCATGCCGCCTTACGCAGCTTTTTTACAAATTTGCATGTACCACATGCCGCCGCGCAAGGATAGATCTTTTTCATTCTACGTAAAATATATAATAAATACGGTGACACAAAATGTATTGGTTGGATAAAAAGTTTAATGCATATTTTGGTCTTTGATTGTATTATAATTTAATTAATTTAAAAACTCAGTTAAGCTCATGAGCATTCTTAGCATTAGCATATTTATAAATTCGGAGCGGGCGGCGCCTAATTTCTCTTGGCGCCGTGGGGCCTTGCCCCCCCAGGCCCACCCGGTAGCTACGCCACTGTCCTTAACATAACCAATGATCTCAATTCAGCCGAAAACCATGAAGGAAACTGAGATGTCTTATATATTTTTAAAGGAACAAACAGTGCTATGGCCATTCCCAAAATATGATAAAATTGAGAGACGATGAAATCGATATCATTTGAGACCAATAAAGCATCCCAGTTTATTGCACCCAGATAATTATTAATACCATAATAATCAGCCATTTTAAAATCATAATAAAAATCATTTTATGCTATCTCTGCCTGCACTAGAAGGAACTATTGAAAAATAATATGCTTTATGATGTAACGATTCATTAAAAAGATAATCAGCCTCTTTAACTAAAAGATCAGATTTATTAGAGAAGATCAGATCTAAAAATACTAGCCTCTTATTAGGAACTGTTATTTGTCGATAAAAATAGAAGGAGTAACATTGACCTAAAATCAGCCCTATTGAATTCAATGGGCATGAAACAACTACCCCTGCGTCAAGATTCCTCCAGCTGGCTTCGGGTACATTAAAATCACCAAAGATGTAAAAATCACAGCCCGAATACTCCTGCCTGCGGATGTCAACTGAGTGGCAGTGCCCCTTGTACAAACTTACCTCTGAATTTGGTGGAATATATACCTCACCAAGAACAAAGTTACAATCACCTAATTTACACAGTAAAAATAGTTGTTCAACAGCATTATATGCTAACTTAAGCTTTCTAAGGCAACGAAAGAGCTCTCTCTTTCGATCAGAACCAGTACTGGGAATAGCTTACAACACAGCTAAAGAAGCCCTCTCCAGATGGACGCAACATCAATTTGTAGACAAATGGAGAGAGTTACCGGACCTATCTCATTTAAATATGGCAGTGAGGGAGAACTAGACAACTACTTCAACTTAGCCGAAAACAGGTACATGCTGTAGTTAGTATTATACTGGCCATTGTCGGCTAAGAAGCCACATCAAGAAGTCAAGATAGGGCTTTCCGAAGAAACGGAGTGCTGCTTGTGCTTGGAGGACGAAGAAACAATGGAGCATGTTTTATGCCACTGTCCAGCAATGGAAAGAACCAGAAAAACAGTGTTTGGAACTTTTCAAATTACACTTGTAGATTTGAAAAGGATCGAGCCTCTGGCCTAGTGGAAACCACATATGTGAGCCACAATAGACAATGGGTCGCTTGGAGTGCCTCATCTGAGCCCACTCACGTGTACAAATTAATACAAAATACAAGACATTTTGAAGATAACGACTGAAGCAATAGGTTACGTTCAAGTTCCAGAGTTTTCATGTGATTATTCCTGTTTTATTCTTTTTGATACCTGTTCTTAGAAACCTTTATTTTTTTATTAATTTTGTGATAATTAGTTTTATAGCATTTTAAATGATTGGTGGTCTCAAAGTGTCGGTTTCTTATTTTTTATTTTTAATATAAATCAATAATAATAACAAATTAAGCGAAACTATGTGTTAGTTGTTTTATCTACTTTCATTTAGTAATATGAATTTTACAGATTTATAAATCGTTTTGTAAGGGCAACTATTATAGAACTAGTGCTGTAATAGATGCCTTTACAGCACTAGTGCTGTAATGAAAAAAAAAACCGGTTTTATTAACATTTTGCTGTTAAATAAAACCACACTTTTTAGAAGAATGATTTATTTATTATTAACAATTATAAAATTAATTATCAATTTTTAATTAAAATTAATTATTATTAAATTATAACACCTAGGGTTTATTATAAATATTAATAATACACTTTTTACAGTTAGAAATTTGTATACCAGAAGTGGATGTGATGGAGCCCTTTACGTTCGAATTTCCAATCATTAAATCCGTGTGTGACTCCATGATCTTCTTCGCTATTTGTTTCTTATTTTCTAAAGAATTCTCAACGTAGCCTTCTGCCGTAGAAGAGGATTTCCAGCCCCCATGACGCTTTAACATCTGCATATCTGCACCACCATCAACTAGAATGGTGGCTAAGGACCTCCTAAAACAATGTCCAGTGTATCCTTCGGGATTCTTCAATCCAAGTTTTGTTGCAATCTTTTTTGGTATACTTCGAAAACTATTAATTCCGACAGGCTTGGAGGTACATTTTCCTTTTCCGTAGAATACAAAAAACCGCCTGTGAGTTGCATTAAGAGGACGAAGTTTAACATATTTTCGAAAAATACTTAAACAGTTGACACCTGTCACATTTCCTTCTGTTATAACAAATTCTCGGAAAATTTTGGTTTTCGAGCATGGAATCACAATTTTTATATACAAATCATTGTATTCAATATGATCCAACATTAACTTAGTTAGTTCTTCGCGCCGGCGCCGACAAGCCCCAAAAATGCCGATTATCATAACAACCTTCATAAGTAAATATGTTTCATCATCTGCAGTACCAAGAAACTTACATACGTCTTCCTTTGTAAAAACTTTGGACTTTTTGGCTTTGTAACCCTCTGAACTTCTTTTCAAAAATGCGATTAGTGGAGAAAATCTGCTTATATCTTGATTTTTCTTGACTGAAATCATAGTTCTCAACATTGAGTAGTGAGTCCATAGTGTAGATGGTTTCTGGGAGCGTTGCTTTCCGGAAAAATAACCCAAAAGGATTTTCTCAGACACCTCCTTTATTTTGTTAGCTTTGCACCAATCTTCAAACTTCTGGTACTCCAACTCATACCGCACCTGGATTTTGTCGGAACTAAACTTGAGATCGCTTCGTTTGCCGCTGCTTCTATATCAGAGGGTAAACTTCCATCAGAATCGCTCATTTTGAAAAGCTCTTTTTATATTTTTGGATTTGTTTGACAAAGTTTCGACAGTAACCATGCGAAACAGTAACCATGCTAAAGGTAACATAAAAAACTTGATTAGTATACTTAATAGCAGGTGCATTTTTACAGGTGCATTTTTATTTTTAAAAATGCCTTTTGCCAATGAAAGTAGATAAAATTTTGTACAATATTCTTGTTGTAAATTCATATTACTACACTCGATGTTTTATTAAACTCGGCTGACGCCTCGTTTGACAATCTCGTGTTGTAATATGAACCTTTACAACACTAATATTGTAAATAACTATTATGTATTGGCTAGATGAATAGTTACAAAGAGTCTTCTTAAATAAGGAGAACGCAAAATGTGAAATTTTGCAAAAATCGATAAGCTTAAATATGTAAATGAGATTATAAAGAAATGTTCACGAAATAACCAAGACCTATATTTATATATATACAGTATGGCCCGTCAAAGTTTAGCAAACCAAAATATACAAAAACGTAACATTATATTTCGTATTTACCGTGGAATGGCAGTTGCGCAAAAGCTATTACAAGCAAACCTATTAAGGAGTAAAGTACCTAGTTGTTTGATATATCGTTGCATTTGCAATCAACCTAAGACATATTCATAATTTACCCATTATCACTTAAAATCGTTTAAATCGTTGAAGGAATAAACGGGATTATTTAAAAATTAGCTTGTTTAGAATTTTGTGTACTACCCCTAAATAAACAGTAAACTTACTTATAATGAAAATGAAATGTCTTGTACCCGGCGATAGAAAGAGCTGCTAGCTCTCCCATGACAAATCGTAATTATATCGTGGACTGCTTAGACCATAACAGTAACATAGAGTAAAAAGTAGTACTTGTTTGTAAACCGGTAGTTTTATTGTCCGCAAAACATTGAGTAACACACAATTTCAATTAGAAATAGAAAACAATAATTTATAATATACCTGACTCCTATATGATCGAGACAATGGAAACTTAAAAATTGAAACGATCATGAAGAAGCTTCAATTACTAAGCCTACCTGGAAGTTGATTAAATTTTCTAATAAACCCTGCAAGGCGTTTTCAAGGAAAAATCATTCTGTATATCATTATTCATGTTTGATAGTTTATTATAAGGGAATCATATTAGACTAGGCCTATGTAATATTTTAATATTAAAAACAATGTTTGTATTCCAATAAGTTTTTCTTTGACAAGATACACAAGATTTCTACACAACATGAATTCAACTGAATCAAATAAGGGATAAATTGAAGTACTGTACATTCTCGATTTATCCATTGCAGTCACGATATTTGGACAAATGAAGCAGGCGTGAATAAGATTTGAAGAAACTGATTTATTCAAAAATATTTGTCAAACCACACTGGCTAGCAGGGGGAGCCAAACTCAAAAGATCCATATGATACTATGAAAACATAAAACAGATAATGTAAATATTCGAGTTGGGTTAGTCATAAGCATGTCAAATACTAGCAGAAACTGGTTCACTACTGATATAACAAAGCATGATTTTTATATATTTTTAAATTCTATTGGAATCTGAACGCTCCTCGTACTTATACGACTGGTGCCTCGAACAATGCAAACACGGATAAAAATAGGGATTTATAATGAGTTACAAGTTATCAATTATTTACAAAGGGATACATTTTAATACCGAAAAACTAACTTATATTCACTGTCAATAATCGTCGATAAGTTCTCATATCTCATGAGATTTGCAGGTGCACGTATTGAGGTATTTTAAGTACTCCTAATTAACCTTCGAATTTATAGTTAGGCTGTAACCTAAAAACAGTCAGTCATGTCGTGGCTCTTGTTTATTGATAAATTAGGACAGAGATAAATAAATATTATTTTATCTCTGAATTAGGATAATCGTAAGGCATGCGTCAACGTCAGAGTCAAATCTTTAATATCCTTTCCAAATAAGAAATATACATACCTGCATTTATTGTGCGGTATTATATTGTCTGAATTGAGATCATCACGGATTATAAATATATATATTAATCTTCGAAGCACAAACATATTAAATCCTTTACAACTTTGAATTAATTCACCTGCTGATCGTCTGATCGTTTAAAATTTTATTCGACAGACTCGTTTGGAGCATTATGCAGCTCCAAAATGGCCTAATCGGAAACATACTTAGAAAAATATTTAAATTGCAAGATTACCTTTTCAGCAAAACGATAAAATGCCATTCTATTTAGAAAATAAATCAATAAATTTCCGATTTTTTGGTTACAACTCAAAATATGTCCCATGCAAATAAATTTTCTATCCACCCAACCCCAAATTCATGAGGAGCTTGCAGTGGACAAAGTTGTTTTTAATTGGTTTTGTAAGACTTGAAACAAGTTCTTGCCAATATCGGGGCCCATAATTCAAGCAAAACCCCGCAAAAGCCCTCGAAGTGGTACAGAGTCCAGGACTAAGCGACTTAAAAGAATAAAATGGATAGTTCGAAAGATTCCCTCGTCGTGAGAACAAGGGGTTAGAAGATATTTGACATTTTAAGAGATTACGCCCAAAAGGATGTGCATAATGCAGATTAGATTAGTCTACATATCGCGCATAGCCAACAAAAAAATATTCATTGAAAAACGATAAGTATTCTGGAAGAAAAACTGCAAAACTGCGATTTATTATTTTGTTCTGAAAAAAGAAACCGCTTATCATAAGCAAAATCATTGATGCTTTAAAAGAGCACACATCAATAAATAGCCAATAAAAAAAAGCGTGGATGACAGAGGAGACATCATGACGAGGTGGCGCATGGCGTCACGAATATAATGCTAAGATGAAGCCACAGAATAGGAAAGTGATAATTTTTCTAGATAATATAACATCGCACCCTAAAATTGCACTGGCCAACGTCAACTTTATTTTTCTTCCACCAAACACCAGTTCACATTGCCAACCTTTAGACCAAAGCAACTTTAAAGATGCTCTATAGAAATTATTTTATTAAGTGGCTTTTAACATACAACCAATAAAGAAAAAGATTACCTTACTTAACCAAGGCCTTAATATGGATATCGATATCATAGCAAACTTTGTCCCCGAGGACAATACAGAAGTGCTTTTCTAAAACGGGATGTTTATGCATTATAGATATGGAGGACTTCGAAGAAGATAATATTCCGCTCGCCCAACCGTTTCGTACCTTAACTGATTCTTTTGTGGGTTTGAAACAATTTGCGTTAATAAGTGATGGCGGTGCCGGTGTGGTAAATTGACCATCATCGACTGTATTGAAGAACGTCAAGTGGATCCATCTATTTTCTATTGTATTTAAATTAGTCCAGTGTCAAATATTAGGAGCCTATATGAAGCCGGTAAAAGTTTGAGAGACTTATAAACGTTTTTGAAGTGAAACTTCTTTAGTGAGGGCAAGTCCGAAAAAATTAAAATCAAATGAAACGGAAATCAAAGTGAAACACTTTAATGAAGCATGTTCCAGTATAGCTAGAAGGCTGAAATTTTCAGGACATGTAGCCAGGGTCAAATGAGGATCCTGGACGAAAACTGGACACCACCGCGTTCGGCCAGGAGAGGGAGAGAGAAGGAAAAAATAAAATAATTAATTTCGAGAGAACGGGAAGAGCTACGGGGTCGAAAATTTTATGGTAGTGTGCCTCATGGGGGCTACCTTTGACCATATGGGGGAACGCGGTTTTAATTTAAGGGGGGATTTTGGGGGGAAAAACGTTTTTGCCGATATCTCTTCAACGGAGCCTCGGATCGAAAATCTGACAAGCGATGACACCACGATGACTCCGTTTAAAGGGGTCATCGGTGGGGGGAATTATACACCCCACGATACTCAAAATTTTTCGAAAAAATTAGAAAAAATTGAAAAAAAAACCCAACATTTGTTCGGAAGTTAATAGAAGTATTATGAAACGCAAGAAGAAAAAAAACAATAAAAAGAGTTAGAGAAACGCGGTTTTCTGCGAAAAAAGGCGAAGGAGTTGAGCTACGAGGTCGGGGATGGCAAAAATGGAAAGAAGAAGAATGCCTTATGAAAAAAAAAATAAAAAAGCATCAAAAAAATTTTAAGTATCGAAACCGGAGGCAAAAGTTGAGGGGAAAAAAGCTTCAAAATAAAAATAAAAACTCAATTCGTAATATCTCTTTCAGAAGTTTCACTTCAGTTATGTGCTGATAAAGGTGAAGCACATACTGTTTTTGTCAATGTTACATTATTACAGATGTGTCTAAGCTGTTATTAAAATGTGAGTCTGAATTTTATAAAAATAAACTTATATGTATGACGTAATCATTGATTTTCGATTTCGACTATTTTAAAAAGTTAAAATTTTCTGTGTAATATTTGTATAAGTTAATATATTCTTACATATCGTTATATGTATGTACATAATATGAAAGATTGTGATTTTGTTTACATATAATATTATGTCTAGTGTGTCTGATTTCATTTAATTTAAATTTATTTCTTTAGTAAGTAGATATAATTAAAATTATTAATATAATAAAATAAACTCTAAGATCATCTCTGGAATACTGTTCTCATGTGTGGAGCTCGGCACCCAACACTTGCTCAAGATATTGGACTCCATACAGAAGATAGTAGTCCGTCTTGTGGATGACCCAGAGTTGACTAAAGACCTTGATAGCCTTGAATATCGAAGAAAAGTAGCGGAACTATCTCTTTACTATCTATACTACTGCGGAAAGGATTCGAACCCCCAGAAATGTGCCAAAAACGGAAACACCCGACAGACACAAGTTGCTCATCAACATACGATTCAGTTGCAAACGCCTAGGACGTCGCAGTTACAGGACTCCTTTATCTGGAGGACCAATGATTTATTATTGTGGAGGACTGCCTCGCTCTGGAATGGACTTCCGAGTAACGTCTTTCCCGAACACACGCACCGCTCGTTGAGTGGTATAGGATTTTCCTTTTATGTGTGTGCAGAGCATAAAAAAACAACTCGATTGATGTCAACTCTACTTATACATGGTCGGAATCTCAAGTCGGAAAAAATGTTGCTCTTGGTTAAACTGAAATTTAGCATCAACTATCAGATATCAAAGAAATTACAAAAAAAAAACTTCCACCCCTTTGTTTCAAACTTACTTTCATTTAAGTTTCTATTGTACGCCTTACCTCTTACTATAGAGCTGACTACGGCACTGCCAGAAAGATGGTCACCTACAATATGCTAAGGTGGGCGATCGAGACCTTCGCCCCGTTTAAGGTGGCAGGTGTGGGGTCTTCCCGGCGCTGTTGTAGCGTGACGGAGGACTCCTCAGCACGCCGCTGATGGACTTTTCAGGGCCTCTATCGCACACGGGTATGTGCCGGAGCCCTGGAGGCACAGCAGAGTGGTGTTCATTCCCAAGGCGGGAAGGAACGACTACACCGATACGAAATCGTATCGACCCATTTGTCTCACCAGCTTCTTGATGAAGACACTAGAGAGGCTGGTGGACCGATACCTCACGGAGTGGGTGGCTTTAATGGCCCCTCTGAGTCCGGAACAGCGCGCATATCGGACAGGCAGGTCGGTGGACTCGGCTCTTTACCACCCGGTATCCAGGTTGGAGGAGGGGCTGGGGGGCGGACGGCTATCTGTGTGCGTGTTTGCGGATATTGAAGGAGCCTTCAATAACACAGACGTGGGTTCGATCTGCCGATCGGTGGAGCGAACAGAGGTGGGTCCGGTCATAACGAGCTGGATCCGCTCCATGCTCACCGGGCGGAGGGTCGAGGCTAGGCTGGAAGATGAGGTGGTGGACGAGATCCTACGCATCTTGAGAGCAGAGCATGGGGTCTATGTACAGGCCTATGCAGACGATGTTGTGATTATGGCACAAGGTACTGAGGTGGGAATATTGCAGAGGCTTCTGGAGGAAGCACTGACAAGGTTCTCACAGTGGTGTAGGGATAACGAACTCAGAGCGAATCCCAACAAGGTAGAGATGGTCATCTTGACCAAGAAAAGGAAGCTGGAGGTCTCTACCAACATCACGTTAGAAGGGACCCCTCTTGTGGCGAAGAAATGCGTCAAGTATCTGTTTGGACTCCAAACTGCCCTTTCAGGAACACATTCGGCTCAAGACTGCGGCGGCGCTCAGTGCCCTGTGGGCTTGCTGTAGGACGCTGGGAGGGACCTGGGGACTTGGGCCGAAAACTATGTTATGGATCTATAGGACGATGATCGCTCCAATGCTCATGTATGGAACGGTTTTTTGGTGGCCAGGATCCATGAAAATGGCGTCCAGAGTAGTGCTGGACAAATTACAGCGACTTGCATGCCTCTGCATCACCAGGGCTATGAGGACGGCGCACACGAGGGCCCTGGAGGTGCTGGTGGGGTTGCCCCCGTTGGCGGACTGGGTGAGGCACGAGGCAGCCAGAACGGCTATGAGATTGGCTAATGCGGGCATGTGGAGTGACAACGGCTCCTGCCAGGGCCATTGTGGTCTATGGCGGGGCTTGTCTGGGGACCTAGCCATTCTGGGGATGCCAGGTGACGCGATGGTTCCTGAGATAGGCTTTCCCGAGGGGCTGAACTTCCTCTTCCCTACAAAGGAGGATTAGACGGAGGGAAGGACGGGAACGTGGGATGTAGTCTGGTCCACAGACGGGTCCAGAATGGGAACACTGTCCGGAGCTGGTGCGTACTGTGAGACCCTGGGGCGGGAACTATCCGCCTCACTGGGCGAGCAAGCGAAAATTTTTGCGATCATGATGGAAGTCTGGGAGTCAATAAGGCTCAATGTCGGTGGCGGGAGGATTTTCTTCTGCTCCGACAGCAAGGCCGCACTCATGGCGCTGAAGTCGGTAAGGGAGTGTAATAGCTGGCTGATTGAACTTACAAAGGTTAAAAAGGTCACGCTGGTCTGGGTACGGGACATTCGGGTGTACCGGGAAACGAGGCCGCTGATGCCTTAGCCAGAGAAGGCTCCGCACGCAGATACTTGGGGCCTGATCCCTGTGTGGGGATCGCTCAGAGTGTTCGCGAAAGAGCTTTGGAGGGTCGGGCGGAGGAGGTATGGCGGACGACTCCGGGGATGAGACAGACCAGGCTCATGATACATAGGTCCGCGAAGAGTCTCGCCAGGGGGTTGCCTGTGCCTACCTAGGGGCGAGTGCAGGGCCCTGGTAGGATTCTACACAGTGCACTGTAGGCTTAGACGGCACCTGACCCTGCTGAGAATTGCAGAGAAGGGGGTGTGTAGATGGTGCAAGGAGGACCACGAGACCCCATACCATTTACTTACGGAATGCCTTCGCGTGGGCAAGATTCAGAATCTTTGGCGTGACGTCGATCGAGCCAGATTCAGTGCGTCGTGTTAGTCTGAAGGAGATGCGGGCTTTCTCAAGGAGGACCGGCATCCTGGAGGTTCTCTAATACGGGCTGGGGGCACAACGCCAACGGGCCCAATTGGTGGCCTAAGTGCATGGCCCGCTAGGGGCCACCCCTTCCGATACTGACCTCTTACTATTGGTGGTCTGGAATTCCTTTTATCGGTTTGAATATTAATTGTCTGACAATTTTGGCCCATTTCTGGTTTGACTTTAGGTATCAAAGCTTATGGGTTATATCAAACCGGATCAGTCGAATAATAGAACAGGATTATAATGTAGAAAAGTAAATAAATTTCAACGGATTTAATATGTGTGTTTCTAAGATTAACTGACATTTTTATAGTTTATGAGGATCTCGAGTCAGACAATATAATACGCCTAATAAATGCAAGTAATTCGGAAAGGATATTGAAGATTTGGTTCTGACGGTGACACATGGTTTACGATCATTATCGACCGTTTTAAGAAAAGCAAAATTGTGACGTAGGTTATCGTGTGTTTTGTTTAAAATACAGCCCTGCTATAAATTGAAAGAATTACGGAAACTTAAAATACTTGAATAAGTGCACCTTAAAATCTTTCGTGGTATAAAAACAACTCGGGGATTATTGACAATAAATAAAAAACTGGTTCGAGTTAATTATCAGTAATTAAATTACTGATAACCTGTTGTTATCCGTGTTTGCATTATTATATATATGAGCATGTCATCGTCATATAAGTACTAAAGTCAAAAGTTATCTATGGGATAATATTATCAAATTAACTGACTACTTCTCTGTTAAAAGCATTCGACCTAAAGTCCCACAGAATGCCAGTAAAGTCCCACAGAATGCCAGAAGCTCTTGTTCGGTCACTAAAAGCTTCTAACATTTATTTTTGACTTGTATCAACTATAAAAAGAAAACGGATTCAGATTAGGTATTGGAATGAACGTAAAACTTCTCGTATTTAAGTCACCTGTTGCATTATTATTATTAATAGAACACTCAAGAAATAGTGTGTATTTAATAAGTCTTAATATTTTATATTACTCGGTGCTTCAAGTCCAAATAACTGAAAAATGTACTACGATAACAATAATTGTATTAACAATCGTTGCGATACTAATGCTTGAAGAAATTGGGACATATTTTAAATTAATGTTAGCGTAGTAAAATGGATTTAAGGGATCAACGCATTTTTTAAATAAAGCGCAAACGCTTTATCGGTAAATTTTTACTTATTTAGCTCCATGAAATAGTTTATAACGTTTATTTTACCCTTTGAGAGACACTTTGTGGGAACCTAACATTTATTATCTGATTGACATATCAAAAACTGTCCAAAAATGGGTCAAATTTCTGCAAATTTTTTGAAAAAAAGCAAAAAAATGCAAAAAAATTAAATAGAAATTAATATTTTAAATAAAATCTACCTTCTAATATTGATCGCGAAGCAGCAATTTTTAATTGCATCTCCTTTTCTGAAAAAATAAGGTATATTGTCGTTTTGTAAAAAACGATCTTTTTTTGAACATACTTTTTAAGTTGTTTTTCTCTTTATGGAAATTTAACACACATTATGAGGGATTATTAAGTTTTCAATTCTTTCTTCATTTTTTTTTTAGGCGACCTATATAACCTACAGGATGTAAAACTAAAACGGATAGTCCTAATAACCAGATGCATTGAGTTTTAACACAAACTTTGGTTGTAAGACCGTTTTATCATTGTTTTAAAAATTATATTACAGTAAAGTAACTATACCACAGTAAAATATTTTAACAGCGACCAGCCCTTGGGATTATTACAGTAAAGTAACTATACCACAGTAAAATATTTTAACAGCGACCAGCCCTTGGGATATCATATCTTGGTCGTTAGTGAGAAAGTGGTCTTTTAAAAGAGAACACAGGAAAATTAAAGCATGTTATGTAAATATTTACATATGTAAATATTTGGCCTTATAGAGCAGTAAGAGCTGATGAGGTATATAAATCTTTTCTGCTCTATGGAGTGCTTCTAGCTCTTGTGCTGCTGCCTTGGAGATTTTGGTGACGCGATTACGCCAGAGTCAGTCTTTGTCATGTCATTGATAAGTCAGGTCCTGTTGTGTGTGCTTTTTTGAGAAGACAGACAGTGAACAAAACACTGAATAACTTACTTTTTCAAAACTATACAAGTTAATTAAGTCCGAGTCAAAGCAGCGAAAATGACGACTTTTAATTCAGCCTTCTAAGTGAAAAAGAATTTATAGTGTTTTGCTTGCCTATTCGCTATGTGCAAGTTTATGTATTACGAAATACAATAAGGGGTCACTTTGGGTCAATCTAGCGCCGAAAAAGTCGTAAGGATCAAGTTCGGTCGGGAGAGGAGAAAAACTCTCTAAATGCGTCTCTGTTTTGAAAACGTCGGACGATTCAGAAAAAATGTAAAATATGGACTTCTAGTCAAAGAAATTAAGTTTTTTTTACAAAGTGTAGGAAATAATGAAGAAGAAAATGATGTATGATGATGCAAATTTTGCATGAAATACATAATTTTCCCCTGCTTTTTTTTCCAAAGATTTTTTTTTAATAAAGCCGATTACTAGACATGAATCCACGCCAAAAACTGTATTAGAGGAAACTTTGTAAACGATGGTGTCTTTTATACAGGGTGAGCTAGTTAAATTTAAACCTTTCGCCAGTTCGAGTTTTGACACGACGCAACACCACTTAATATATTTTTACTGGAAAACCGAATAATCTGGAGCAACCAAACTTTCGTATGCATAGCTACTTTCAAGGAATCAATCTCAGATTCGTAAACCTTATAATCTATGCTATAAAAAAGTTCTGAAAAAATTTTCTGTATGAAAAATTCAAGAAAATCGTGGTTAAATTGAGACATGCAGAAAATCGAAAAACATTCCAAAGTTTTCATTTTACGAGCTTTGCTTAATTGTCCAAAATCTCACGGCTTGAATCCGTAAAAATGGGTCAGAATCGGAAAACGTGGACACTTTTGCTTATTTATATAGGCAGATTTCCAGGTAAAATTTTACTTTTAGCATATCAATGCGAATAATTTTTGTAGTAATTAAGTAGGTTAAGATTTTATGGGAGATTTCGAGGTAAAATTTTATTTAAATATCCATGTTGTGGCAAGTAATTTCAAAATATAGAACACAAAAAATGCTTGTATTTCAGAATATTAATCTGATGAATGCAACTGATTGAAAATAGAACGTAACTGATTGAAAATAGAAAGGATTACGTTTTGCGCACATAGAATAATAATCTACAATTATTAGTTCTCAAGGCCCTATTTATCCCTTTGGCTAAATGAGAAACTCATGTAAGTTTTTACCTATAAAGTTATGGGAATATTGGCCTTAAACAATGATAAAGGCACATTTTTGTATAAAAAATAAGCCTTGTGTAACGTTAGTTACAAAATAAAATTAAAGAATAATTTTTTTTCAATATTTACTGAAGAAAAAATAATCGATTTGACATTATTATGTTACAAACAATAAAGAAGTTTTAATTTCGAGTATTCTTCTATTGGTGTGCTTAAACTTATTATACAGTACGTTCCGGCAGTGAGTGGCAGACGCGCGTGACGACCTCTGACCGCGCACGTTTTGCCCAAGGCCCGCACGGGTCAATAACGCTATGGGAATTGTTTGGGTTTTGTCCCACTCCTTTTCACCTTTGCCTGTACTGTGTCTCTGAATCACGATTTAATTTCTAAAACATAAACGGTGAAAAATATGAAATTTATAAGCTTTGAGTAAATTAAAACCGATATTAAATGACACACAACTTATGACAATAGTTATTTGTGCAGCGACAAGGAGGGAATGAATGAGATCACTTTGGTAAAATTGCAACACACGAAATAACATGGATTTTTTAAAATTGCCTTGATACTAATTTTCACTGTTTATTGCCTTGTCTTAAATGGCTTATTGTCGTCTGTTCCTTTCAAGGACAATTTGCTAAGATGGCGGGTGAACATGAACGGCAGAGACGAAAATCCGATTCACCCCGGCCTGAGTACCGGCGTAAATGGAGATTTTTTTCTGGCACGGACGGGGAGAAACAAAGATCACTGAACGTTCGCCACGAGGTCCTCTAATGGTTTATACCGATGGCGACCAAAGAGGCGCTACACTAGGCGATGCTACCTCTACCAAATACAAAACGGAAGTGTTCACTTTTTATTTTTATTATGATGTTCCAGTCACACTATAGTCGTTTCAGCTAGCGCTATCGTGAGTTCTGCTGCTTAATAGAGATGAGTAAGAAGTATCTGCCGATGCCGTATCAAAAAAAAATCGGCTACTTTAATATGGGATAATCCTTCCACGACAGGATGTATATATACCATTACGTTTCCTTCAGGGAGTAGCTATAACAATAAAATATCAAAAATGTATTATTATTCAGAACATGAATATTTCTGTGTAAATAATTAGAGAGCTTATTCTTGAATTCGAGGTTACCAAAGCAAACTTTTAAATTAGGAGCGATCTAGTCATCTCTTGGCAACTTTACCAACGACATAATTACCATGGAGATCATTGTTGAAACAATTGTTCCTATGACAGTTATCTTCTTGGTAAAGCTAACAAGAGAGGAATATGTCAGGCGGAACTAAGTAACTGCACAATGATGGACTGGGTAAAATCACAATTATTATGTTGTTTCCTTTATATACATTTGCTTGTTTTGTGGCTTATAGGGTTTTACACATCCGACAATGTTTTTGTTGTTTTATCTTGTTTTGCGTTAGGGAATCTTGTTTAGGGGTTTATTTATTATTTATTTATTTTTTTAATGTTACATAATTATTTTATTGCAATTCAATAAAATCAAGAAGCACACATAAATTGCTCTAAGTATTATAACTGTTACAACTAAAACTGAATTAAGTATTTTAATCTGTACAGGGTTTCTTGTTATATTTTGCATGACAGCTTTATTTTCAATTTAAAATGTGCTGATTAAAACTGTTTTAGTAACCTTATGAGCATACAGTGCAAAAATTGTTTCGTTATTTTGTATAAAATTGTGTTGTAGTAAAAAATAATATACCACTTAAAACTAATGCAAAAAATATTTTAAAAACAATTAATCCAATAAATTGATCTAGTTACCGAGACCCAGATCAAAAGATGAAAATTTTAATTCAGAAAATACTTTTTAAACAAATTCTGTATATTCAAAGTGTCAAAAATATTCTGTTAAATAAAAATGTAGCTAAATTAATGACGCGTTCATTTGCCATAAAAATTGAGATTTGACATTGACATAAACATTGATAATATTCATTTGTTAGGTACTTATTTAATAATATTTTTATAAACTCGGGCACCTATATATTAAAAAGGGCTTAATCAAACGTTGGCAAACTTTGAAATCGAAAAATTGTGATCTTTAAACTTCACACTTTTCTGATGACAGTGATGACCAATTATAAAAATGTAGACAAAACCTTAAAACCTTGTATTTATCACTATTTATGTTTTTTAAATCTCTTAAGGGTCAATATATGAGAAAACCCCCCGCACAAGCGCAATCCTTTCGTTGATGAAACTTGGATCAAAATATTTTAAAAGAATATTCTGGTGGAAAGCCAGAATAAAGCATTATAATTCGGTAACGTACCTCTTTTACTAATTTGTGTTCTTATGTCATGGTTGATGTACCACCAAGAATGGATCTTGATAATGTCTAGAGATAGTGTAACAAATGTTGATTGTTTACTTGCCTCTATGGGAAAAGAAATTGTAAATTGGCGAGAATCCGAAAAGGAGAATGCTTGGGTGGGTAGATACACTAAATTCGCATATGACTAGTATTAATAATGAATTTGGGATATAGTATTTAGCATTTTTTTTATTGTAATTAATATATTTCTCAAAAGGATCTGTTCATTGAAGGTCCTTGAATCGTAATCCATCGTAAATATTATCTCTTATCTGAAGTCAATCGGAAATGTTTACGCTTTCTGCCGTAACCACAGGAAATACTCTCTCGAATTCAATTATTAGGTACCCAGTCCTGATAATTTCGAGATAAATGATCCACACATTTTTAAGTTAATGTCAATTTAAAAGCGAGCAATGAAAAACCCAAGTAAAAAAACGTTGAGCAGTAATTCTATAAGACTAATTGCTCAACCAAAAATCATTATATGGTAAGTGAATAACAAGTTTAGTCAAGCCTAATTCTTGATACCTCATTAACGATTAAGTGGGATATGAGCTTCATTAACGCACGCATGCACAATTTGCAGGAGTGCGTAGCACGAGTTGGCTAATCACATAAGTACGTTTATAAAGGTCCGTTAACCTGCCCCCCCCCCTCCCCGCATTAATTTTTTTCTTCAAAACGCTAGCACAGGACCTTGATATCTAGCACAACCTAGCACAATTTATTTTAGAGCTAGCACACTCATAGTAATAAGGATATCCTCCAATTTATGCGGAGGGGCTAGGTTCACCCCCCCCCCCCCCCCCCGGCACCTTTTTTAATTTCAATACTGGCCAGCACCGCTTCTTTGGAGCTAGCACAGTCTAGCACAACTAGAAAAAATGCTAGCACAACTACATTTTTGAAAATAATAGACCACAAATGCGGGAGGGGGGGGCTAAGTTAACGTTTGGGTTCTTTTGAGGGTTGGTAAAGATAATTATTATGCACAGCAAGCTTAGACCTAGCACAGGCTAGCACAACCACTTTGAGAGATAGCACGCCCCTACAGTTGAATATATAGGGGATGGGGTGAATTTTTGCTGGCCGCCCCTCAGCTAATATTTTTCCGTCAAATTGCTAACACAGCAAGCTTAGACCTAGCACAGGCTAGCACAACCATTTTAAAAACTAGCACAAACCCCTACAGTTGAATATATAGGGGAAGGAATGCATTTTTGCCGGCCGACCCACAGCTAATATTTTTCAGTCAAAACAGCAAGCTTAGACCTAGCACAACCATTTTGGTTAAAGGGAATGTGAGCTGCGATTTGGCCTAATTGGTACTCGAGGGTTTTCGGGGCCAAAAACAGCGAATCTGAACATTAGGGGCCCGTGGAACCTACCGGGCAAGTTCCAGAAAAAAAGTTTTTTTCCGCCGAAATCGATGACGTCGGTGTCGCAGTTCGGACCAGAGCGATTTAAACGGAAAAAATTTTGGGAACCTACCATCACCTATTTAGGTACCCAAAAGAGGCCTTGGAGATAATCGGCTGAAATTCGGATTGGTGAGGTTTTCCACGACTGCGAATTCGAATCTGTCCTCAGTGGGAACCTACCGCAAATAGGTTCCGCGGTAGGAGACGGACGAGGTCGAAAACTTATATTCTTGGAACGAGACCCAAAAATTATTAGATCCGTTAACCTGTCCCCCCTCCTCCCGCTTTGATTTTTTCTCCAAACCACTAGCGCAGGGCCTTGAGATCTAGCACAACCTAGCACAATTTGTTTTAGAGCTAGCACACTCATAGTAATAGGATATCTTCTAATTTATGCGGGGAGGGGGCAAGTTAACCTTTGGGTTCTTTTGAGTGATGGTAAAGAGAATTGTTATAGAAGTGTGCTTAGCAGCTAGCATAGCCTAGCACAACCATTTTTAGGGCAATTAGTATTACAGAGATTAATTTATATGTACCCTAATTTATGCGATTCGTGAAGGGGTTTAGATTCAGAGTACCGCCTACTTTTGCATAATTTTATAGTCTACTCTACATGGACCAAAAAAGTTTAGCCCAGCTATAGATAATATATTTAATATGTTAAACATAAACAAAGAGACGAATTTAGAAAATCGACTACAGCCACCTAAAATTTTTGTGCGAAATACAAGAAAGAAGGAGAACTAGCAAGGCAAATTCATCTTCAATAATTTTTAAACAATTCAATGTACGTAATTAGCTAAATAAAACATCTTTGTTATTATTATTGTTATTAATAGAAGCACTTAAGTATTAGTTGTGTTTAATGGGACTTTAAGTTCTGACAGCACCAAAAAGCTTCAAAATCCCAAAGAAACGGGTTTGACGGAAACAAAGTTTACAGAACACAGTTTACAGAACTTAATGTATAAGTTATTTTATTTAATCAATTTCAATTTCTTTTGTTTTAAAACTTATTTATAATACCTCTGTAGATAATGATTTTAAAATGTTTTTAGGAAAAACAACAAGAAAACAAAACGCGCTTTTGTGGTCTATTATTTTCAAAAGTTTAGTTGTACTAGCATTTTTCCTAGTTGTACTAGACTGTGCTAGCTCCGAAGAAGCTGTGCTAGCTAGTATTGCAATTAAAAAGGTGGGGGGCTAGGATTAACCTAGCCACCATATCCATATCGAAATTTAAAAAATATCCATATTTTCCGTTTGGCCCCTAAATTATAACCTCTGAATGGAACCTAAATCGCGCGGTTTTTAACCCGGCAGTAAATATACGAATATCGGCAAAACGGACAAAACCTTATTTTCATATCCACCTTACCTTTATTTTGACCAGTAGGAGCCGAAACTTACCGGAACGTACCGGCCTTTTTCCATTATTTTCTTCAGATTTCAAATTTTGATTTTAGATAGCGGCCCCCAAGCGAGAAAAATCATAACTCGAAAGCTACGAGGGATGAGACAAAAATACTTACTACCAAAAATATGTATTTTGATGGCGTTTAACCTATACTCGTAATTAAAAAAAGGGTATGCCTCTTTTCTTCAAAAAACGTCGCCCTTTTTGTTAAAAAAACGTCGTTTTTCGAACTTTCTCGCGAATATCTAAACAATTATGAAATTTTTGGAGAAAATGTATTGTCGATGATACACCTCCTAATTTGGAATAAAAAGTTTTTTTATGGAATTTTTCGTGCTACGCTAAATAGCGGAAAAATTAAAAAAAAAGAGAAATTTTTTAAAAATATTTTTGTATATGCTTTTGAAAATTTTATTTTTACGGTGGTATGATGTAAATGTATCCCTTTAACCAAACAACCATCTTGAAATGTACTAATTCTCAAAATAATTGTGCTAGCCTTTGCTAGGTCTAAGCTTGCTGTGCTAGCAATTTGACGGAAAAATATTAGCTGAGGGGCGGCCGGCAAAAATTCTCCCCATCCCCTATATATTCAACTGTAGGGGTGTGCTGGCTCTCAAAATGGTTGTGCTAGCCTGTGCTAGGTCTAAGCTTGCTGTGCATAACAATTATCTTTACCAACCCTCAAAAGAACCCAAACGTTAACTTAGCCCCCCCCCCCCCCCCCCGCATTTGTGGTCTATTATTTTCAAAAATGTAGTTGTGCTAGCATTTTTTCTAGTTGTGTTAGACTGTGCTAGCTCCAAAGAAGCTGTGCTGACCAGTACTGCAATTAAAAAAGGTGCGAGGGGGGGGGGGGGGGGGGCAGCGTTACCCCCCCCCCCCCCCCCCCCGCATAAATTAGAGGATATCCTCATTACTATGAGTGTGCTAGCTCTAAAACAAATTGTGCTAGCTCTCAAGGTCCTGTGCTAGCGTTTTGAAGAAAAAAATCAATGCGGGGGGGGGGGAGGGGGGGCAGGTTAACGGACCTCGTTTATAAAGCGTTTTCACGCGTATATTATAGCAATTTTTATCTACGCGCTTCAAAAGTGAAAATAAACAGTAATTATATTTTCAAGTTTTTGATGATTTATCGGAAAAACCGAAACATTGGAAACTAATAATCGAAATGGCGGTTTTAAGAATCTGGTGGAAAAGACTTTCTTGGTAACCACAATACTGCCATGAATAGTAAACACAAAATAATCCACTCTGGTGCGGTTAAAAAGCATTTTTTAATTTTCTCACTACAAAATGAGTGATTCTAAAAATTTGCCATCTGATATTGAGGAACAAGCTTTAAAAGCTACCGGAAAATTCCAAGTCAAAATACGAGATTGCCTTTGCCAAGTATGGGAAATGGTGTACAGAAAAGAAGTTCCGCAATTTGGCAAATGAAAAGGTATTATTATCATATTTCAGTAGCTTATCCAAAGCTTGTAAGCCTTCATTTATATGGGCGTATTATCTCATGATACGCACGATGATTTCCATAAAACATAATGGTGATATAAGTAAACACACGAATTTAATTATTGAGTTTCTTAAAACAAATTGTGAGAGCTATCTAGCAAAAAAGTCAAGAGTATTCACGAAAATGGGTTTAACTAAGTTTTCAAAAGAAGCGGATAATAAACAATTTATGTTTATGAAGATGGCCTTAATTATTGGATTGGCTGGAGCCTGCAGGAGAGAAGAACTGGCAAATTTACTTCTAGACCATGTAAAGGATGAAGGTGAATGTTTTCATCTTATTTTGCCCAACACTAAAGCCAAAATATTCCAACACTTTCTTTGTGACATTTGGAAACATTGATGGTGCAAATATGGTTGAAATTATTCGCAGTTACGTTACTCCTCATCCCAATAATATTGGCCTATGTCGATTTTTGGTTCAATACAAACAAAGAAAATTACCAAACTAGAACACCCTAAAGTGTGCACTGGGCACTGTTTCAGGCATTCTTTCACCTCAGCTTCTGGCAGATACGGGTGCAGATTTGTCAACAGTAAACTATCATGTTGGTTGGCGTTCTAACACAGTTGCTTAGGGTTACATTGAAAATTCAGCCGAAAATAAAAAGAAAACAACAGTGAAAATTCTAGGAAATTTCAATAGAAATTTGGATGTTACTAAAATGACCAGGCGATGAAAGTTTCCATTAGCAATTTTCCTCCTCATATAGGAATTTATTTCAAAGATTGTAAAGATTGTGTTATTGATATTTATAACATATAATTAAAATGTAAATGTAAATAATTTTTTATTAGTTTAAATAGGTTTTAACCTATTATACTTAATGCTCATCTCGAGTTTTTTGCGCACACACAAACAAATGGGAAATCCTACATCACTCAACAAGCAGTGCGTGTGCGGAGAAGACAGTGGACGCAGGGCCGTATTACCCAATAGGCTAAGTAGGCTACAGCCTAGGGGCCCTTGACTTGCGGGGGCCCTTGAATCTTGAATCTCAAATTAATTAAGAAAAAGTAAAATAGAAGAAAAACTAAAAAAATAATTTACTATTAGGTCAACGGTATACAATTTAATATAATATGTTGACCATGATATAATAATAGTAACAAAAATAATAGTATTAATATTAATCATTATTTCTTTCTACTAAATCTAGCCGCAGCACGGCGCGACCCGCTAATGTCAGTTTTTATCGCGATTTTAGATAGACCGATCGACGGACGCTACTGCACTTTGCGCTGCAGCGGGCAGCTTTGCAATAAAATGTTAACTTATGTGAATGGTGAATCCCCGAATTTTGATTTGACCAGGCAAGCCTGAGCCTGCGTCAGTCCGACTACTGTCTAGTAAAACCCACACGCATTTCATAGTAGCAAAGTATACTATGATAATAGTATGTTATTATGTTTCGTTCGTTCCTTGTTCGTTACCGTTAGACGTTAAAGTCAATATTTTATACGTAGTTGTAATTATTACGAAAACAAAAGTATTTTGCATTAAAAAACAAAATAAGTGCATGCACATGCATAGTGTAAATTATTATAAAATACATTACGTGGTACATTATACAGTATCTGTATATTATTAACTAAAATGAGTAACTATCCAAGTGGGGCAAAAAAGCGTAAAATAGCTAAAGAAAAATCTGTAAGGCAGGCGGAAGCTATAGAAAATGTTCCAAAAATAGACACCTTTTTTAAAAAGACACATATTGATACTGCGCAGTCACAGACGTCTAATTTTATTCACTTGCCACATGATGATTTACCAGGAACTTCAAGAACAAATTTGGAAGGTAAGTATTTGTAACAAAAGACATCTCACATTTCTTATGGATTTCGGTCATCGGTCACCGACAGATTTTTTTGAAACTTTAGTATGGTGTTTTAGAATTCGAAATAAGCATTTTCGTTCATTGTGCCAATCTTCTAGCCATACAGGGTGATACTAAAAAATCAGGTCAAAGATTCTAAAAGGTGTTTTTTTCATTATTAAAAAAAATGCATTCGGCATAAACAATTACTATGTTAATTTGGAAGCCGAAGTTAGCATTTTCTTTCTTTCATTGACCTTGTAGCCATACAGGGTGATACTAAAAAATTAGTTTAAATATTGTAAAATGCTTTTTTTATTTATTATTAGAAAAAAAACTTGTATTGATTCACATGAAAAATTATTTATGTTATTTGGGCAGTCCAAATAAGTTTTTTTTTTCATTGCAGCCACCTTGTAGAATAGGGTGATAAAAAGAATACATATATACATTTTGAATGTTTAACTTAGACTATTATTTAGATAGAGTATTTTAATATATATATTTTAATTTTATCAAATTATTTTAAAATAATTTGATACAATTTAGAATATTTTAGATAATAAAAAATGTGGTCAATTTTTATTATCACTCTGTATTAAAGTTAGTGCAATGAAGAAAATGCCTATTTTCTTCATTACTCCGTTATTTATTCTATGTTTTAAAATAAAAGCAAGCGCATATTTTGTTTTTAGATTCTTTGCTCACCGCTAATAAAACTGAAAACAGTAAGAATGACACTGACGAAGTTGATACAAGTGATAGTGATTTTGGCGATCCTGCTAAAATATCAGTTAACTCAAAGACAATTTCATTTATAATAAAAAATCCGATAGTACAGTATTTAAACGGTTTTGATTTTGAAAACTCAAAGAGAGTGTATGAAGGCTTACAATCGCGCTACGCATCAAAAAAAATATTTTTTTCCAAACTTCGAAATGGTATATTCTGTGTCGAAGAATTCAGTTTTCTGCTTACCGTGTATTTTGTTTAGCACGGATCGTGAAAAATCTTTTGTTAAAGGATTTAACGATTGGAAAAATATTATTAGCACGAAGCTTCGCAAGAACATTTAAATAACACAAAAATATTTTTGACTCGTTCCAATATTTTAGGCAAAATAGATACAGAAATTGAAAAACAATATTTAGAGGAAAAAAACTACTGGGTAAAAATACTCCATCGCGTATTGTCTACGATTAAATTTTTAGCATGTCGAGGTATGGCATTCAGGGGCACAACAGAGAAGTTTGGGAGAAATGACAACGGAAATTATTTAGGACTTTTAGAGTTAATAGCTCAATTTGATCCATTTTTGAACAATCACTTACAAAAATATGGAAATCCAGGACGCGGTAATGTTTCATATTTATCATCTTCTATTTGTAACGAGTTTATTGAAGTTGTATCAAAGCATGTTCGTGATTTTATCAGTAGTGAAGCCAGATCGGCGAAATATTTTTCCATTTCCGTGGATTCAACGCCTGATGTTAGTCATTTGGACCAGCTTACTTTTATTCTTAGATATGTCATATGTGATGGTTCTCCTATAGAACGTTTTATTACCTTTATTAGTAATACCGGCCATAAAGCAGTTGATATGGAAACTGCAGTTCTTAAAATATTAGGCGAGTTACACTTAAATATTCGAGACTGTAGGGGACAGTCTTATGACAATGCCAATAATATGTCCGGTCAATATTCAGGATTGCAAGCTCTCATTAAAAAAAAGAATCCTCTAGCATTATTTGTTCCCTGTGCGGCACACTCTCTTAACTTGGTAGGAACTTGTGCAGCTGAGTGTTGTAATATGGCCACTTCATTTTTTATGTTCTTAGAAGAAATTTATAATTTTTTTTCAGCTTCCACAAATAGGTGGCAAATAATGACAGAGGAACTCAATAAAATTCCCAATGCTCTCGTTCCAAAAAAATTATCTGTTACTCGATGGTCTGCTCGCGCGGATTCTTGTAAAGCAATTATTTTAGGGTTTTCTGCCTTTAAAGAATCACTAGAAGTTATCGAAAACGATATTACACAGCCCAATAGTACAAAAGTTCAAGCAAAAGGAATTAAAAATCGGTTCGAGGAATTGGAAGTTGGGATTTTGTTACAATTATGGGACGATATTTTAACAGAGTTCAATAAGGTTAGCAAATCATTACAAGCTACTGACATCGATGTTTCCTTAGCAGTTAATTTGTATGATTCACTTATTAAACATGTTTTACAACAACGCGAACGTTTTGCATATTACGAAGAATGTGGCAAAAATCTAACAAACTGTTCCACATACAAATCCGATAATGTAAGAAAAAAAAGTAGAAAACTACAATTTGACGAAAATAAAGAGGGTGAAGTTGAATTCAGTGGTAGATCTAATATGCTCATAAATACTTTTTCTACTTGCGTGCGGAAAAGTTCACTTTTCCGCACTCACTTTAGTTTAGAAAGTGCCACTTTTCCGCACTAGTGCGGAAAAGTAAAAATATCAAAAAAAGTATACAAATTTGTCACACAGTAACTTCTATATTGATAATACCAAATTTAGGGGAACGCGTCATGTTCGTTATAACAAAGCGGAAAACTAATTATAATTATTAAATAATTATTATACAAAATATACCTACAAATTTGGGACACCCAGTATCATAATAACATCATAATAACATAACAATTAGCAGGCCACGTCAGTGTCAGTTATAACAATTAGCGTATATGTCAAATTTTGCCTTTATCGCCCTGCCAACTTACTGTCAACAATTCGAATAAATTAAAAACGTCAACTTAAAGCAAGACGCGTTTATGATATTGTGAACCAAAAAAACTAATAGCATCAGCGATCAACTTACAGAATGCATCAAATTGCCAATTTACTATTAATATTACTCATAAGTAGTAGAATAGATTGTAGTTTCTCTTTATGTTTTAATAAAAATTAATAAAATCTCAATATGTTGTTTCTTTATTTTTATATGTTCTTTCCGCACGCAAGTAGAAAAAATAGCGTTCCTAACTCGTGCGGAAAGTGTCTTTTCCTCACTTGATTGCTTGGCCGAACTCCGCTACGCGTCGTTCGGCCAACTGCAATCGCGTGCGGAAAAGTGGCACTTTCCGCACTAGTTAGGAAATATACTATTTTATGTTATAATCGATAACATTCTTGCGGAACTCAAGAAGCGACAAACTGCTTATCTTAAAGTTTCAAATATGTTTGGGTTTTTATATTTAGAAAATTATTCTGAAGAGAATATTATATTACAGGCAAATGTGCTCCAAGAGCACTATCCAAACGATTTAGACCAAAGTTTAGGAGCCGAATGTATTCGTTTTAAATATTTTATCTCAGAAATTAATTCGGAAATTACCAATCCAAGGGAAATGTTAAAGTTTATAAGACAAAAAAAATTAACGTGTAGTTTTCCAAACGTAGATATTGCGTTAAGGATATTTTTAACCATGGCAGTAACTAACTATAGTGGGGAGAGATAATTTTCTACATTAGAAAGGGTAAAAAGTCATAAAAGAAATTCATTAGGTGATGAAAAAACGAATCAACTTTCTTTGTTGGCTATAGAACATGATCTTCTCAATAAAATTCCTACTGAAAATATTATTGAGAGTTTTGCGACCCAAAAATCACGAAAACGAGCATGCATTTGAGTACACACCACTATCTAATTATATTCTTTTTTTTTTAACGAAAATGTTTTGGGTTCATGTTTTAAAATATTCTTTGATTTTTTATGTCTTTTTTTAAAATAAAAATGTATTTTTTAAATCAAGATATTATTATAAAAATATACCTTTAAAAATTATTTTTGTTTCTGTTTCACATTTTACTTTATCAAAAAAATGTCTACCCCACCATAAAATATGCTGAATGCTCTGGATAGGGGGCCCTAAGTAATTTTTAGCCTAGGGCCTCTTCAATGGTTAATCCGGCCCTGAGTGGAAGTGGACGTTGGACTTGAAGCGCTGTAGGTTGTAGTTTTCGAGAAAGATGTTACTCGGAAGTCCATTCCAGAGAGAGGCAGCCCTCCAGACAAAGGAGCCCCGAACAGCGACATCCTAGGTGTTCACAACTGTATGGAATCTAATATCATGAGCAAGTGTTTATGAGCCGAGCTCCACACATGGAAACAGTAATCCAGGATGGTCTTATCTGGGCTTTACAGAGCAGTAAGAGCTGGTGAGGCGTATACAACTTTTTTGCTCTATAGTGCTCCTAGCTGTTGTGCGGTTTTGGTGACGTGACTACACCAAGACATGTTGGTTTCTACGTTGGTACCCAGCAAGCTTATTGATGAGGCCAAACTCAGTGTTTGGCCTGCCAGTGATAAGCCAGGCCCTGCAGTGTTTGCTTTTTTGAGAAGACAGCTGCTTGAGTCTTTCCTAAGTTAAACTGGACATTATTTTCCTCACCCTATTTCACAATGGCATTCATAGCCTTATTGATGGCAGTAATCTAATTTTCTCGCCCGCGTTGGTAACGAGCAACGATCATTGGAGTCCGCGACATGAATGAGGATAGTTCAGTGCTGTCGTCTGCAAAGCTGTAAATAGAATTGTTTGTCATATCTAAGAGATCGTTGATATACAGCAGGAACAGTGTGGAAGATAATATACCGTTTTGCGGACGAAAAGTCAACTAGGTTCAATCTGGTTTGTTTTACATACTTTGATGCGGAGGCCTTCGATAACACTGTCAAGCTACCTTTTGTTCTTATAGAAACGATCTCATAACAAGATGCAACCTATAGCATCCATCGTAAAAAATTTAGGAACTTTTTCAAATCAGAACACTTTCTATAATTTTGTAAGATCAAAGATAGAGTATGCCAGGGTGGTTTATCAAGTGCGCATAGCCCAACGAAGCTTCCTCAAAACATCTACATTTTAGCATTGATAGTTATTTTCAAAAGATAATTACTGCGGCGAAATTCTTTTTGCTCTTTCGAAGTTAGCGCAACTTAAATTTCTTTACGTTGTTGTTGCATAACCAGGTGGATTGTGCTGTTGTTTTCGATGAGTTACATTTTTTGTACCTAAAATATCATCTCGTCAGTTATATATTTTATATGGCATTGGCACACACACTAAAGGGAGATCCTATGGCACTCGGCGGGCGGTGTGTGCGAATATGTTGATTGGCATGGTTCTTGAATCACTGTAAGTTGTAATTAAGGAGAAAAAGATGTCCTGGGAGTGAGCTCCACAGTGATGCAGTGAGCCAGACAAAGGCGTCCCTGTATAGCGATGTTCTGGGTGTTTCCAGTTGTACAAAGAGCGGGTGCGCTCTTGCCGCCTGTCGTGACTGCCTGACAGATATTGCTGCGGGCGGGATGAGGCGCGCCAGATCCAGATCCCGGGTCAACTCCGGGCCGCCAGCGATACACATAGCTCTCCTCTGAATGAAATCCAGCAGCTTTAGTGTGTGCTTAGGTGCGGCACCCCAGATAAGAGAGCATTATTCTACACGGCCTTATTTGCGCTTTGTAGGGCAAGAGCAGCTACTGCGGTGTATACAGTTTTTACTTCGAAATAGCGCACCAAGCTTCTGCGAGGCTGATTTTGCGATGTTAGCAACGTATTCACGCCAGGACATATTGCTGTTAACCGAGACACCCAGTGACGATTGACGAGGATGAAGGAATGAATGGTCGATCCTGCCACAATGATGTCAGGGCCCGCCGCCGTATTGGCTTTCTTGGTAAACGTGGCTGCTTGGGTTTTTGCTGCATTGAACTGGACCAAATTTTTGTCGCCCGAAGTTCGAACTTTCTCCAGATCTTGATTAATTGTTGTAATCTGCTCCTGGCTGCGGTGATAAGCCTCAGACGCTGGTAAAGGTTTTTCTAATCTAAATTAGGAGACAAGAGTACTGCCACCTGCAAAGCTGTAAACAGAATTATTGGTTTCGGTCAGCAGGTCATTAATACAGATGAGGAACAAAGTTGGTGAAAGTGTTGCACCCTGAGGCACACCGGCATTAATGGTGAATGCGTCTCAGATGTGTCCATCAACTGCAACGTGCAGAGATCGATTCTTAAGGAAACTGGTAAGCCAGCTGGAGAGAGACGCTGGCAATGGCAGTCCGAAGGACGGCAATTTGTTGAGTAATCCGTCATACCAAACTCTGTCGAATGCCTTCGAAATATCCAACACAATCGCTCGAGATTCTCCCTGGTTCTCAATTGCCATACTCCATACATGAATGGAATAGGCCAATATCCTGTCGATCTCTCTTTTCGAAAGCCAATTATTCTGTTCGCATCGAGGTACTTGAGTAGTTGCTGATTGACTACAAGTGCCATGACTTTGGACTCTTTGGAGATTATTGGAAGCAAGGCAATTGTGCGGTATATATATTTTTATGCATCAACTCTGTATACTAGTGTTGCCATTTTTAACTGCAGCTTATCTAATATAGATTTGAGATATATAGTACCTAACACTTGAAAATTTATTTATTTTCCGAATTATATACTTTTATTCTATATGGCTTAACTATTAATTAGAATTAACATCGCTTGTACCCATTTGTTAATTGATTTTTGTCAACTGTGAAATGGCATAGAATTAATAATAATTAAATAAATAAATATTATATATAAAAATAAAAAATTGTCCGAGCAAATACAATTTGACAAAAACGTAAAGGTCTCAATTCTCGCCCTTTATAAACGTTTTGTCATGATAATCAGTAATCTGGCTTGACATGCATTAGACAATTTTGGGAAACTGAATTAAAAAAACCCATTCTCATAGTTTTTTTGTAACATTCATTAAACATGCGGTTCATTTTCCTATCAGCTTTGTATTTTATATAATAAACATTTGCACAAGAATCAACACTTAGTTATTGATTATGTATTGCCAGTTGTTGTTTAGTCCATCGTCCATTTGAAAGATAATTATTAGCATATGTCACTATTTAATTTTATCTTCCTTACGTCAACGTTGATATCAGAATTTAGGAGTTTTTCGTCTGGTGACGTTCGGTTCGACAGTTGCTTAATAAAAACATCCGTTAATGAGTATTTGAATGTATAAATACCCATTGAGTAATATCAAGATTTTGACAACAATATTTATTAAGCAGAGTCGGACTTCAGTAATCGGCCATAGATGTATGCAATTTTTTGTGTGCGCTTTATCAAAATAACCATTTTTTTCTCATAAAAATGTATTTAAATTATATTCATATTTTTTTGGGGAGAATTTTCTATTCGGTATTTGCTATGTGCAAGATCCGTTAAGTGACATCTGGTGTCAGTAATCGGCGAACATTTTTATACATTATCAAATACGATAAGGGGTCACTTTAGATCGTTCTAGTGCCGAAAAAGTTGCGAGAATCGAAAAAACTGAGACGATATAGTTTAATAGGTAATTTCTAAAAGAAAAAAATCGCTAAATGCTTCTCTGTTTCGAGAATGTTGGGAAAATGCAACAAAACAACGAGTTCTAGGTTTTTATTATTATTTTTATTTTGAAACGCATTTTTTTTTTTCGAAAAGCCGATTACTTGACGAGAATGTACGTCAGAAACTAACTTAGAACACCTTTTAGAAATGATAATACCTTTTATACAAGGTATGTTAGCTGAAATTAAACTGTTCCCTTTTTCGAGTTTTGACACGACACCACTTAATATTTTCTTCTTCTTCTTCTTCTTCTTCTTCTTCTTCTTCGTGTAAAAGGACAAAGTCCTGTCAATTCTGTCATCAGCCTTCCTGTGATCCTGATGTCCAGCTTTCATACCAGCGTTTTGGGGGCCTGCCAGCTGGGCGCCTTGTTTCTGTTATTTTTATATAGGAACGCAGGGCGGAAAAAATATCACGCGGATATATGAAGTAAAATATATTTTAAAGTGTAAACGGTACAAGAACAAGTTGAATAAAAATATACGATCTTAAATCTTAAAAAGCGAAACAACTACTACTCATAAACCTCACAGCGGAAAGCCGTGATGCTTTCAAATAACAGATTACATTTTCTCAATTAAGCAAAAGCTAATCGGGCACATATTGCCGCTGTATGCGTCGGTAAAAGATAATAATCCCCAAGGATATTGACTGCATTATCTAACAGTTTCTGGTTTTTGTGTTTTGGCCCACTTTGCAATTCGGTCTGGACTCATTCGTTCTATGTGGTCTATCCAACACCGGCGTCTCTCTCTCACCCATCTGAAGACGTCCTGCACTCCCAGTTCTCTTCTGGTGTTCTCGTTGCGTATCCTGTCATGCAATGTGATCCCTTTTATTGCTATTAGGATTTTCATCTCCGCTGTTCTCATTTTCCATTTGGTAACAGACGTTTCAGCTCTTGCCTCGGAGGCGTAGGTCATTATGGGCCTGACGCAGGTCTTATAAATTCGTGCTCTATCGTGATCATATATTTGGTCTTCCAAATTATATCTCGCAAACATCCTGATACTCTTACGGCTTTTCTGATCTGGTTGTCCACCTTATTCACTGTACTTCTGCTGCTCGATACCTGTACCCCCAGATAGTTGAAATTCATCACCTGATGTATAATGCGCTCACTCACCACCAACTTACATGGGATCGGGTCTTTGGATATTACCATAGATTGTGTTTTTCGATCGAAATTTGCATATTAAGCCTCTGTGCTGTTAGGTTGAATCTGTAGAGAAGGTGCTGCAGGTCATCTTCGCTCTCTGCCGTCAAGACAGCATCGTCTGCGTAACAGAGGATTCTCAGGAGGCGTTTGTTCATCCTGAATCCTGCATCGACTTTGTTCACACCTTCAATTATTTAGTCCATTATGATGTTAAAAAGGCATGGGCTAAGACTATCTACCTGTCTAATGCCAGATGAGACTTTAAGTTCTCTTGTTCTGTTCTTATCATTGTTTTATTGTTTATGTTAAGCTGCTTTATTAAGTTAATATTGTATTACTGAAAAACCTAGTGATACTTTTTTATTTTCAGTTTGAAAAATCTACTTTAAGCGTACGTGTGCTAGTCATTTTCTGGAATTCATCGCTTTGTAAATCGGGTTGCCCTATTGAGTCAAAAATATTGTGAAAAATGTTTGTCATAATTAGTAGCATAGTAGCTGTTGTTTCGCAATTTTGAATCATCAAGCATGGAAACCCAAACTAACCAGAACAAAACGTGGTCATTTTGCAATATAAAATTTTCTTGGATTTTATCAAAGAATAAACATGTAAAAAATGTTCGTAACAAATAGCAAGATCCTGATGCTAAGAAATCACATATGTTTTGCCCACTGTGTACTAGAAATGGGTTAGTCTGTGGAACGTATATTAAGTTAGAAACACATTTAGAGGTAAAGCACCAAATAAAATTAGAAATTTCCAAACATAATTTTTCTTGGAGAGAAAGTTATGAGCAGAAAGTTGGGACAACTTATGCAGCGACCAGAGTAAAAAAATATAATGATTATGTGGAAAAGTCCTACGAAATCGTGGTCATTTACCTATATGTAGAATGCACCTTTTAATATCGTTCATTTTACATAAAAATTCTATCATTATATGGCAGCAAATGGAAATGCTCCAAACGAATGGAGATGGCTGGTGGTTCGATAAAAATGTATGGAGTATGTCCATCTCAATAAACTTACACTGATCTGGATACCTGGACATACAGGATACGCAGTTAATGAAAGAGCTGATGCTCTTGCGAAGCAGGCGGCCAGAGCGGCAGCGGCCTCCATAGGACCAGAACCAATATTGGGAATAGCTTACAACACAGCTAAGGAAACCCTCTCCAGGTGGACACAACAGCAATTTGTAGACAAATGGATAGAGTTACCGGGCTAACTCATTGAAAATAGTAGTGAGAACTAGACAACTACTTCAACGTGGCCGACATTGAAGCGGCCGACAGCAAGTATTGGCTGTACTTAGCATGCACACTGGCCATTGAACGAGATAGGGCTTTCCGAAAAAATGGAATAGCGCTTGTGCTTGGAGAATGAAGAAACAATGGAGCATGTTTTATGACACTGTCTAGAAATGCAAAGAATAAGACAAACAGTGTTTGGAAATCCTCAAATAACATATAGATTTAATAACTATCCACCACAGAAAGCTAATTGAAGTCATGAAAAGGATCGAGCCTCTGGTCTAGTGGAAACTACAGATGTGAGCCACAATAAACCACTGCGACCCGTGGAGGGCCCCATCTGGGCCCACTCACATGTACGAAATACGAAGGAAACAAAAATTTTAATATACATTAAATGGATACAAATTGGATGATTTTATTACCAAAGTGAAGAGAGGATAGTTACGTGGGCTCATTATTGTAGAATAAATGCAGGTATAGATACAAATATGGCGCTGGAATGTTTAAATAAGATTTGCTTGCTTTAACCAATATTACCACTTTATTTAAATAAATAATTATTTTATGATGTAAATATGTTTTCTTTTAAATGGAAAGACCACACTCAAATACTTACCAGGACCGACTTGTGATTAAAGCACATGCACATAAACTGCCACAAATGCAGAGGTACGATTTGGCGAATTTCAGATAAAGTCTTCAACAAGTAAGAATTTGTACAAAATGTATTCTAATGAATTATGTGAGACAGAACGTAAAACTTCTTATTGTAAAATATGTAAGGTCTGTATTCATCGTTATAGATGTGATTGTCCAAAGTATGCCATAAAAATACCATGTATGTATACATACATTAGCTATGTTTGTATGAACAAAGGAAGGGAAGCGAATCTGTTTTAGTTGATGTTGTTAAATTCCTTTCTGAAGAAAAGTCATCGCACGTTAAAAAGGGACATAATTAAAAATGTTATAAAAGAGAAGAGATCTGAGAGCCAAAGTTTAACTACAATGGATGGAAACGCGAAACGGGAGGCAGAAATTAATACTTTAATAAGTCCTTAAATGATGAGCGATACAAAAATTAATTGAATAATTTTTAAGGTATATGGGACAATTAAGCTTAATAATGCAGCAAGAAAATAGATCAGCGGTGCATAAGAAGAAAAATGAAAAAGCAAGAATTAGTTCTAACGATGGCAAGGTAAAACGGTTTTGTTATCTATTTTGTATGGCAGGTAATGGTGACCGGGCTTGTTTCTAAGGAATGATATTGGGTATGTAACACAAGATAAAAAAAAATCAGCCGTAAGTTTCTTGCAGTTTCTTCTTACGAGTTTAACCGAAACTGTGGATTTCTTCAAACTAAGTAAGTTTAAATAAAGGACTCGAATAGTATGTTTTTTTATTTAATATAATGTTGCATTCAATAACTAATTACGAGCAAAAATTTCCAAAAGTTTTGTTTTTTCCTTCATGAGAAACTAAATTATATGTATAGGTATCTATTAAATACATTCAAATTAAGAACAGTCATCAGTAAGCGAATATTTTTAACGCAATTCAGTACAACTAATGATTTTACTGCCCAGCTGCGTACTGTACTCAAAATATAGTAGAGCCTTATTCTTAACATTAAAAATAATACTTGTATAGTATATTGGTAGCCTTAGCACGTATATAAAATCTTATTCTAATTAACATGTAACAATAAATCACCTATTTTCAAATCTACGGCCAAAGGTAGACAAACACCAAAACAAAAACAATGATTTAAGAGGAAGAATATTTCGCATTTTGACTTCAAATTTACGAAATCACCAATCCAAATTTCCGTCTCCCCCTGAGGCCTCTTTCAGACGGTACGGATTTTAGCCGGTCCGGTTTTATTGGTTTTAACGTGAGTGGTGCATTAAATCCTTGTGACAATTAGTTTAATGCACTACTGGCCTACAATAAACACCGGCTAAAATCCGTATCGTCTGAAAGAGGCGTCAAGCTCTCTGGAAAGGGCCGATTGCTTCCGCAATTTCCTCGATATTTAGTGTCGCCTCCAGCCAACGTTTACCTATTTTTAAGAAATCAATCAGATTCATAAATCTCATGATCACTGATCTAGATTTATACATTTAATTGCATTAAATCTCATGGAAAACGGTCTAAAGCCGGAAAATGGGTCATGATCGGAAAATGTGGAGTTTCTTGGTGATTAGAGGTAGTTTCTGATAGATGTTATGCACATTTTGAGGTAGAATTTTAATTTTAACATATTAATGAGTATAGTTTTTGTGATAAATAAGTAGATTTATTTACCTGAAATCTCATTTAAAACGATTTGAAGGTGGGGGAAATGAGCCAGGATCGGAGAATTTGGATATTTTCCAAGCGATAAGCCGGTTTTTAAGGCAAAATTTTACTTTAAACGTCGAAGTTGTGGCAAGCAATTTCAAAATATAGAATACTAATTTCGCATTTTTGAAGTTTTTACTTGTGTCGTGTGGCCTTAAGCACATAGTACATATATAAGATTTTGTCATCAGTCATCAAGTTCAAGCCTTTGACAGTGCTGCACGTCGCGAATACAGACAACAAGATGATTGCCATATAAATGTAATATGGAAGCAACAAATAATTAATAATATTTTTGTTTTCAATTCATATATGACTAAATTCGTTCGTCTGTTAATGTGAATTCTTGTATAATTAGAGATTTAGGCTATCTATAAATGCTACATCAGGAAGCTTCCATAATATTACTGTCTTAAGTATTGCTAAAGTTACATTGTTATTATACACAACATTTATCAGAATGATTTTTAACTAATCGACCACGTGCACGTGCAAATAATAAGGCATTCTCTACTTATAAGCAAATGAATAATTATATTAGAACAGCCCTTATAATGATTGCTATTTATTTTGCTTTATTTAATACTTCTAATAAAAATCTTCTTATATAAAGTTAGATTCCTTTTTTTATTATTTCACACATCTGAATCTTTTTCCAAATGCTGTCTAAGAATGACTATTAATAAAATGTTTTTTCTTCAAACGTCAGTAAATCCGTCATTACTCGACTGTGTAGGCGGCCGTGAAATTTCATTTTTCCTCCGCCGGAGCTTTACTTTTCACTTTTCCGCCGGCGGAGGTAAAAGTGTTATCATAGCAACATAGATACAAACAAACAACAAAGCAAGCGTCAACAACTCAAGAATTATTAAACTAAAATTTTTATTTATCACTGAATTTGTGCACTGCATTTCAAAAATCACTAATTTAGGAACAAATTGGTTATTAACTTAATCGAACTTACTCAATAACTGCTTATCAATACGGAATTAAAACGCAATCGGAGACGCAATTTTAAAAAATAATTATTGTTGACAGTGTCCACTGACAGCTTTATGTTACATTACTATGGCAACGACATGTGCCTATTCACCGATACCGGTCTAAGCCGCCTTGCAAACCAACTTATCTTTGATAATAATAATAATTATTATTACTATTAAAAAGAGATATTTTTGCATTAGTTTGTCGACATTTGAAGAAAAAACAGCATATTTTATGTGGAGGAAAAGTTACTTTTCATGGCTTGCTCTCTATTACCAGCCTCACTCCGTTCGGGTGTTAAACACGAGCGCGCCATGAAAAGTATCACTTTTCCTCCATATAAAATAATATACTATTCTTTTCCCTGTACATATAATAACAAAAAATTAATTAAAATATATTTCGCTTCTTCCCGATACTCTTGTAACGATTTATTTGTATTATTATGGCTAATATTTTACATATTTGTTCGCCAAATGAAAATGTTTTTTTAGTTATACGTATAAATGCTTCAGCATCTTCTATGAGTAAAAATGTAGCCATGTTCAAAATATTTGTTCATAACCCATCTAAAAAAAAGGGCAACTCTTTAATTATTGTTTCGGGGTACTCAATGGGGTAAAGATTGCCTGTCATTAACACGCACACTCAATAGTGTCCAAATGGTATTCCAGAGACCAGGAGAAGCTAAATTAATGATAGGCCTGCCCCGACACTGTTATTTGCTTAACAATTTTTAATAGATTTTTACGAGCGTCATCTGGCCAATAGTAATCCTAATTAGCGTTAGATTTATTATGCAATATATTGACACTGTTTATACAAATTTAATTAAGCATGCTCCGCACGTGGAATAATAAAGTTATTTATCTACAATTTATATATAGAATATTAGAGATTACCCACTGCTTTCACTTTAAATATAAATATATCCATATAACTGATAGATACCAAGATCGATCCTATATTGTTGTGACGGATTCAAATCTATAGGCCGCCATACACGATGCAGTTTACTAGAAGGCAAGGCCTTAAGGTGAATTATGGTGAATACTCACTTGCGCGAATTTCGCCTTTTTTGGATAAACTGTCATTTCCAGGTTTAAATTATTCGCGGCGAAAAAAATTTAACCTCCGCGACGAATTATTATGTCAAAATTGTCAATTTTGCTTTCATCCGCAAAAAAAGACAGTAAATAAAAATATGGCGTTACATTTCTTAGGTGTATAAAATGGATTCTAATAATTATAATTTTTATCTGTGTACTTCTATCATGCGATGTACTATGTACCTTTTGCGTATTTTTGGTAGTTACCATAAAAGCAGAATACCATGATATGTGTTGCTATAGAAAATATTTTTGCAAAGAAAAACACAGGGGGATTTTCACAATTTAATTGCAGATGCGTTTAACTGGTGATACCAGTAAGTTTTTTAATTATTTAATAATGGATCCAATTCAGTTTGACTTGTTCCTACATAAAATAAGTCCGTTTTCCTTTTTCATTCTCTGGCTGGGACCTGGGAACTCGAAATATCAAACCGTCAACGTCAATTTGTTGGTTTAGGCGTCACAAAATTGGTGGAATTCGCAAAAAAGTTAAAACTGCTTTAACTTTTTAGCGAATATTCGCGGATGAAGAGAGACTCCACGTTTTCAAAAAATTTTTTGAACTGGTTCACTTTGTATTGCTGTGCGATAGAATTTTTGGCACTTGTGGTAATTATTGTAAATACAAAAAAAAATGTATTCCTAAATATGTTAAATATTACTTGCAATGTTCAAATTGCATTCTACAAAACGCTATTCGGTATGCTGTTTTAGAAAAGAAGCATCTTCAATAAGAGCTTTCTCTAAGGTCGGTCTTAACATCATATATGTACTTCAAGAAGTAAGTTGAGTTGGCGTTTGTCTTAACATACAATTTTGTTGACAGCAGCACTTATTTGCTTTATTGATATAAATAGAGTATCAAAAATAAAGACAATAAAGCTTAAGTGAGCTTGAGGAGTTCATCAATATTAATAAAATATATATTCATTTGGCCTAAACTGGATTTCACAGACCTAAAATATATACATATTTACTTTAATTGCCTGGGTTAGACCACGATCTCGGTCAAGACAGTCATTGAATACAATACAACCAACCTAGGGGTAAAATAAGCCGGTATTGCAAAGCACTTTTTAGGTAAACATTAGAAAAATCACACAGTTAATTAATATCATATGTTGTGAACGTAATGTTAGGCACAGCCCCTAAAATACAGTATGCATGACTAGTCACTGACTAGAAAAACAAATCTTACCCCAGTATTCTTGGTTGGAACCAATGATTTTTCCCTCTTAATTGAATTTACCCACTGTTGCCTCAATTCACCTTCTTTTAAAAATGACAAAGTGCCACTTTGTGTCAATTTTTATAATCCCCTCTACATTTCAGAACATAACAGGTTAACACCTTGTTTTCAATTCACTCGACACTATTATACAGAATTATCGTAAGTCAGTGTTCTCAACTGAACGACTGAACTTAAGCCAAAGCTTTAACATACTTTAATTATTACAACACGTACCTAAACCCAGCCTACAACCTTTAATCAATAAAAACTGAGGTATTAAAATCAAACCTCTGATGTTGTTCGGCTGTAGCCTAAAAAATATCTGTGGTTGCCTAAGACTAATTATATGTCAAAAGGCAGTAAAAATAAATAGGTAAGTAGGCATTATTATTTTAAAACCACAAAATAAAAACCTTAAGGGTCGTTTGTTTACTTCAGGCAGACGGTATGAGAATACTAAAATTTCAGTTAATTTGGATAATACTAGGTATTATCAGCTCTGAAATTATAATAGATATTTGTGCGAACATAGCTTGTACCAGAGCAATCAGTCCCTAACTATAAAAGTATTTAATTGTATAAAGTAGATTAATTAGGAATCATTTGTAAAAATTCCATTACTTTTAAATAAAATAACATTGCTTGAAAATGAGATTTCTTCTTTGAAGGATGAAATTGATAATCTGAAGCAACAAAATTATCGGAACCAAAACTTACCTGCACCTGCAACAGTACAAAGTAATCTTGAATCTGTGGGAATTTCGGGAGCGGAGTTCTAGGGCTTGTAATATCATAGTTTTTAAAAGTAAGGAGTCTGAAGCTGCTAGAATATAGGATAAAATTGACCACGATGAGGGTATAGCAACACATATCATGGGTGTAGCTGGAATTGAAGAGAATCATCTTAAAAAGGTGATAAGGCTTGGAAAAGTGAGTCCCGATAAATGTAGACCTCTTCGCCTTATATTTGACAGCCCTCAGATATGCCATTCTGTAGTTAAGCATAAACGGTGGCTTATGGAGCTTAGATATTCAGTAAATTTTGATAAAACCAAGATGCAACAAAATATACATAAGGAGACCATGCTCGAGTTAAAGCGCCATTTGGATCAAGGTGAAAAGGATCTTGTAATGATTTATCGAGATGGTAAGCCAAAGATAGTTACTTCTAAGAAACCATCAGCTTCAAAAAATTAGATCACAGGCCAGATATATCTATATACTGCCACAATGTTGGGGGTATGCGAACAAAACTCCACAAATTTACCTCCAACATCTCTACCACAAGCTATGACATAATAATCATTATAGAGACTTGGCTAGCAAAGGATTATAATAATGCTGAACTGCAAATTCCCAATTACAATATCTATCGGTTCGATAGAGATATGAGTCCTAACACAAGAGAGAGGGGAGGTGGTGCTATGATTTGCGTGAAGACAACAATTAAATCTTCACCGTTCATTGTAGCCTCTACATTGGTTGAACAGGTCTTTGCACTCATAAATGTTGGGCCTAAAACTATGGTTATTGGAGCAGTTTATATCCCTCCGGATTCACCAGAGGAATTGTATGCCAGTCACTGCACTGAGGTTGAAACAATTGCAAACACCTATCCAGGTAGTTCTCTTTACTTATTTGGTGACTTTAACCTGCCTTTAGCAACATGGCATTGTGAGAATGGAGTCCAATATGCCCAATGTCCCAGAGGATATCGTGCAGATGTTGTGTTTGAGAACTTCAATTTCCTTGGACTTAAACAATTTATCACAGTGCCAAATAGCCTCGGTATATTCCTGGATTTAATGTTTGCCACTAATACTGAAAACATCACTATTGAGAATTCCATAGACCCTATATTTCCTGATTCTCTTAACCACAAGAGCTACCATTGTTCCATAAAGGGGGAGAGACCTTACTTACAATTTCGGGAACACTTTAGGGACTTCTTGCGTGCTGACTATGGAGCACTAAACACTTTTTTTGCTTCCGTTCCATGGGAAGAACTCTTGAATGACAATATTGATAGTGCAACTGAAACTTTTTATCAAGTAATTGAACAAGCATGTATTCTCTTTGTGCCTTTGAGGTCTAGAGCATCTCAACTTATCCCTCTTGGTTTTCAAAAGATCTAAAACAACTTATCAGGGCAAAAAGATAGCTCACTGTCAGTTTAAGAGAGACAAGTCTTATGAATCATATTTGCTATTTTGTAACTTTCGTTCAAGATGTAAAGAGCTTGCCGGTGAGTGTCGTCGAAGCTATGTTGTCGGTCTGGAGAATCGGTTGAAGTCTGATCCTGCTCAGTTTTGGAAATTTGTTAATTCATCTGGATCCAATAACAACTTGCCAAATACCATGCACCTGGGCACCTCTACTGCCTCAGAGGGTAATGATATTTCAAACCTCTTTGCTGGATACTTCTCTACCTGCTATAGCGACAGATCCCTCAATACCAACATTGATGGCTCAAAATTTCCTAAGATATCTGAATTTAATCCAGTTGTGTTTGGCCTTGCCGAAGTGCTTGAGGGCATCGTGTCTCTTCCAAACAAACTTAGCTCTGGTCCAGATAGTGTCAGTCCTTTCTTCTTGAAATGCTGTGTGTACTCACTGTGCAAGCCTCTTCACATACTTTTTAACAAGTACATCATGGACAACAAGTTCCCCGAAATGTGGCTTTCCAGCTACATAGTCCCTGTATTTAAGAGTGGAAATCGAAATAATATTGGAGAGTGCCGACCAATAAGTATTCTATCATCAATTCCTAAACTTTTTGAGAAATTATTAATACCATCTATTGTTTGGCACTGTAAGGGAATTTTTGATACTGGACAGCATGGGTTTGTTCCTCAAAGATCAACAGTTATCAATCTACTCTTATATCAACAAGACATCTTGCAGACTTTTGAGGAACATTCTCAAATTGACTCAATTTATACAGACTACTCCAAGGCTTTTGATTGTGTTAACCATTCTATGTTACTGTCAAAACTTGAAGCCTTGGGGTTTCCTTGCTGGCTCGTCAAGTGGCTGGGTACTTATTTGGTTGGTAGAACCCAATGTGTTAAAATACAAAAAAATTTCGCAGGGGTCCCATATTGGACCATACTTGTTTATTTTATATCTATTAGATCTTACTGAGTGCTTTAAACACTGTAAGGCACTATTTTTTGCTGATGACCTGAAAATGTATTTGAAAATTGAGAGTATTGAGGACTGTGACAAACTTCAGGCTGACATTGATACTTTGGTTGCATGGTCTGTTCGGAATGGGATGTCTCTGAACACTGGGAAGCGCCATTGCATAACATTTTCACGGAGGAAGTCGCCAATAATATCTAATTAGTATATAAACTCCACAGGGCTGAACAGGGTCAATATCATTGCCGACTTGGGGGTGGTTTTGGATAGTGAGCTTTTATTTCAATCCCACATTGATTCACTTGTTTCTGGAGGATTGAGCCGGTTGGGGTTTATTTTGCGCAATTCTGCTGAGGTATCTGTGTCTTCGGTACGAATTCTTTATATTTCCTTAGTGAAGTCATTGCTCAATTATACGTCTCATGTGTGGTCTCCGTTTTACCGGGTGCATATTGACAGGATTGAAGCTATACAGAATAAGTTTCTGAGATATTGTGGGTTTAGGCTTCATATTCCTGGAGAACGGTGGACATATCAGGATATGAGGGCAGTGTGCAATGTAAGGAGTTTGGAAGGTGAAGAGTTTTCTGATTTATGCACATAGTTTAAACTGATTTCGGGTGACTTGCACTGTCCTGATCTTTTGAGCAGCATCAATTTCCGAATTCCAAACCGAAACACTAGAAATAATGATCTTTTCCACATCCCTTACCATCAAACCTATATGTATAATAGTCCTTTGGGCCGTTTTTTTCAGATTGGCAAATGGTGTTGGCCGTGACTTCACTGGCATTTCTCTCTCTCAATTCAAGTCTCAATGTCATAGATTAGTTTAAATTAGGTTAAGTTCAATTATCATGATCAATTGTGAATATGTTTGTAAATTTTTGTTAATATTAGTTAAAGTAATTATTGTTAATGATCATGGTTTTATAGAATGTTGTTTTTGAAATGTGATATAATTACATAGTATTTGCCTTTTTATATATTTTGTTAATAACTTTTGTAAAAAAGGGGTGATCCCGTTAATTATTTAATTAAATAAATAATTAGGCAGTATAGTGTAGTGTAGTATGATTAAGAGTCTATTTTCACGAACACAGGGCAATGTCCTTGCCATTAGCACAATAAATTACATGCTTTGTATAAATTGTTCACTGTAAATACATACATTTCCCAATTTTAAACATATTTTATATTAAAAACTCGAAATATACCCTTTACAGCATTTAGTTTCGGTCCAAACTGGGGTGTAGAGGATATTGAGTTAATGGTTAGTGGTCTTATTGATAGAAAGATCCGGTCTGAACACTCAGCCTCCCAAAAAACTGCCAGTGCTTGAAGATGTACCTTCCGGCTATGCTTTTCACTTGTAAGTAGAAAAATGTATGTGCGATGACGTGGGCACAAGACAAGAGTTTCGGTGAGACAGAAAGCAGTTCAGTTTTCGCCCCACACTGAAAATTGGACTATGGCCCAGCGTGCAGGTTTAGTCTTCTGGTTTGCGAATCCGAAGGCCTGCCTTCCGTTAACTGCATCGTGCATGGCAGCCTTATGGACGTAATTTTTCGGTACCTTGCCAACAAACAACAGTTATTAAAAGCAAAAAATTTGCAAGGTCAATATTATAATAAGTGGTTTGAATTTCCAAATAAAAGCTCGGGCCTGAAACGTTCCTTTCTATTTTTTCTAGTCCTGTATGGCAATTTTCACTTTCGTAGGAAAGTTACAACGCTAGTTAAAGAAATGGCTATTTATCAACGATAGTAAACAAAATAATAACTTTGTATGCTGCGGATTTTATAGTAAGTAACTCCAAGTTCATTAAATAAAACTAGATATTACTATAAGATAAATATACTGTAAATTTAGAAAATCGTGGCATAAAATAATACTGAGGTTTAAATCTGTATTGAAACCTATACATTAGCTCACTGAGAGGTAATGCCGCTATTTATTTCATATACTATGCCTTGCCCGCAAAAATTAAGTGATACGATTTCCCTATCGAATTTCCTACAAAGCATGAAATCATAACCGTAAGTACCCATAGGGTTAGAATTTCATAAGTAGGCACACTTGTGTGAAAATCAGTAGGACTTCTTTTGCCTTTTATGTTTTCTCAGAACAACGATACATCATTAAAGGATTAAATTAATGTCATGCACGATATTCAATATTTTTCACAAAGGTTTATTACCATCCTAATAATAGTAACTTTATCAGCAAATTTATCCTCGTTGGTAACTAAAAACACTGCCTTAAAAAACGAAATAAGGCATTTTTAGCATCAATTTAAAATTGGTTTGATTGAAAAACTGACTTACCGATCTCTAAGAGTTAAATAACTAACTTAAAAATTTAAATTTTATTGCGGATATTGGTACATAATATATTGCCATGAAAACGGATTTAATATTTTATTTCTTTCTCTACATATTTAGGAGATGCACGCAATTATTTTGCTATATACCTTGCACAATTTTACTTACTCAGAATGCGCCCGACTTGAACAAAATTAGGGAAATTTGAGGAATAAGGTGTGGTATGTAAAGCAAACCACAAATTTGTAATACACCTACTTTATTAATTAGAGAGAAAACGTGCTATACTCAGCCTAGAATTCACGAGGGAAAAGATGATGGTAGAGAAAACCTCGATCACAATTCCAAAAACCGAACCATGCTGCCCCACATTTATTTATTAGTTTAATGAAAATTAAATTACTGCCCCGCGCTAAAATTTGTCGTTCCACACAGAACAATACATTTGTAGGGTATCAAGAAAACGCTCCGTATTTCAGAAGTTAGATCAGTGAAGGTAATCTGTCCGGTTCGAGATTTAAGCGAAGGTTATTTATATTACCTGGTACACGTAATATTATTGTTTCAATTCAACGAACGCGCTACCAAACGCAGACAGCAAGGATGACTTAACCTTGACGACCTTGCACTGTTATTATAATAATATATACAAGTCTTGAACCTATATCAACTCGATATATATAGTAGATTAGAAGAATGAGGGACAATCGGTATTAATTAGTATAAGCAGTATTATACAACATAATATAATGATAATCATAACGAGAATCTTAAGTAATAATTAATGTGAATACAGAACTCAAATATTACCTGGAGTAATATTCAAATGAATAAAACAGTTCTACACATTTTAAACTGAAGAGTTTGGTATTAGTTAGTCAGACATCGCCAGCAGGTACTGAGGTCCCTTAGTGCGGGAGGCTACTCAGCTAATCGTTGAAATTTGAGCTAATATCTCTAGAATGATCCTTTATCATTTTATAGCTAGGATATTCGCCCAGTCAGGGAAGAAAATAAAACAATTACTGACAATCTCAGTCATACTAAAACTAAAATCCCAGCACGAAAAGACAGAAAATAATTTGTTTCTCTTTTCATTTAAAGCAGTGTTGTGCAGAGCATAAAACGATTTAAATAAATACACACACGTTATATCATCCAATATGAACTATATATAAAAATAAAAGCATTTCTTGTACACATTATGCTAATAACAATATTAAAAATTTCATTTTACTGACCTGTAACAACACCTTACAACATAAAAGAAAAACCATTCACAAAACAAAGTGTTCATTGCCCCGGTTTCAGATTTTCTGTCTCCGCTCTCGAACGATACGGTTGGGGAAAAAAATCTCGCAAAACCCGACTTCAATTTATTATTTGTTTTTCATTTTTTCTTCTTTACATATATATAGGGTGTCCTAAAACTGAATGTGTAAGATCTAAGGAAATAATATTTCAAATAGGCGGTTTCCTTCACTATGTCGTAAATTTTCTTTAATAAACTGCTACGGGATTGCATACACTACTCTACGAAATATGTAACACATACATCCTATAGATCTGTAATGAGATTCAACATTTTTAAGTTGTTTATTTTAGTTTCAAGTACGAGAAATAAAAAAAACTATTTTGTAGGGTTTCGCGAAGCAGTGTATTTTCCGTGATGCTCCTAGACTAAACATTTTAAAAACCGTTCCGATAAAAATATTGATTGTTCTCAAAACTTTTATCCAAATTGGAATATTGGGATTATCTTATATCTGATATAATTGCAAAAGGCGACTATACGAAAATTCATGGAAAAAGCAAATTTAGAATTTTGTAATTTCTATCTAACTTCCTGTTGCTATTATTAACGTCATAACTGATAATCATAAATTAGGTGACAAATGTTTGTCTCGCCAGTTATTAAAAAATATCGACATTTAAAAAAAAACATGATTATTAAACATAAATTAAAATATGGAAAATAAATATTTTTTTTTTTATTTTGCCAAAGATAGAGATACATTTTATTTCTCGGAAAAAATTTTCGAGAAAAATTCTCGAAGTCAATAAAGTATGCAAGGGTTTCATTTCCCACTCTGTATATATATTATGTCTCATTCGTGGAAGTGGCAGTACATACCAAACAAACGAACACCGAAAACAACATATTTATATCTTCTGTTGCTAATAAAATATCGACCTTAAAATTTTAATTAAAAATGTCTTTTGATGCGCTAACCGCTAATTTGTCCAGCAGTTGATTTTTCACTAATTACAACATATTTACATACAGGATGGGAAATAAAGTAATGTAAAAATCCTCACGGTGATTTGAAGTCTAACGTTAATAGTTTAATATAATCAGGTGGCTAATACCAGTTTCCTGAACTCGATGCTTGCATAAATAAAAATTTGTGTTCCTCGTAAAGAAGAGAATAATAATTTAAAATTATAACCCTTTAAATTTTAATGGGTTATAATTTTAAATTATCCTCTCCTTTATGAGGAACTTTTTATGGTATAATTATATTCTATGACAATTAAAAAAATATGAAAGTATCAAAAAATTTGCCACTATGGCCACAAATTAAGTCAGGTAACTCAGATGAGAAAACGTTTCGAAGAGCATGAAGACTTAATTTTTTAGCAATTAATCGTTTGTGAGAGTGTTATAAATACCTATAACCGCACGGTAAGCATATTTCGAAACCTAGGACGCCATTAGCACGACACGAAATAGCGTACTCCGATTGGTCAGTTTTTCTTACCGGTGGTGGAAGCTACTTTCAGTTTTAACCTTTTATTGTTTCTGCACGATTCAGGGTTGTTGTCGTAGTTTTTTTCAGTCCCTGAAAAAAAAACGATTTTGAACATGTCTTGGGTTAGTTTGGAATAGTTTATCATAGTTGTACCCCTACAGCGAGCGAAGCGGTGCTTTAATATATAAAAACCACAATCAGAAAAAAGATTAGCAAAAAATGCAATGAGGGCATCGAACTGTCAAACTTTGCGTAAACCACACTAATGTTCCGAAGTAATAAGGTTTGAAATCATTCCTAGAAGTAAACCTATTAAAGCACCATGCATTGTACTCAGATTTCTTCGCTCGCTCCGGTGTCACATACATCAAAAACTCACCGAAAGCGTTGTTTATTATAATGCCCAAAGCATACCCAAAAGCGATATTTTTGATGAAGTTCTTGCCTGCACGTACTGAAAAAACACTATGGCAACAACCCTGAACCGTACAAAAATAAAGTTAATAAAATGTTAGAACCATCTATTTGAGATACCCGCCACTATCAGTAAGCAAATCAGGCCAATTGGAGCACGCTATTTCGTCTCAGGCTCCTGGCGTCATGGTAATATCACCCACCAGCACAATTCTACTAACCCAAACTACATATCCAGCTACATGCTATTGAAATTCTTCTTCTTCAAGTGCCTATTCGTTCCGAACATTGGCGATCATCCTGGATATGACTTTGTTCACGGCTTTGTTCGGTAGTAGTTTTTGAGAACCATGTTCTTAAGTTTTTAAGCCATGATAATTCTCCTTCTTCCTGGTGGTCTTCTGCCATAAACTTTCCCTTGGAGAACGGACATTAAAAGGTGACATTTGCTTTCGTTCCTCATAATATGTCCGAGGTACTGAAACGTTCTTCTCTTGATGGTGTTCATTACTTCCAAGTCATTCTTCATTCTCTCCATCCCTGCCTTGTTGGTCACTCTGTCCACCCATGATATTCTCAGCATCCTTCCTGTAAAGCCACATTTCGAAGGCTTCGAGACTTCTTTGTGTTGCCTCGGTTAATGTCCATGACTCCATCCCACAGAAAAGAATGGAGCAAATATAGCATCGAAGTCTGATTTTGATGACGATTTTTAGGTTGTGACTTTTAAACAGTTTAGCCATTTGGTTGAAGGCGGCCCTTGCTTTCACTATTCTACACCTGATCTCCTGTGAGCGGTCCCAATTATCATTGATCATGGTTCCCAGATAGGTGAACTGTGTTACTCTGTCTATTGGTGTGTTGTTGATCGTTAAGCCGTATCTTCCCCCAGTGTCTCTACTGATTACCATGAATTTGGTTTTACTAATGTTAATTTCTAAGACATAGTTACTGCTGACCTCTTTTATTTTGTTCATTAGTTCTTGTAAGTTGTTCATGTTGTCAGTGAAAACCACAGTATCATCTGCGTACCGGATGTTGTTCATTCGTTCTCCTTTCAGCAAAATTCCTATGTCGGTATTCTCAAGGGCCTCTTTAAAGATTTCCTCAGAGTAGAGATTAAATATGAGTGGTGACAGGATTCAGCTCTGCCTAACTCGAATAATGTTTACTGAGTTGGTTTGCTCTTCCATATTAATTTTTGTAGTAGCTGATTGATTCCAGTAAAGGTTTCGAATGATCCTTAGATCTTTATCATCCATCCCCGTATTCATCAAGACGTCTATCATCTTTTCGTGTTTTACTCTATCGAACGCCTTCTGGTAGTTTATAAAACAGGCAAAAATATCACAGTTCATATCCCTACAGCGCTGTAACAGTACTTGTAGACAGAAAAGTGCATCTCTTGTACCCATGCCCTCCATAAATCCAAATTGTGTATGTGACACTCTTTCCTCGCAGATCCTATAAATTCTTCGATGAATGATTATGAGGAACAGCTTTAGCATGTGACTCATAAGACTAATTGTTCTGTAGTCACCACATGCTTTGGCTCCCTGTTTCTTTGGTGACAATATAAATTCAGAGATAACCATTCTTCTAGAATGTTCCCAGTATTGTAGATGCTATTAAAAATGCCAGTAAGGAATGTGGTGGACTCATCGTCAAGAAGCCTGAGGAATTTTGAATGTATTCCATCCGGCCCTGGGGCCTTTCCTTCCCTTAGAGTATTCTCTAAATTCCTCTCTCATGATATCAGTTCCGGACTCAGCCTGAATGTGGGGGTGGGTCTCTTCTTATCAAAAAACAACTGTTCTATATACTTCTTCCAAGTTTCTTTAATATCTTCTCTATCCACAATCAACTCTCCTGCATCATTTACAAGTTTTCCCACATTTTTCTTTTTGAACTTTCCTGTAACTTCTCTCACCTTCCTATGTACATTGAACTCATCGAATCTGCTTTGCAAAGCTTCTATTTATTGGCATTTCTCATCCAATTCTTTTTGTTTGGCCTCTCGAATTTTCCTCTGTATGTCCCTTTGTATGCTTTTGTATGTTGAGGAACTGTTCTTTTGTTTTCTCCGTTCTTCCATGAGTAACAAAATTTCAATTGTCATCCATGATTTATGTTTTGCTCCATCATTCTTCAGGTACCTATCTTTGACATTAGTTGTTGTTTCAGCAAGTATCATTATTTGTTCTTCTGTTATCAGTCTCCTCCGCAATCACTTTGCATTTTTGTCGTTGATTATTGGTTCCTTACTGTGTCGTTCTTAAGTTTCCTAAGATTATATTTTGGTTGTTTTGTTTTATGCATAATCTTAAATTTTGTCCTATATTCTCCGACAAGTGGATTGTGGTCTGACTGTATGTCTGCACCCTGGTATGTTTTCACGCTTGTGAAGCTGTTTCTATATCTTCGATTTATTAAGATATAATCTATCTGGTTTCGGATGATATGGTTTTGTCGGTCGTCTCTGGGAGAAGTCTAGGTGTATAGTCGTCTGCCTGGTAACTCATAGAAGGTGTTTGTTATTACTAAGTCATGTTCGGATGCAAATACACTGAGAGTTTCCGCCCTTACGTTTCTAACGCCAAGCCCGTGCTGTCCAATGTGTTCCCCTTCTCTTTCCTTGTCTATTTTGGCATTGAAGTCACCCATTAAGATAAGGATTTTTTGTTTAGGGTGTTTCTTTATAAGATCTTTAATCTGAGAGTAAAATTCTTCTACTTCCTCTTCACTGTGATCAGTGGTAGGTGCATATACCTGTATTATGTTGGTGTGCTATTGAAATAATCTATAAAATTTGATAGACAAATTATTTCAATTTTATTTATATTAAAAATACATATAATAATGCATAATCCTGTTTCTCTAATGATGGGTAAAGTAAGAAAAATCGATTTACTATATTATGATATTTTCAATAAAGTTTTTACTTGAAATAGATTGCTTTTAATTTTAATATTTCTGAAACAATTCCATTTTATTTAAAAAAATTATTCTACAAAAAATTTCGTAATACATGAATACTTTAAACCAACATGAATATGAAAAGAGCATGTAAGTTATTTTTTCTAAGATCGTGCAAAAAGTTATTACTTTCTGCACTATCTACTGTGCCAAAAGTTTAACTTTTTGCACTATTTCCGTAATTAATTTCAAGTTTTCAACTTAAAATTTTAATATTTTGTCGTACCTGTAATAAACTCCTTATCTTACGCAAAATGAATGGGATAAGAAGCACTTATCTCAAGGGTGTAAATAAATAATAACATATAACTAAACGATATAACTAAAATATTAATTAGCCCACTAAACTATGGATATATTCAAGTAAATAAAACATCACTACCTAAAAAATGCGTGCTTTGGACTCATTCATTTTTTCGTGCATGTTAATTTCGATATTCATTCTTAACTGAAAAGCGAAACTTTTTCCACAGAAAAATGCAATTTTATACCGAACTTTATTTATAAGCCTGGTCCTAGTCGAATATGAATAGTGCTATAGTAGTCCTTTGTTCGTTTCATATTTCGCCTATAATAACATATTTTTTTACATAATTCATTTGCACAGTTTTTCAACCTTTAAAAAAGGATAATTTTGACAAGATGGCGAAAGCATCGCAAAAAATTTTCGTGTGTGACGCTACAAAAAATGCGAAAGAGCTGTAGGAAGGAAACAGCAAGCCTATAAGTACTGGCAGCAAAATCAGACCGCTGAAAATCGCAATTATTGTATCGAAGCGAGAAACGAATGCAAACGTGTGATCGACGAAACTAAGGACAAACACAATCAAAGGATCTGGAATAAACTTTTGCAATGCCCCAGTGGTTCCAGGAATTTCTGGTCGGTAGCAAAGGCAGTAAGTAACAACTTTACAAAAACGTCTCTCCCACCTTTGACGGACGAACGTGGCATCACGGCGACTACAGCCAAGGAAAAAGCAAACATGCTCGCCAAAATGTTTTCATCGCACTCTACCTTAGACGTGCCGCAAAGCAAGACTCTCCCCACTATACCGAACATCAACACCACCATGGCAGAAGTCAAGTTTTCTCATCGTGATATTCGCAAAATCCTTAAAGAACTAGATACGCAAAAGGCATCAGGACCGGACGGAATACCTGCCATCGTGCTAAAGAACTGCGCCAACGAACTAACACCCGTTTTTTCCAGGCTTTTTTCTCTTTCTTACAGAAAAGGGATTTACCCATCCTCTTGGAAAGTCGCTCGAGTGCAACCTGTTCCAAAAAAGGCAAGAAAACCACGCCCTCAAACTATCGCCCGATTGCCTTGCTTCCAATAATCTCCAAAGTCATGGAACGTGTAGTCAACCAGCAACTACTCAAGTACCTCGAGAGCAACAGAATAATCAGCGATAATCAATACGGCTTTCGCAAAGAGAGATCGACAGGAGATATATTGGCCTATGTCACTCATATATGGAGTAGGGCAATTGAAAACTACGGAGAGTCTCGAGCGATTGCGTTGGATATTTCAAAGGCATTCGACAGAGTTTGGCATGACGGACTGCTCAACAAACTACCGTCCTTCGGACTGCCAGCCTCTCTCTGCAGCTGGCTTGCCAGTTTCCTTAAGAGCCGATCTCTGCACGTTGCAGTCGATGGACACATCTCGGACACATTCACCATCAACGCGGGCGTGCCTCAGGGCGCAATACTTTCACCAACTCTGTTCCTCATCTATATTAATGACCTGCTGATCGAAACGAATAATCCTGTTTACAGTTTTGCAGATGACAGTACCCTTGTCTCCCACTTTAGATCAGAAAAACCCTTACCAGCGACTGAGACTCATCACCGCAGACAGGAGCAGATTACAGCAATTAATCAAGACCTGGAGAAAGTTCAAACTTGGGGCGACCGAAATTTGGTCCAGTTCAATGCAGCAAAGACCCAAGCAGCAACGTTTACTAAGAGGGCCAATACAGCAGGCCCTGACATCATTATGGCAGGATCGACCATTCCTTCATCCTCGTCAATCGGGCTGCTGGGTGTCTCGATCAACAGCAATTTGTCATGGCATGACCATGTTGCTAACATCGCAAAATCAGCCTCCCAGAAGCTTGGTGCGCTGTTTCGCAACAAAAAACTCTATACACCGCAGCAGTTGCTCTTGCTGTACAAAGCGCAAATAAGACCGTGCTTAGAATATTGCTCACATATCTGGGGTGCCGCACCAAAGCATACCCTAAAGCTGCTGGATTCCATTCAGAAGAGGGCTGTGCGTCTCGTCGGCGATCCGGAGTTGACCCGAAATCTGGATAGTCTGGAACATCGCAGACATGTGGCCGAGATGTCTCTGTTTTACAGATACTTTCACGGCAGATGTTCCCAGGATTTGGCCCGCATAATCCCGCCCCTGGCAACTCCTGTCAGGCAGTCCCGACAGACGGCAGGAGCGCACCAGTTCGTCGTACAACTAGAAACACCTAGAACATCGCTTTACCAGAACTCCTTTGTCTGGCGCACTGCATCACTGTGGAACTCACTTCCAGGACATCTGTTTCCCACTAGTTACAACCTACAAATATTCAAGAACCGTGTCAATCAACATCTTCGCACACACACCGCTCGTCGAGCGCCATAGGATCTACCTTTAGTGTGTGTGCCACTGCCATAAAAAAAAATACAGTTCCCTGAGTAGATTTCTAAATCCACTTATGAATCTACTCCCACTTCCGCTTTCAGGAATGACGATTCACCGGATTAATTGATTAGCTTTCTTGTTAAAGACACAATATGACTGCCTTGGCAGCACCCCTGTGAAAATATTTAATATTTTTATGAAATTAAATGTCCAGAATATTAGAAAATTTCCAAAATATGTGCAGTTTTCAAAAAAGTTGAGAAAACAGTCAATCTTAATTTCTGAACTGTGCCGGTCGCCTTGACTTGAGGTTTTTGACCTATGATTATTCCCTTATCAGAGAACTCGCTGAACAACCGAGAGTGAGATCAGAAATTCGGGTGATATTTCTAATGACTGCCGCCTATCTTCATTAAAACGGCGACTCTGAATTCGCACATTTATCGTGCACGAGCGGAAACGGCGCTCGTTAGAACACCGTGGGAACGTCGTGACTACTTGACCGTGTTCAGCGGCGTCACCGGAAGTTCCTAATAGACATAATGACAGAGAAAGTCGACACGGTTTCAGCGGTAATCACGTAGCATTTGCACTGACCTGTGATCTTTACAATCGGCGAGCGCGAAAACGCCGAGATTTTCATTTTTAGCTAGTGCGGATTGTCGTAATCTACCGTATAAATACTTGAAGCAGGGACGGATCTAGAAAATTTGCCAATACTTAATTTGACGTTTTAAATGCTTAAAATTACCATACAAATTTTTAAATAAATGCTTAAAATTACCAAACAAATTTATAGCGTCGTACAGCCAGAAATATTGCACATGAGTACCCTACAAGAAATTCGAGTCAGGACATCTACCTTCCTTTTGCCTCTTCTAAATTAACAAAAAATTCTATTCTTTATAACTCCAAGAAGTTATACAATGCACTCCCGCTACATCATAAATCCACCCCTACATCTGCTAAATTTCGTGAAAAAACGAAAGCTTACCTACTAGAAAGACCTTATTATTCTATAAATGAGTTTTACGTGGATAATAATATTTTTGTCTCCATTAATTTCAATTAATCGTTAATCGTTATTCAATTTTTCTATTTGGGCATCATGTGCGCCGGTGAAAACAATTTTATAGTAGGTATAGGCTTATCTTTTTGAGTTTTTTGACGAATAAGTGGTTTACAGGAATTACACAAAATAAAAATTTTCAGGCTATCAATTTTTGTCATGTTTTGTTTACTTTCACTAGGTATTTCAACTTTGCAACCTATGCACATTTTTCGAGTCAAGTTCACCGACATGACCTTCCTTATTTTTTCCAACAGCACGCTTCGCTTTAATGTCTGTTTCATATTTTGATAACACTGAGTTTCTTTACCCTATGTTCTGTGTACATCCTGTGGATTTGGTTTAACTGCTTATGATGTTCTGTAATATAGTTTTTTGATAAATCGTGACCAATATCAACTTGAAAATTGCTTGTTGTTCTATTTTTACTGTGTATATTATTGTATATATTAAGTTTTGTTTTGTTTAGTTTTGTATTCGCTCTACTATGGTTAGTTTATTTATTTAATTTATTGAATTTTTTCTGTGGCAATAAAGCATACTTGATTGATTGATTTCAGTGTGTAAGTCTTACAACCTGGAAAATATAAAACCGTTGCTAGATGAACCAATATTTCCACATGATATTTCTAATTTTTAACAGGGTATATTGTAGGCCTTCAGATCTTTACGTTTTAAGGCAAAGAATAGAAGATGAAATATTTAACTTAAACAATAATTATCATCATTCTATTTCCGCTGCGGTTAATAATAAAATGAGGGAAAACTTTTATAAATTTATTCAAAATTAAGGAAGATATGTAGAAAATATATGAATTTGTTCAAATGTTCTGGATATACAAATCTTCGTTTTTATTTCGTGCTACAGCTTTGCTTCCTTTTTAAGTTTTCCTTTTGCTAAACTTTCTGTGTATTTAATAGTGTCTATAGATTGTACCCGTTGTTGAGGATATAATAAATGATATTCCCTTTACACTGTCGCCACATTATTATTATTGCCATAACTAGCTAGTTTTTGTTCTTCTGAATAGCCCATCGACACAAAAGCAATATAAATTATTTTTTTCTTCAAACGTCAGTAAATCGGTCGACTATGTAGGCGGCCGTGAAGTTTCATTTTTCCTCCGCCGGAGCTTTACTTTTCACTTTTCCGCCGGCGGAGGTAAAAGTGTTACCATAGCAACATAGATACAAACAAACAACGAAGCAAGCGTCAACAACTCAAGAATTATTAAACTAAAATTTGTATTTATCACTCAATTTGTGCACTGCATTTCTAAAAATCACTAATTTAGGAACAAATTGGTTATTAACTTAATCGAACTTACTCAATAACTGCTTATCAATACGGAATTAAAACGCAATCGGAGACTCAATTTTAAAAAAATAATTATTGTTGACAGTGTCCACTGACAGCTTTATGTTACATTACTATGACAACGACCTGTGCCTATTCACCGATACCGGTCTAAGCCGCCTTGCAAACCAACTTATCTTTGATAATAATTATTATTATTACTATTAAAAAGAGAAGAGATATTTTTGCATTAATTTGTCGACATTTGAAGAAAAAACAGCATATTTTATGTGGAGGAAAAGTTACTTTCCCTCCACATAAAATAATATACTATTTCTACACACATGTTAAAAATGGAACTTTTAACACTGTCTCCTAGCCTTAAAAATGTTACTTTAAGGCATTAGTGCCTTAAAATACCTACTTTAAGGCACTAGTGTTAAAAGTAAAATGTCAATTTTTTCAAAAAAACGTCAAAAACATTTCTATTTTATTTATTTACACTTATATTAATCGTACAATTTGAAACACTTGAAAAATGAATTCTTCCTCAGTTCTGCTGTTCTTCGTGGTTGAGGAGGATTGAACAGAAACAACAGCATGTCCAGTTGATGTTGAATCGCCTGATGTCGTTTATACTGTAAGCAATTTTCGAGCCACAGAATCTTTATTTTCCAAAGGATCCACGATGTACCCTTCTGCAACGGTTGAGAATTTCCATCCCCCATGCCGCTTAATTGTCGTCAAATTTGCTCCAGCATCGGCAAGTAAGCTCGCGTATAGAGTCTTGAATTTGGAAGTTGCAGAAATCTTGCTATAGCAGCAGGAAATTTTCCGAACGTATTAATTCCGACCAGATTTCTGGTAAATTTACCTTTTACAGATTTTAGGAAAAGCCGCCGATGTCCGACATTTGCTGGACGAAAATCAGTATATTTTCGATAAAAATACAAATAAAAGTTTTTAACGATAGTGAAATTTCGTAAGGTTTTGGTATATGAGATTTTAATAAGTAATAAATTCTCCATATCTTCCACGTTATCAAGAGTCAACTGACAAAGCTCCTCCCTGCGGCAGGCACCAAATACTCCCGCAATCGTAGCTACTTTCATCAGAATCAGTGGCGTAACTAATTTTTTTTTTAGTCACAAGTACTAAATAAAAATAAAACAACCAGCTTTAATATTTTTATTTATTAGGTACATCAAAATATTTCTTTTTATCAAAAAAAAAGCAAAACTGTAAAACAACTTTAAATTTTAACTAAGTATAGTAGTTATTAACGAAGTAGGAAATATTAATGAAAGTTCCCTAGTTTAGAGCAACACTTGACTTAAACTTATTAAAATTAATATAAATATTTTAATCGATCTAGCCCTATTTGATTCCCTAAACAGTTTTTAATTAGTTTCAGTTTACTAAAAGATAGATATTTCAGCTGACACAGATATAATCGGCATGGTAAAAATAATAATAGGTCAATGTAAATTTGTTCAAATTAACATTTTTTGCAGTCATTTCTTGATTGTAAAAGCGAAATTTTGCAATATGATTTGAGAATATTTTTGTTGATTGTAGCTCTTAAGGATTTTAGACTTTGTTGAATTTATTAGATTTTTAGGTTGCAAAAACAAAAAGATACCACTTACTTTATTTAACCCTGTAAATCTAGTTGTTAACTGAGACTGTATAATGTCCATAGCTGATAAAAAAATACTATTTAAAAAAAAATGTTCCCTGGAATCAAAACGATGATCTAAAGCTGAATCAAATACTTATTTTAATAACTTGCCGCTACTCTTAAAATTAGTTGGAATGTACCATTTCAGGCCAGTTGCTTCTTTTAGAACCTCATTATAGCGTTGACGGTATTTCTCCCACATTACTTTTTGCCCTTAGTAAAACAGCACTAGCTTCGTCCAAAGCAATTGTTTCTTTTTGTAAAGCTTTGGAAGTAAATTTCACTTCTGATAACACATAATGTAACCCAATATAGGAACACCAACTCAACTCAAAATCTAGCATACTTTTCTTCATACGCCCAGCTTCTTTCTATTCTTTTATCTCTAATTTTACTTGAAAGCTCAATTTTTAATTTTTTTTTACATATTCACATCTTAATGGTTTATTAACAAAATGACTTAAATCACTTTCGAGTATTGTGTCATTACTTGGTATTGCGGCGTCTGACGATATTTCAGCTTCATCCAACTTTTTAGTTTTAGCACACATAAAAGTTAGGTTGCTTGTGCTGGATGTCTGTGGTTAAGCCACCTGAAGTTGTGTTATACAGATCAAATATTCTGTGTGATCTGACACACGTTGGTACACCGAGGGCGTCCCAGGTCTATTTGATTTCCTACTTGAGAAATAGAATTATTGTCCCCAATGTCATCGCGTTTGGATGTAAATTGTTGCAAATTTGGCTCAGACTGCGATTACGTCGAAAATAAAACATTTTCACAATTTTTCTCTAATTCCAATTATTCTCTTAATTTTCTATTAATTGCGGGCGCTTTTATATTTTTTTTGTGGTCACTCATTTGTAAAACGTAGAAAAGATTAGCGTATCAAATACTATACCAATAAGATAATGGCAAGGTAATGCTCTTGGCAACCCAGGAGTCCAGCTTTTCTTTGCACATACTATTTTTTATCCGATCGTAATTAATTAGAATACGTATTTATAAAAATATAGTCAAATATTACTCTAAATAAAAACGGCGTTTTAAAAAACTCAACATAATATCAAGTTTTGAATCGAGCGAGCTTGGAGTTTATTACGTAACTAGGGAAACCGCAGCTAAATCTTGCTTTTGATAAACGTCAGATCTGACAAACAAGGTGTTTAAATATGACAGAAATGTTATATTCCCGGCCTAGGACGGAAATGTACGCACAGTTATTGCATGTTGCCAAACAACGAATACAATATACTGGAATCATGACTTTTGCTTTGAGAAAACACATCGGAAAGGTATAGTTTTTCGTCCGATCGGATAAAAACTATTTTTTATCCGATTGGAATTAATTAGAATACGTACATACTTATGAAAATAGAGCCAAATGTCAACAAAACGGGATTCCCGGGATGTCAAACCAAAAGCCGCCGGCACTCACTGCGAATCAAATCAGGACTAATCCTAATCGGCGACTCGAGTGTCGCGACGCTTATGCCAAAATTTTCATTAGGTATTAAATTATGCAGAACATAATAAAAAATAATCCTTGCTTGACAGAAAGGTGTTCCTAGGTTCAGTTGACCTTCAATATTAGGCACTGAACGAGTGGGCCCTCAATCCTAGGGGGCCCCAACGCATTGCGTTTACTTGTCTTATGGTAGTTACGCCACTGATCAGAATGCACTCGTCCGGTGCACGCTTCAGAAACTGTTCAATTTGGTCTCTAGTAATTTTTTTTTATTTTTTGACCTGGTAGCCCTCTCCTTGACGCTTCAAGTAGGCAATCAGTTTAAAATGTTTGCTAATAGCTACGTCGTTATTTACACGTAGCATAGCTTTGATCAATGAATAACGGGACCAAAGAGAAGATGACTACCATACCTTTGCCTTTTTCTCAAAGTAGACCAGGAATATGTTTTCGGAATACTTTTCAGGAACGCCTTTGTTTTTACACCATTTCATATTAACTTATTATGAGCAATCTCATATTGAATTCTTGATTTTCGTGGCAGTAAATCCAAGGTAGATCTGTTAGCAGCTTCTTCTATGTCTTTGAGTGGATCGATTTCTTGTATTTCTTGCATTTTTGGTAAATCACAACAGCCAGCCTTAGCGTTTTAATAAAACTGACTGGGCCTTTCAAATGTTCAATTTTTCTGTAAACAAATCAGCCAACAATGATGGTTGCTAATTTTTATTGACAAATGTGAACTTCGATAATTTAATATAAATATACGATGCTATTAGGAACTACCTGGATGTAAGAGATTCTAAACATTTAATTTTTAATAATTATTGTATGCTTTTTATTGTCGTGTGTAAAAAAAAATTGGTAATTGTTTACTATATGGGCACACGCTAATTTTGCCAATTTCAAAACATTTTTTGATGGCGGAAACTCATATTAACCAATATTTATATTATACAGGGGGATCTAAATCAGCGACCGTTTATTAAATAATTACCGCTGGCCTAATTGTTTACTATATGGGTGCACGCTAAATTTAGCGATTTTTGCATTTGAAACTGTCTAACTCAATAAAAATGCGCATTTTAAATCGATTTTTAATGGCGGAACCCCATATTAACAAATAATTACATTATACAGAGCGTTCTAAATCAGCGACCGTTTATTAAAAAGTTACCCCTGGCCTAATTGTTGATTATATGGGAGCAAGCTAAATTTTCCGATTGTTCTATTTTAAAGTGTCAAAGTCGATAAGAATGTGCATTTTAAATCGTTTTTTGATAGCGGAAACCCAGTGAAAAAACGCGCGCTTGTCTCTTTACTGTAGTTAATTGGCGTTAGTTTTGGTTAGTCTGAGTTAGTTTCGGTTAATCTAAATTAATCTTGGTTAGTTTTCTTTGGTTTTGGTTAGTTTAGGTTATTTTGGGTTAGTATTGGTTAGTTTGGAATAGCTGTGATTGGCTTGGGTTAGTTTCGGGTAGTGAAGAGAAGCGCGCATAGCGGGGTGAAAGGGAAGGGGCGCGCATATGGAGGTGAAAAGGATGTCTTATGCAATTATCGTCCAATTGCTCTGTTGCCTGTACTCTCTAAAATCATTGAAAAGTTATTAAAAAATCGTCTCATGCCATTTCTCCTTAGACATGGCATACTGTCTCCGGAATAGTTCGGATTTTTACCAAACAAGTGTACTAATGACGCCGTGTTCTTGTCACGATGTTTACTCATCCGTTAACAACAATCTCCTTACTGCTACAGTCTTCTGTCATTACTCTAAAGCGTTTGACTGTGTGTGTCATGACATCTTGTTAAGAAAACTAAATTTTTATGGAATCCGTGGTGCTCCTTCGAACTGGTTTCAATCTTATCTTGAAAATAGACAACAGTTTGTTAGAGCGAACGGTTCTGATTCTGATTGCAGATTAATTACCAGTGGAGTTCCACAGGGCTCTGTTCTTGGGCCTATCCTTTTGCTAATATGCATTAATGACATCACATACCTAAAAATCAATGGTAAAATTTCCCTCTTTGCTGACGACACACAAGCATAACTTGGAGTGATTCTAATACTTTCTCCCTACACTCTAATATCTCCAGCGATCGCGTCACAATCAAAACTTGGTCTTACTCAAATTGGCTGTGTTTCAACGTTGATAAAACGGTAGCCTTATCTTATAAAACAACCCTACAACAACCTTTGCTACTTCACAACAGCAATATTAAATACGTTGAATCGGCTAAATTCCTAGGTTTAAATATTATGCCAACCTTAAGTGGTCCGCACATATTGATTCTTTAACAAGAAAAATATCTTCGGCCTGCTTCGCAATTCGATCAGTTTCGAAGGAACTAAATCTGTCTACTGCCAGGCTCACTTACTTCTCTTTGTTTGAATCTCATCTTCGGTACGGCTTTCCTTTTTGGGGCTGCTGTAACACCGAGCAATTTCATACCATTTTCAAACTCCAAAAGAGAGCAATTCATTATTTATTTGGTCTTAATGGCAGAGCTCATTGCAAATACTACTTTAAAAAATATAAAATTCTTACGCTTCCTGCTTTGTTTATTTTAGAAACAACTTGTTTAATCCGCAAATATCGAACCATATTTCCCGAAAGGCCACAGCATGAGTACCCAACAAGAAATTTGAGTCAGGACATCTACCTTCCTTTTCCCTCCTCTGAATTAACAAAAAACTCTTCTTTATAACTCCAAGAAGTTATACAATACACTCCCGCTACATCTTAAATCCATCCATACATTTGCTAAATTTCGTGAAAAAACGAAAGCTTACCTACTAGAAAGACCTTATTATTCTATACATGAGATTTACGTGGATTAAATTTTTTCTTCTCCATTAATTTCAATTAATCGTTAATCGTTATTAAATTTTTCTATTTGGGCATCATGTGCGGCGGTGAAGAGAATTTTACAGTAGGTATAGGATTATCTTTTTGACGAATGAGTGGTTTCGCGGGTATACAGGAATTACACAAAATTAAATTTTCCAGGCTATCAATTTTGGTCATGTTTTGTTTACTTTCACTAGGTATTTCAACTTTGCAACCTATGCACATTTTTCGAGTCAAGTTCACCGACATGACCTTCCTTATTTTTCCAACATAATATAGTTTTTTGATAAATCGTGACCAATTTCAACTTGAAATTTGCTTGTTCTATTTTTATTGTATATATTATTGTATAATATATTAAGTTTTGTTTTGTATTTGCATACTATGGTTAGTTTATTTATTTAATTCCCTTTGTCCATTTATTTGAATTTTTCTGTGGCAATAAAGCATACTTGACTTTGACTTTGAGCAGTGGCGTAACTACCATAAGACAAGTAAGCGCAATGCGTTGGGGCCCCCCAGGATTGGGGGCCCACTCGTGCAGTGCCTAATATTGAAGGTTTCTGTCAACTGAACCTAGGAACACCTTTCTGTCAAGCAAGGATTATTTTTTATTAAGTTCTGCATAATTTAATACCCAATGAAAAGTTTGGCAACATCAGCGTCGCGACACTCGTTTTAGTATTTGATACGCTAATTGCTTCTAAGTTTTAAAAATGAGTGACCCCAAAAAAATATAAAAGCGCCCGCAATTAAAAGAAAACTAAAAAAGAATGGAAAAATGCTTTTTGTTCGACGAAATCGCAGTCTGAGCCAAATTTGCAACCATTTACGTCCAAACGCGATGACATTGGGGACAATAATTATATTTCTCAAGATCACTCAGAATATTTGATCGGTATAACACAACTTCTGGGCTAAGCCACAGGCATCAGCACAAGCGACCTAATTTTTCTGTGTGCTAAAACTAAAAAGTTCGATGAAGCTGAAATATCGTCAGACATCGTAATATCAAGTAAAGACACAATACTCGAAAGTGATTTAGGTCATTTTGTTAATAAACCATTAAGATGTAAATGTGAAAAAAAACTAAAAAAAATTGAGCTTTCAAGTAAAATTAGGGGTGAAAGGAGCTGGGCGTATAAAGAAAAATATGCTAGATTTTGAGTTGAGTTGGTGTTCTTATCTATTAGATTATATTATGTGTTATTAGAAGTGAATGTTACTTCCAAAGCTTTACAAAAAGAAACAATTGCTTTGGACGAAGCTAGTTCTGTTTTACTAAGAACAAAAAGCAATGTGGGAAAACTACCTTCAATGTTATAATGATGTTCTAAAAGAAGCACGAACAACTGCTCTGAAATGGTACATTCCAACTAATTTTAAGAGTAAAGGACAAGTTATTAAAAAAAGTATTTGATGAATTAACTTTAGATCATCGTTTTGATTCCAGGGAGCATTTTTGAAGGGAAAACTTCTCTCTGCACTTTTTTTTTGTGGAGGTTGAATGAGACCGAGCCATCACGTAACGCCGTCACATAACGTAACGTAACGCTGCATGTTCCCGTATAGGTAGAGGGCTGAATTCAGCAACTTTCAGGGGATGTAGCCGGGTAAAAAGAAGATGCTGGACGAAAACGGGACTCCGTACCCCACCCCGTTTGGCCAAGGAAGGGGGGAGAAGGAATAACTTAAATAATTAATTTCGGGAGAACGGGAAGAGGTACGGGTTCGAAATTTTTATGGTTAGTGCGCTACATGGGGGGGCACCTTAGACCATACGGGGGGGGGGGGGCGGTGCTCTAATTTAAGAGGGGATTTTGGGGTATCTCTACAACGAAGGCTTGGATAGAAATTCTGACAAACGATGACCCCGCTAGTTGAAGTTTTCACTTCTATCGTGTGGTTTAAGCAGACACAAAATTTTTATTTTTGACATTGGTGTTTTTTATCAGCTATTGACATTATAAAGTCTCAGTTAACAACTAGATTTTCAGGTTTAAATAAGATAAGTGGTATCTTTTTGTTTTTGCAACCTAAAAATCTCATAAATTCAACAAATTCTAAAATCCTTAAGAGCTACAATCACCAAAAACATTCTCAAATCATATTGCAAAATTTCTCTTACAATTTATAAAAACAGAGTTAAATCAAGAAATGACTGCAAAAAAATTTTAAACAAATTTACATTGACCTATTATTATTTTTTACCATGCCGATTATATATGTGTCAGCTGAAGAATCTTTTAGTAAACTATTTAAGGAATCAAATAGGGCATGCAATATCGATTTCAATATTTATCTTTAATTTCCGTCGAAATTGAAGCTCCCAACAAATTAGATCTTAAATATGCATATGAATTTGCAGTGTGTAAAAGGAGAAAAAATCGTTTTAGATTTTAATAAGTTTAAGTCGAGTGTTGCTTTAAACTAGCGAAATTTCATTAATATTTCCAACTTCGTTAATAACTACTACTTGGTTAAAATTTAAGTTATTTTAGAGTTTTGCTTTTTTTGATAAAAATAAATATTTTGATGTTATATGTAAAATAAATAAAAAAATTAAAGCTCGTTGTTTAATTTTTATTTAGTATTTGTGATTTGTGGCTAAAAGGAGGGCCTCCTTATGTATTTTGCGTTAGGGCCAAAAAATTCTAGTTACGCCACTGACTTTGAGCGCGCTTGCCTCTTAAAACTCTGCTTAGTTTTGGTTAGTCAGGGTTAGTTTTGGTAAGTATGGGTTAATCATGGTTAGTGGCGGTTAGACTGAGTTAGTTTTGGTTAGTTTGGGTTAGTGTTGATTTGTGTTAATTTGCGCCAGCTTGGGGGAAATCATTTAAATTAGTTTGGGTTAAGCCAGTATAAGAGGTGGGTTTAAGGGTAGGGCGGAATCATTTTGGATAGTTTGGGATATTTTGAGTTAGTTTGGGTTAGTTTAGCATTAGTTACTTTTTCGATTTGTCTAATTTTAGTTAGCTTTAAATAGTTTTGGTTAGTTTTAGTGAATTGCTTAGCTTTAGTTGGTTTTCTTTAAAATTGGTTACTTAAAGCTATTATTGGTTGCTTTTAGTTCGTCTGTGTTAACTTCGGTCTATGATTTATTAGTCCCTGTATAATATAAATATTGGCTAATATGGGTTTCCGCCATCAAAAAACGATTTAAAATGAGCATTTTTATTGAATAGTAAATAATTAGGCCAGGAGTAATTATTTAATAAACAGTCGCTGATTTATAACGCCCTGTATAATATAAATATTAGTTAATATAGGTTTGCGCCATCAAAAAAGTAATTTAAAATGCGCATTTTTATCGAGTTTAACCGTTTAAAGTACAAAAATCGCAAAATTTAGCGTGCGGCCACATAGTAAACTGTTACCAAAATAGGTATTTTATGATATTTGTGTTAAAAGTATTTTTAAGGCACTCATGTGGTTTCCACATGCGTGCCTAAAAAAGATACCTTTAACACATATCTTATATCATAAATAACTATTATATTGTTATGTATGTTTTAAATTTAAATGTTCGTGCGTTGAGAAACAAGTACAAAAGAAATTCTGGTTTTCTCGATTTCTTCATGTAATAGCTTAACTAGATCATCATGTTACAGTTGATTGGTATTGAATTAACATTAGGTACTATTACGGAAATAGATAAAAATTTCATGTGGGTCACTTCCATATCTGCATAGCTTTTTAATAAAACGAAATTTTATATCGCATTGAGAATATTCTATAACTTTGGAGACATTATACAAGTGCGAAGAGCTTAATGATACCCCTAGAAGCCGAAACTAGTACTCGGCTTTCATTGGTACAGATGCTATTGCTAACTGTCTCTTTCTATTTTACATTTTACGCTATATTTCCATCAATTAATATTTGCTTTGCATAACAGACTGTACATGATATTATTTTTTAGAATAACAGAAAACAATAATTTAACAGAACCTAAAATGGTAAATACCCTATGTTAAAATATTGTAATTAACTAAATGCGACCCAGGTAATGAGAGCTATTGGCAAACCAACTTTTAAATTGCGAAACCGTCTTAATTGGGGCTCTTTTTAATGCCAGCGTATTTTTGGCGTACCCTTGAAAAATAGATTAATTTCCATATTTTATTGCATGTCTTGTGTAAAGCAATTTGTTATCCTCAAATTTGAAGCAAGGCTTAGCGAATATAGTTAATTAAGTTTTTAATATATTCCCAGCATATCCAGCCCAGTAAAAATTTGACATCCATGAGGACTAATTTTTTAAATTTTTGATTCAGAGTGCATTTTCAATAATATTATCTTTTATGGCCACACAATTTAAACGCGAATGTCATTTCCAAAAAAGGTTTTTATATAGAAACGAACTGATATTTTATATTGGAATATCGATCATAGATCGATATTAAACGAAGTGTGTATTCATATATTTGGAGAGGTCTGTATAACGACTTTGTTGTCCAACCTTAACCAGTGTATAATTAGCGCCAAACCAATTTGCATAGTTGGTTTTTTCAAGCGGCGGCAAGATCTAGTTTGCATTTTTATTGCGTAAATCAAGCCTCTGGTAAGAAAAAAAACTAGAATGCTATTAATTATTTAATGATACTTACGTTTTAATAAAATGTTTTTATGTTGATAAACGGTTTTTCTAAATGTGAATAATATATTCCGTTTTTATGCATGGCATTTAAATATTAAATCATTTCACATGACACTTGAAAAAACATGGTAAGAATCGATATTACCGAAGTCACAAAGCCAATCATAGTCCACTAATTAGTACTCCATTAAATGAAAGTTTGCTGAATAATATTTAGTAAACTTTGGTGTCGGCAGATGAAATTTGCGTTCGTCAGTAGAGGATGGCGCAAAAAAAAAATCTTATTTCTTATATTTTGACGACCTCTGGAGAGTTTAACATAAGAACTAGAAAACACGTTAACTACAAAAGCAGTATGGATTTTTAGGAAACGTAAAAAAAATATTTGTTGATATACAGGATGCGTAAAAACGCATACATACTTGTATGTATATTACCTACTGCAGTACCAAAATGTCGGTAAAATTTTAATAATTCAGCATTTTAATCGACTGTAGAATATAAACGGTTAAATTTAGAGTGAAATGTATTATACTTTTCTATCCTATATCTTCCGTTTAAAAGGAGTCTGAAATTTCGTATTATTTACCACTAAAATTTAGAATACTACGCGTTTTTAGGTGACTACAGATACACTGTTAAAATATGGTTAAAACTACATTAAATATACTTAAAAAATAGATATCTTTAATAGTATAATGAATTTGACATTTATAGAAAAAATACTGCCGCGCGCTAACCGATATATCCCTAATGTCTTCTTCCACTACGACCAACACAAAATGGCCAAATTTCCTCTCAGCAGAGAGATTTAATAATGAATAAGAGACAATTAAGAATATAGCGAAAGTTATATACTGGTTTCAATACTAACTTAATAGATAGACCAATTATAAGAGGCATGTGTTTAGAAAGACCATTCATGATTTCACTTCTTTCTTTAATCAGGATGAAAATACGAAATACATATGTCTCGATATCATAGCCATATAATCCTCAAGCTACTAGAGAACTCAAAAAAAATGTAGGTTTAAAGTTAGTACTAAACTCACTAAAGTTAGTCGAGAAATTACTGAGTAGTCCAAAGAACAAAATTAAAATATTGGAAAAACTGGGGAACAACTTTCGCTTAGCTGAAATCAGTTATGTAAGAAATATTTGTTTATTTAGTATAGAGCAACCTCCCCAAGCACAAAATCATAAAAAAAAATCTGCGGAAGTGCATCATTTTAATTTTTTCGACTCTAGAATAACTGAAATCAGTTACATGAAAACATGTTTCTGTTTTATATTCTAAATATTTTTCTAAACATAAATACCCCAAAAAACGTCTTGCGGAAATAAGTCATTTTCATTTTTTGAGTTAGTTTGGGTTAGCTTTAGTTAGTTTAGGTTAGCTTTGGTTAGTTTGGGTTAGCTTTGGCAGTAGCGTGCCGTATAGGGGGCCAGGGTCAGGGGGTCATGCAAATGGCAAAATGAGTCAGAACAAAGGTCGTTTAGCAGATTAAACAGGATTTTAAATTTCCAAAGATGTTCAATGACTCAGGAAAGGACAAATTACTTAGCATTACTTAGTATCGAGTCAGAAAAAGCTCAGTTAATCGACCATGAAAAGATCCTAAATACACTAAAATCCGTAAAAACGAGAAGACTGTTACTTTAATTGTTAATATAATTAATGTTGATGTAATTTTTTTTTCATAATAAAATTCAATTTAGTTTTTCCTAAGAGGTTTTGTTTTCCAAATGGTTATCCTTCATTCCTGTCTGAAATTTTGTGGATGTTTTTTTATTCTAATCATTCGGCGCCCTCGAAATAGCTCGCCCCTCCCGCCCTTATACCCAAGGCACGCTACTGAGCTTTGGTTAGTTTGGGTTAGTTTCGTCTCGTTTAAGCTACTACGCACTTGTGTGAAGAAAGGCTTGCGCGAAGCGCAAGTCTTTCTTCACGCAAGCCTAGGCGAAACAATTTCGGTTAGCTTGGGTTACCTTTGGTTAGTTTGGGTTAGCTTTGGGTTAGCTTTGGTTAGTTTAGGTTAGCTTTGGTTAGTTTGGGTTAGTTTTGTCTCGTTTAAGCCTCTACGCACTTGCGTAAAGTCTAGGCGAAACTATTTCGGTTAGCTTGGGTTAGCTTTGGCTAGCCTGTGTTAGTTTTGGTTAGTTTGGATTAGCTTTGGTTAGTTTAAGTTAGCTTTGGTTAGTTTCGTCTCGTTTAAGCCACTACGCACTTGCGTGAAGAAAGGCTTTCCCTATCAAAAAATTAAAATGACGAATTTCCGCAAGGATATTTTTGTGTGTTTATATTTAGAAGAATGTGTGAAATGTGAAACAAAAATATGCATTCATGTAACTGATTTCAGTTCTTCTGAAGGTTATAAAAATTATTAAAAAATTAAAATGATATATTTCCGCAACAAGTTTTTCGTGTGTTTTGTTTAAAAAAGTGTTTTGAAGGTAAAGCAGAAATATGTTTTTATATAACTGGTTTCAGTTATTCTAAAGTAGGAAAAATGAAAATAATGCATTTCCGCAGAAATTTTTTTTTATTTTGTGTTTAGGGAGGCATTCATATATCGAAAAAAAAATTTTTTTTAGATAACTGGTTTCAGCTAAGAGAAATTTTACCCAAAGGTGGAATTGATGAAATTAGATGGATGGATTATAACCAAAAATATGTTGAGCAAACTAGAAGTTCTATACAAACGAGATTCAAAGGACACATAGCTCATTTAAAGTAAAAATCAAGTGTTGCCGAGCATGCTTTTGAAGATAATCATAGAATAACAAATAAAAAAAATTAAAATTAATTCATAATATATCTGATAGGAGATTATGAATTAATTTTTAAATATATGTATGTATAGGAGATTATCAGGCGCATACGAAAGTATGGAAATTATTAAATGTAAGAATAGTTTGAATAGAGGGCCTATTCCGTATAGTCCATTGTATTGCTTGTTTAAGCGTGACTAGTAGAATCCGAGGATTGGTTCTTTTTAGTTTCACTTGATTAAGCAAACAGTCAATATAAAATAGAGTTAAGTGGATTTTAAGTTACATATAAATTGTGTAGAGAATTGAAGGCGGAATCTAAAAATAGATGTAAAAATATATGGCTTTCACCTATCACTCGTTTCTGAATATACATATATAAAGGCACATGTTGCAAATAGTTTACATAAATGCCTATAACTTACGCCTTCGATATTTTTTCCTAGTGCGAAAAATAAAAAAGTTATTATATGCGATCACCCTGTATATACTTAAGTCCTAATCCAGTTTATTTTCCGCAAAAATACTAAAATTTCAATGCAATTTTCATGTATAATTTTATGATTTTATGTGTAATTTTTCGTCAAGTTTATATAAAAATAAACTCAATGTATGAAAATTATACGTAAAAATTACGGTTGTTTAACGTAAAATTAATTCGTTTTAACAGTTTATTCAAAAATTGTTTTTTTCGGCGGTTTTTCTAAAATCGTCTAATTTTTGTATCAAAGTTGCTTTTAAATAAACCGTTAATAGTCGTCGTTACCAAAATAAGAACCCCCTGCTGTACAGTCCAGAACTAGCTTGGTTTAAACTCTTTTTATCAAGATATTTAAAACCACTCTCTAGGGTTTCGCATATGAAACTCATACATATACTAAAACGAAGAATAAAGAAAATTGTGAATCATACCACAAGTGTAATTATGACAAATAGTACCGGTACGGTAATAATAGCCTACGACGATAAGTGCGACGTGCATACCGATGCCACCACATAATATGCATTCAGTCATGCAAATGTGATTACATTTTATGGCCTTTAATACCGGTCTTTCGATATGCCGACTGTTTCAAAAACATTATTGATATTTAAGCACTCTTAATCTATAGGAAGTAATTTATTGCTTTACTGATAGGTATGCGGGCACTCAATAAAAAGATCATTTTGAGGATATTGCTGTCACTGTGGATCGATGTGGATAAAGGGCAATGACATAATTGCTATTTTGGTAACACTAACATGACTCGACATTAGTAGCATTATTGAACGATAACTTCATGAAAAAAAAAATCATCACGAGCGAAAAATTGCAGCAAAAATTCCATCGAAAAAAGTGTTGAAAAATTCACTCACAAAGCACAAAAAAAAAACAGAAAATGAATTAAGTAATATGGTACATACGAAGTCTGAACACGAGCTTATTTTTGACCTTCCCCGTATTTTTGAAAAACCCTAAAGTAGCCAATCAATGCATTTTTTCTGTGGAATTCAAAAACATCACCAAAAAAACATTTGAACCAAAAGCAAAAGAGTTACGCTATGGATGGGGTGTTTTTGAAAATGATAAATGCCGTTTTTGTACGATTTTTGGACAAAAATGCATTTTATGTCCGTTTCGTTTAAAATATTTTTGTTTTATCAATTATTTTAATTTTAGTTTAACTTATTTGAAATATACTTCTACTTCTATTCACGTTGGGTGTAACATAGAAAAAAATCAAATTTTGAGTCTAATATTTTTAACGGGACATTAAATGAACAAAGATACTATGAGTGCTTAGAAAACGAAATTGAATCCTTTTTGGAAGATTTACCAGTGGCAGAATATCAAAATTTAATTTGGCAATATGATGGAGCACCTCCCCATGACGTGCGTGATGTTATTCAATTTTTAAGACAACGCTATAATGAATGGATTGGGCGAAATGGAAGCTACGCTTGGCCACCCAATAGTCCCGACCTTGTAGTTTTAGACACATTCCTTTGGGACCAACAAGTTCACCCCACTGTTCATCTAGAGCTATTTGTACCTTTACGGGAAAACTTCCTGGGGGTTAAACTATTTGGCACCTTTATGCGAAATGCCGCAATAAACTAGAACACGTCAGTTAAAAAAATAACAAAATCAGTTAATTAAATCAAATCAACTTAAATACGCCAATGAATAAAGTAAATTTCAACGCAACTTAAAGTGCTTTCCAGAAAACCTCAAATTACCTCCAGGCATGAGCGTAGACTGGGGAAGCCAGGGGCGATAATTTAACCGACTCATTTGGCAACATACCATTCATGACGTGCGATTCATGAGGGTGCCGAATCCTTGTTTTTTTTAACGACTTTTGAGTAAAAATTGGGCGTGGCACCCCCAAAATTTTCGGCTTAGCCTCCGCCGGCGGTTCTAGCCAAATTTAAATGATATAATATATGCTCATAAACATGAAGGTCTACTTTTCTTCAGAATCCAGTAAATGAAGTAAAATAGGTTTTAACTTTTTTTACCCGGTCCGTCGTGGAGGCGGTAGGCTAGGTAAGGAACGTGGTAGGTAGGGTAGGGAGGATCAATTTTACTTGGTTTGGGTTAGGGTTAGTTTGATGTTTTCAAAATTCAACTTTGTTTTCTTTACATAACAATGTATGTTAATCTTGATCTCAATTTTGAATTGCTTTCTCTTTAAGAATTAGTATTATTTTAGACTAGTTTAAGGTTTTAAAATTTTGTTAATTTTGACGATACTCAAAAGTAGGTATTATGTATGGGAAATAAAATGTAATAATATTCTGATGGGAAGAAGTTGGCTTTAATAGAAAGCTTAAGTAATTAAGTAAAACGTGTTTTGATTTTTGCTCTTCAAAGATGCTACTGTATGACACTTTCAGCAGAAATAGATGGCTACATAGTTAGTTATCACTTATTGAATATTTGAATTATAATGAACACTAAACAATATTAATTTAAGTATGTTTGGGCTAGAGTTTATTCTGTCCTGCGTCAATTTGTTGATCTATCACAAGGTAAATTAGCATTTTAAAATTTGGATTGTGAAGGGCTTGGATAATTGCCGTATATAAATAATTTTATTTACAACATGTGACAACCTACGTATACGTAGTATTAAAATTGTTCACAAGCTGCGAAATAACCTTTTATTTAGTTACTGAAGTTATTGTAAAGTGAATAAAGTCTGAAAATGACGTCTGTCTTCTTCATACATCTCAAAGACCAAAACTATCAACACCTTGCTTCAAATAATTTAATTAATTTTATGTTGCCGAAGTGGCATTGTAAAAATAAACGTGACTAGTCGAGGCCGGCAAACGTGGCGTCCAACTCACGTTGTGTGCTGGGAAAGCGTCTGTGTATACACGCTCCTTTATTTGATTATAGTTATTAAGCAATTACTTTGTAGAAAGGGTGTGTATTCATACCGAACAAAATGTGTGCATCAAAATAAGTTAATTTTTAATATTACTAAGCCAATTATCTGGCGTTTTATTTCTAATTTCTTGGTGGCTGCAATTATCTTTATATTTTTGCATCTACCTACTACCTAATTACATATGAAAGCGATAAGGAAATGGTATTTGTCCTACGCAGGACCGTATTCATATATTAATATTGACAGACGACATGGGTAACTTTAATTATTGCATTGAGCAGCCATCAGTGACTAACCCTGTCCACTAAATGTCTCTAAAGGTGTCATTGTCAGTTAATACAGAAAATAATGCAGTCTACTAACATTTATTAAAAGGTCGTAAATATACAGGGGGGATACAGTCAGTGGCGTGCCCATGGAGTGGTGTTGGGTGTTCACCCCCCCCGGGCCCCCCCCCCCCCCCCCCCCCCCCCCCCCCAAGGCTCAGAAATTTTCAAATGAAAAGTGAAGAAAAAATGGAATACAAAAGAAAAATATTGAAAGATGATATGCTTATTCTTGAGTTTCAGATATCACTACAGATACTTGCTAATTTTTTTTTTCCATTAGTTTGCCACTATGCAAAAGTTTGCAAACAATAAATACTGACTTGGGTAGCGCTGTTGCCCTTGCAAAAAGTGGCGGAAATACTTTACGTAACATTCGAGAAAATGCTGAAAATGAATTTAAGCAAATTGCGTAATTGCATCAACCTATGTTGATGCTTTTTCTGTACTATTGCATATGGATTTTCTTCTCGCCAGATATGCAGATGATGGCTATTATTACCCCGTAGGGTGAAACCGGCTTGGTCCGTGAACATAAGAATACCAGTAAAATTTGCCCAACTTAAATCGTTTCAAAAAGCAATTTGCAAAATTGAATCTTGCAGGAAAGACATGCTGACAGTTGCTCTCCATGGATCTCATCATGAACAACCCACTTTGTTGCAGGACCTTGGACAGACAGCTTTCTTACACTATTAGAGGAATTTTCAGCAATTTCATCCAGAGTTCCCACCTATACTTCAAGGTTTTTTGTCCTTCTTGCAGGCTCTTCTCACCACGATGCGGCAAAAAACTTCCAAAAATGGATAAGTAAAAGACTAGCTACCTTTAGCATTTTTTAATTGCACTTGACTTTTTACCTGTTTCTCTTAAGCTCGATCAGCCTTTTAAAAAATTCTTCCGAGCGGTAGACGTCGATTTGGAAAAGTATTAGAATAGATTCTTCTTGCCTATCAAGTGCTTGTCTTGTCCATAAATTAGATACATGTTAGCACATTCGTTATACGAATAATGATCCATTACTTAAGTTTTGTGTATTCAATCAATCAGACAATTTTAAAATGTGTTATCAATAACTAAAGACATAAAAAAAATCGGTGTTTTTTTGTAATATTATGAGGTATTATTTCAATGACGTGTTATAACAAAACTTAATTTTTTCGAAAACGGCTAATTTTATCCAAAGATATATAAAATACATTTTTAAAGAGAAATGACCACATTATTTAAAAAATCAGTTTTCAGCTCTCTAAAATGACACCTGTCAAAATTTTTGTCCGAGTGTGTTGCCAAGTCCGTTCCTGACTTTACTTACGATGTAAAGCATCT